>JAXQKK010000060.1:0-600000 GCA_037042445.1 Hansenula sp. Y91-04 | reverse complement strand
AAGTTCAATACCACAGTTGTTAAATGATTCAGCTCCAACTAATAGTGACCATTCAAGAGACTTACCACCTTTCTTGGAGATGTCAGTGAGGGCAAACACTCCTCAACCAGAAGATCCAACAGCTTCACCTCATTCCCAGAAATCAACAGCATCAAACAGCAATAACATCTCAGAATTCGTATTAGGGGATGTTTATTTGTCGCTTCATAAGGCCAATAAGCTTCATGAAACATTTATGAGAGATTATAATCCTTACTTCCCTGTCATGTCATCTACAACCGCATCTGAATTATACTCCCAGTCTCAATTGTTGTTTTGGGTTGTTTGTCTTACTGCATGCTTATCAGATCCTGAGCCAACTCTTTACAATCAACTATCGTCATTGATCAAACAACTAGCGATTGAAACATGTTGGATTCGTACTCCAAGATCAACACATATTTCTCAAGCATTATTAATACTTTGTATGTGGCCATTACCTAACCAAAAAGTCTTAGATGATTGTTCATACAGATTTGTTGGGTTAGCTAAAAGTTTGGGATATCAGTTAGGTCTTCACAGAGGGAAATTCATAAGTGAGTTTTCAAGAACACAAGTTGCTCTACCTGATGCTGAAAAATGGAGAACAAGATCATGGTTGGGGATATTCTTTGCAGAACAATTTTGGGCCTCTCAATTAGGTTTACCACCTTCTTTACAAACTGATTATTTGATTGAAAATGCAAGAGTTGATAAAAACTTGCCAAAAAATTTCAGATCATTAATTTCATTATCAATATTCCAAGCAAAATTGGTTAATGTTATGGGATCTAGTGTGATTAGTCCTGATGGGTTAATGGAGGCTAGAAATAGAGCAGGATCCTTAGCAATTCTTGAAAGAGAATTGGAAAGATTGGTTTTCAAATTGGAGATTGATGATACACTTGTTGAAGTTTATTATCTTTACGTGAAGTTAACCATATGTTGTTTTGCTTTTTTACCAGAAACTCCAACTGAAGATCAAACTAAATATGTTACACAGGCTTATTTATCTGCTACGAGGATTGTTACTCTTGCATCAAAGATACTTGAAACCAAGAATTTGATTGAATTACCAATTTATATCAGACAAAGTGTTTCTTATTCAGCTTTCATATTGTTTAAACTTCACTTGACACCATTATTATTGGACAGATATATCGATTCAGCAAGACAATCGATTGTTACAGTACATAGATTATTCAGAAATCAACTTTCAGCATGGAAAAATGTTGAGAATGATATTTCAAGAACTGCTCAAGTGTTGGAAAAATTAAACTTTGTGTTATTTACTCATCCAGAATTATATACCAAAAACGATGGTATAATTACAAGAATGAGATCACATTTAACAGGGTCATTATTTTATGATTTAGTTTGGTGTATTCATGAAGCTAGAAGAAGAACTTTAGAAGAACAGAAACATGGTAAACCTCCACAAGATCAAAATAAGCAACAAAATGATGATAAAAAGAAACCAGTGCCATTACCATTTTATAATCAAATTAACAAAGATGATTTCCAAACAATCACTACAACTACACCTGGAGGTACAACAATTACTACTTTAGTTCCAACAGAAAATGCAATGACTACAGCCACTGCAGATGCCACTGCAGCTGGGTTATCAAAACCAACAGAAATCAAAGGTATTCCTGTTTCAATGTTGGATTCCACTGGTAGTATACCAGCATCTGTTTTTTCCAATAGTAATTTAAGTTCTTTAAACAATTCTTCATCAAATTTACAAGATTTGAGAAAAATTGCAGGTAAAAATAACGCTAGTGTAACGAATAATGGCAATAATGGTAATAATAATAATAATGGTATTGATCAAGAAAGTTCAAGTGCTGATACTAAGGATTCTAAACCCATCACACCAAGTGCTCAATATCCAGTGAGTTATGATTTTGGTAATGTTGGAGTTCCATCACCAAGTAATCCAAATTTCAATGCAGCTTATGATATTAATAATAATGATGGTGCATCAAGAGAAGATTTCGATAATTTCTTTCAACAACAAAGCGCTGGATGGATGGAAGGTAATGATGATGTCTTGGGTTGGTTTGATATGAATATGGCACCTGAATTTTAAGATTTGATGTTTATATATAATGAAGACGAATTTTTTACGTATAAATTATGTTGTAGATCAAAAACATATATATAAATAAAGTCAAATTAGATTAAAAAATTATAAAGAACAATAGAATTGAAAACTCTGAGATTGAATGTATGTAATTATTCATCATCATCTTTTGGATCACCAATACCATCTTCATAAATTGCAAATACCGTTTCAGATTCAGGTAAACATGGAGAATCATAAATTTTACAAATTCTTTGTTCACCTTTACCTTTTTTCAAACTTAATCTTGTTGTTGAAGAATGAGCAATAATATTACCACCAATTGGTTTTTTAGGATCAGGATTAAACATCATACCACCATCAACTTGAGCAACAACTTGATTTGTTATAACAACTGCAATACCAAATTCATCAGCTAATCTTTGTAGAGTTCTCATATATTTAGCAACATGCATTTGTCTTGCTGATAATTCACCTCTACCAGAGAAATCTGTTCTATAAAGGGCCATTATAGAATCAACAATCAATAATGAGAATCTTGATTCAGACATCATAGCTGCAGCTTGATTTAATAATTGTAATTGATGATCAGCATTATAAGCTCTAGCATAAGCAACGTTATCAAGAGCATCATCTTCATTTAAACCATATCTTCTAGCAATAGAAACCAATCTTACAGGTCTAAAAGTACCTTCTGTATCGATATATAAACATTTACCTTCACCACCACCCATATCAATTGGTAATTGACAAGTAACAGCTAAAGTATGACAAAGTTGAGATTTACCAGTTCTAAATTCACCAAAAATTTCAGTGATTGAACCTGTTTCTATACCACCACCTAATAAAGTATCTAATTGCTTCGAACCTGTAGTTAGACATATAAGTTCACTACGTCTGTGATGGAATTCAGAAGCAGTGGTGAATCCCATAGGAACAAGTTTAGATGCTAATTACCGCCATGGTTAGTATAAAATGAAATATTGTTACAGTTCATTAAGACATACCTTCTGCAAGTAATTTATCTGATTTTGCTTCAGAGATACCTTTGACAGTCAACAAAGCTCTCTTTGGACTGATTTGTTTGTTAATAAAGATATCCACCAAGAAGAAGTTGAATTTTCACATACGTATAAGCAATAGCTTCAACAGTGTTGTAACCAGCCTCCATTAACTTTCTGATATCACCAGACGTTATACCGTTTCCCTAGTGTATGTTAGTAACTCTATCATATCTTTGAACGATCTTAGATACTCACTTCCAACTGTGCGATTGGGATTGGTCCATAAGAACCCTCTTCATCATCACCCTCCACTTCCATAACTGGTTGATCCTGTTGATCTTGTTGCTCCACTTCAGCAGTCATATTCCGATGTCACTTCTACCTGTTCTTTTGACGAGATCTCTCGTTTTGCCACTTTCGAACTGATGAGAGGCTTTGTTTTCTAAACTTTTTTCCTTTGTTTTGATTTCCCATCCGCTACGCGTCTTCCAAAATCGCGAAAACGCCAGAGTCACGTGCAGACCTCAAAGCCTTTTATTTCGCATCACTTCCTCGTTGGGAAACATTACGCAAAATTATCGTTTTCTCTTTATTTTGCGCTTTTTGATCAGCATCTGCAGCTTGGGCACATCACCAAAAACATCGAAGGCACAGATTCGGTGCAACGAAGAGACTCAGTGACGGATAAGCAGCAGGAGCTGCTGCTCAGTCAGGAAAGTTTTGGCAAGATTTGATCGTTGGAGGGATCTCTGTGTTCTTCATTTGCTTTTATCTAAAATAATAACCAATTAATCTGTTATTCAAAGGTGTATTAATATCATCGGTTTCACATTTCGGGGACTGGAAAGTGAGCCATCACACAGAAGCGACACCTTAGACGAGAAACGATAGAGCAGCCAGGTGGGTTTGGGAAAAGTATATAACCATCGCATCGAGTCAGATTCGAATAACCAACCAAAGAAGAAGAGACAATAGAACCCATACATAATGAACACTCTTCAACCAGTGCAAGAAGTAAGTATAGGCAACCTCTAGGGAGTGGTTTTTGTCGCCTTACAGAAATTTTTCAACCCTTCTCTCAAAGGTACAAGGATCGTTTTAGTGGGTACCTTTAAGAAAAAAAATTGGCGTCAAAGGTGAAATATTTCCAAAGGGGACAGAACATAATACAATATTATTAAACTAACACTCTCGCTTAGAATACTTATCTATATGGTAATTCAGACGGTGGTATAAGTTCGGACGATTTGAGACTTTTCTTACAAGCTCAACTTGATAAATTCGATATGCAAACGGTGATTAACACTCCACCAACTTCACCAGTATTGAAACCATCTCCAAATATAACAAACATAAACGAAATATTCAAAGATTCAAGCTCCAATTCTACAGCCTCTTTATTATCAAGACCTTTAAATTATGACGTTGCAAATGATACAATAGCAGAAGAGGCTGAAGAAGAAGGGGTTCAAATATTGAGTTTATCACCAGCTGCTCTAACTAGGGCAAGAAATATTGCCAAGGAGATATATAATCAACAATATACTAAATTATCACCAGATCAATATGCTGCTTATCTGGGGACTGCTAAAGAAGAATCCATTGCTGCTTGTCAACAATTCATGTCATTTTTCGAACCATGGTCCAATTCGTTGATTGGATCTCTGAGATTACTTTGTTCCAAATTATATCTTATTGGTGAATCAACCCAAATTGATCAAATATTGGAAATTTTCAGTAAAAGTTGGTTAAGTTTTAATACAGATAATTTTATTGGTGATTATAAAGCTATTCATATAGTTTGTTTTTCATTATTCATTTTAAATTCTGATCTTCATAATGAACAAAATTTAGAAACAAAATTCACCAAAACAGAATTTGTTAGTAATACAATTGATGCAATTAAGGAAGATTCAACAGTGGAGATTAAAGATTATACAACTTTAGAATCTCAATTGAAAATTTATTATGATTCAATTGAAACTGAACAATTGGAAATTTTAAAAGTAAATCCAAAAATTAAAATTAAGAAAAGAGATGTCTCTAATTCATCAACGTCTTCAAATTCATCAAAAAGAATAAACTCAGTATCTAATGTTTCCATAAGGTCCAGCAGAAACTCCAGACGTTATTCATCAATAGGATCTTCGATCTTCATAGATCGTGAAACTACATTGACAGATTCAATGGACACTAATTATGAAGTTGAATATAAAAAAGATAAAACAGACGATAGATTAGAGAAATTAGGCCCACCATGGTTAATTGAAGGATTATTAAAATGTGAAGTCAAGACTGATTTGAAGAAAAAGAAAAATGGTTGGTTATCCAGGCTGACACATAATAATAATGTTATAAGTACAGATTTTGATATTTATAACATCAAAGATTGGAAACAAAATATTGTTATAATATCAAAAGGTTTGTTGAAGCAATACTCTTTTGGTTCTTCATCTGATAGAAATAAATTCATGAAGACAAAATCAGATAAATATGTCAATACAGTAATGACATATAATTTATATTCAGCAGTGGCATCATTAGTGGAGGAAAACGTTATTTCGAATGCAGACAATAGAACTAACGGTATAGCTTGGGTATTAACGATTCCAGATCTTTTAACAAATGATCATTCTCAGGATAAAAAAATAGTTTATTATGCTTCAAGTTTAGAAATTGCACAAAATTTTATAGAAACGTGTAATTTTTGGGCTGCTCGTATAACGGCAATACCCACTACTGAGGAATCTATTGTGACTAATGCTGAATTCGGTTGGAGTGATGAAGTTTTGAAAAAACAACGTTCTTTGAAGACTTTACTTGTACAAAAATGGGAAAAACTTGTTTCAATTGAATCTTCATTCATTCCTTCTTCATACACTTTAGCTGAACAATTTGAACAATTGCAGAAATACGTGGACCATCTTGAGAAGTTGATCGATGATCATAATGGATTGAAACCAATATTGGAAAATATATGGGGTGGAGATGAAGATTTAAAAGAACAATATGAATTGGTTATTAGTAATTGGAACGAAAAATACGTGTTTATGTATAAACAACATCAAAAATTTAAGACATATTTAGATAGTTTAGCATTTGCTCTGTCATTCAGAGCTACAAAAGTTTGATTAAAATAAACAGGGAGGATATTATGGGAATATTTAATTAATTAATTTTTTTGACGTAGTTTATAACGTTGTGTCCCGATACCAAATTTTGTTGATTTTTGATTTTTTGGTGTAGAGCTTCAAGATTTAGAAAATTGAACAGAACGTTATAATATAGTTAAGACGAATACAACACTTTTCTGACACTTTCTACTCTTCATTATAAAATAACACTAATTCAAAGATGTCAGATCCAAGTTCAATCAACGGTATGTCAATTGAGACAATTGGAATTGCTCATTGGGTGGGAAACAACCCGAGAACTGTGGACTTTGTTCAGTATTGCCACTTATAGGTTTCTATAGAATTTGGTCAACGATGATTAAGTTCTTGGGTGTCTTTAAATTCCTTGACACTATATTAAATGAGTTGGAATACTAACATGTTGATTTAGGTGGTTCAGTTGTCGCAATGGTTGGTAAAGACTGTGTCGCCATCGCTTCAGATTTACGTCTAGGTAATCAATCGCTTGGTCTATCTAACAAATTCGAAAAAGTTTACAACTATGGTCATGTCTATCTAGGGCTAACAGGTTTAGCAACAGATGCAATCACATTGTATGTATATACTCTTGTGAACCTGGAATTGTACTAACAAATTTTATAGATCAGAAACTTTCAGATACAAAACAAACCTTTATAAACTAAGAGAAGAAAGACAAATTGAACCAGAATCTTTTGCAAACCTAGTGTCATCTACTTTATACGAAAAAAGATTTGGTCCTTATTTTATTGGACCAGTAGTTGCTGGTATAAACTCAATAACAGAAAAACCATTCATTTGTGGATTTGATCTAATTGGATGTATTGATTTTGCTCATGATTTTATAGTTAGTGGTACAGCTACTGACCAATTATATGGTATGTGCGAGTCGCTATATGAACCTAATTTGGAGCCAGAAGATTTGTTTGAAACAATTAGTCAAGCTTTACTTAATGCTTGTGATCGTGATGCATTATCTGGTTGGGGTGCCGTTGTGTATATTATCACAAAGGATAAAGTTGTGAAAAAATACTTGAGATCACGTCAAGATTAGAATATATATCATGTTTGTTTTAATGTATTTTTAAAAGTATGGTTTTAAATTGTAGCGGTGTACACTGTATACGAGTGTTTAAGAAAATTCTATCCATTATTTTATACCTTTATTATACTCGTAACCATTCATAACTATTTACACAAAAAAAAAACACAACACACAGAAACCCCAAGCTGTAAGCACAATCAGTTGGCACCTTTTTTGGATTGTTCTCTTTGTAAAAGCTTCTTCAAAAATTCATCTTCACCATATTCTTCCTCTTCCATTTTTTTCCATTTCTCACGGAACCCTTTTTGTTTCTCTCTGCTCTTCATAATCAAATGTTTTTGAGTCTCTAATCTAGCTTCATGAAGACAAGCCGATAGAGCTTCCTTCTGATTATTACAAAGACCAAAACATCTTTTCAAGTATTCCTGTTGATGACACTTCTCTAAAGCTTCAATATAATCAACACAAGCTAAGGAAAAGTTAGCAAAATTACAACAGCGAAATCATTCCAGAATATATCACTCACATATAAATCTTGGAGCATGAACTTGTGGATGCATCTTCAGTTATATCTGATACTACTCCCTTGTGAATTGTATATAAATAAATCCATCAAATAGAATCAGAAGCTTTTCAAATAAAAGAAAAAAGCAACTTCCGAGGAAGTGGTCACCTGACTTTAAAATCCTCGGAATTAGTTTCGAGAGATTGATGATAATAATTAAGTAGGCAATATCAAACAAACCAAACTGACAAAGGCAGGACTATTATTGAATTCAATAGAACTTGTGAACCATGTCAGCATTAAAGCAAGGATTGGACCTTCCGAAGGCAGTCATTGAAAGAAATGAAGAATATCGTGCAAGAAGAAGACAACAAATGATATATTTTTTCAGTGCGACAGCTGCAACTTTGGTATTTTCAAGATTAGCTTATAGAGGTGTTCAAACCCGTAGATGTGAGTATCAATATATTCCAATATAGGAACACCCCTGACTAACATGACTCTATAGATGTTCCAGGTTTATTTAATGCCAATCATGTTCCACCACCTTTTTCATTCCACAAAGATGCCATAGCTGCCATTGCTTTTTCATCAGTACTTGCTACATCTTCCTTTGCCATGGCTGTAACTGGTGTTTCCTGGACTTGGGACGTTTCTACTGTTAAAGAATTTACATATAAACTTAAGAAGAAGCTTGGTGGTGAGGAAAAAGAGAAGGAAATCAGCCAGTCCAAATTAGATGACGAATCCTTGACTTTACAAGACGCTATCAGCGCTTTTATCAACGGTGAAGATTTCGAAGAAAACCAACCTGCTCCTGCATCAAAATAGATAAATAACCAACACCTGTATATACAAATAGATCTTTTCTTCTCATGTAATTTCAATCATTTCTTGTAAATTCATTGTAAAATTTCTGTCAAAAATTGGCGTGAGCTTTACTTTTGAACGTGTCAGATAGCTGAAAAATAACTCTTTTCGAGAGTATTCCACACTTTTCAACTTAACTTCAATCCCAGTTCTTTTCTCTCTCTTTGGGTTTCTTTTTTTTCTACTATCGAGACATTTGTTCCTTTATTAAGAGAGTAAGGTAACATGGCTGCTGCTTACAACAAGTCATCCGCTCAGGTGCTGGAGGAATTAGATTCTGATTTCGACAAAGGTCTCTCAAGTCTGGCTGCCGAAGAAAGACTATTAAAATATGGTCCAAATTCACTTCCAAAAGAATCCTCAACTCCAATTTGGAAGCTCATACTGGGCCAATTTGAAGATCAGTTAACTTTGATCTTGCTAGGTTCAGCTGTTGTTTCGTTTGCTTTAGCGATCAGTGATGGTGATCTGTCATGGACAAGTTTGATTGATCCAATCGTTATTTTAACCATTTTGATTTTGAATGCTATTGTTGGTGTCCAACAGGAAAGTTCTGCTGAAGCAGCTATTTCTGCCTTGAATGAATACTCGTCATCCGATGTCAAAGTCTTGCGTAATGGTAAATTGGTTCATGTCAAACAAGAATCATTAGTTCCAGGTGATATCATTGATTTATCAATCGGTGATATTGTTCCAGCTGATGCTAGAATTGTCAAGATCTTTTCCCAAACCCTTCGTGTTGATCAATCTATTTTAACTGGTGAAAGTGAATCTGTCATCAAAGATACCGAACCAATTTCGATTACTGATGCTGTTAAACAAGAACAAGTCAATGTTGTGTTTTCAGGTACTACCATTGTTTCTGGCCACGCTAGAGCAGTAGTCATTCTTACTGGTGACAAGACTGCTATTGGTGATATTTTTACAGACATCTCATCCCAAATTTCTCAACCAACACCTTTGAAGGAGAAATTAGATGACTTTGGTGATTTACTTGCAAAATTCATTACTGTTATTTGTATTGCCGTTTGGGTTATCAACATTAACAATTTTAATGACCCTGCACACGGTGGTTATGTAAAAGGTGCTATCTATTACTTCAAAATTGCAGTCGCATTAGCAGTTGCTGCTATCCCAGAAGGGTTATCTGTTGTCATTACTACTTGTTTAGCTTTAGGTACCAAAAAAATGGCAAAACAGAACGCAATTGTTAGAAACTTATCCAGTGTGGAAACATTAGGATCCACCAATGTTATTTGTTCTGATAAAACTGGTACTTTAACTACAAATCAAATGGTTGTTCATAACTTTGTCTTCTTCAAGAATCAAACCGATCTATCAACACTCACTATTTCTGGTCACTCTTTCGAACCAGAAGGTAGTGCAGTTGATGAAGATGGTAACTATGTCGAATTACCTGACTCCAAATATCCACTATTGCATAAAGTTGCTCAGATCTGTTCCCTTTGTAATGACGCGAATGTTGTTCAAGTTGACGAAAACACATATAAGAATGTCGGTGAACCAACTGAAGCTGCTTTGAAGATTTTAGTTGAAAAATTATCCGCCTCAGCCCAACATGACCTTTCTGAAAGTTCTGTTACACCAGTTTCAGACCTTTATGTGAAAAATTATCCTCGTTTAGCTACTTATGAATTTACTAGAGATCGTAAGAGTATGTCAGTCTTGGTGCAAACATCCAAAACTAAAACAGAACTTTTAGTTAAAGGCGCACCAGAAGATATTATTGCAAGATCTGCTAGTTATTTAAACCAAGCAAATGGTGCATTGAGAGTTGATAGATTAAACAACGAATACCGTGCTGAATTGCTCACCACTGTTGAAAATTTTGCTTCAGAAGGATACCGTATCATTGCTCTTGCATACAAAGAGGACGTTGATCTTGGATTAGCTGAAAATGCCACCTCAAGTCAAGATTATGAACGCCTAGAACAAAAGTTGACTTTAGTTGGGTTTGCGGCCTTGATAGATCCACCTCGTCCAGAAGTTGCACAGTCTATTAAAGAATGTAAAGATGCTGGAATCAGAGTCATTGTGATCACTGGTGATAGTCCTATTACAGCTGAGAATATCGCCAGACAAGTTGGTATTTTTGAAAGCGGTGAAGATGTGAAGGATTTGATTTTGACTGGAAGAGAATTTGCCAGTTTATCAGACGACGCAAAGGCTAAAGCTGCTGATAAGGTGAAATTATTTGCTCGTGTTGAACCAAGTCACAAATCTCTACTTGTTGATTACTTGCAAAAATCAGGAAAAATAGTTGCAATGACTGGTGACGGTGTTAATGATGCTCCTGCATTAAAGAAGGCCGATATTGGTGTTTCAATGGGTTCTGGTACAGATGTTGCAAGATTGGCTTCTGATCTTGTTTTGCAAGATGATAACTTTGCCACTATTGTTACTGCTGTTAAAGAAGGTAGATTGATCTACAATAACACTAGACAATTCATTCGTTACTTGATTTCTTCAAATATTGGTGAAGTGGTTTCTATCTTTTTGACTGCTGCTTTGGGCCTACCTGAAGCATTGATTCCTGTCCAATTATTATGGGTCAATTTAGTTACAGATGGTTTACCAGCTTCTGCATTGGGTTTCAACCCTCCTGATTTAAAGATCATGTCCAAACCACCAAAATCAAAAGATGAACCACTTGTTAGCGGATGGTTATTGTTCAGATACATTGTTGTTGGTACATACGTCGGTATCGCTACAGTCTTTGGTTACGTTTGGTATTTTATTCTCTATGATCAGGGTCCCCAAATCACCTTTGAACAATTATCTCATTTCCATCAATGTTCATCAAAATTCCCAGAAATTGGCTGTGAAATTTTCCATGACTCCAATGCTGTTCGTGGTTCAACCATCTCGTTGTCAATTTTGGTTATTATTGAAATGTTAAATGCTATGAACAATCTATCAGAATCAGACAGTTTATTAACATTCCCACTTTGGAACAACATCTATTTGATCTTGGCCATCATTTTATCTATTATTTTGCATTTTGGTATTCTTTATATTCCATGGTTGGCCGTTCTATTCAATGTTGTGCCATTGAACAAAGACGAATGGTTGGCTATTATCTATATTTCTCTTCCAGTTATTGCCCTTGACGAACTTTTCAAACTTTATGAGAGACTTTTCTTGATACCTAAGGTTAAGGAAACTGACTCCAAAAAAACAAAATAGATCATATAATATCTACGATACTAATTTAATGATGATACACTTTATTGTAGTTCGCATGGGTTATTGATTATTGTGGTGTGTCCCCTATCGACCGCGAAATAGATACCAAAGTAATAGACGCGAAGTCCAGGAACCGTTAATTCACAGTAGTCATCGCTGTTCAAATCAGTCTCTGTGATCTATTGTTCTGAATTTATTAAAGTCAGCTCTCTCAGCTATGAGCTTCGAGGATGACGAAGACTCTTTAAGGAGCTTTTCAGATGGTGATGCCAATGAGGCGGTAGAAAGTCCAACATTCGCTGTCACTGATCTATTGACAAGTCTTGGTGAAAAGACTCAGGATGTTGACTACTTGGTTACTAAAGGAAATGATTTGGTGATCTTACTACAGCAGTATCCTTATATTAAAGAGGATTTGGTTTTCAGTGCATTCGGTCATCGGATCCAAACATTATTAACCCATAATCGAAAAGAAGTGGTAGCTACGGGATACAGAATTTGCAGGTACTTTGTATCAGATATCAATTCAATTAAAAATTTGATGGCACTACGGCTTGATGTCATAATCATAATATCATTATCAAAGGGGGCAGCATACAATATAGAAAGAGAGCAGGCTCTCAAATTGGTGAGGACCTTCATGGATGTTCACGAAGGTGTGAATGAGTTGACTTTGGGAATCACAAATGCTATTCAGACAATAGCAGAACAAATTGATGAAAAACTACAAGGTATATGTATAGAGACCATGTGTGAGATATCGTTGCTAAGACCGGACTTGATACGACCTGACGCTCTAGTGCAATTCATAATTGATGGTCCATTTGACCTTTCACCAATGTGTGTATCAGTCTTTATGGCACATTTAGATTCTGCTGAGGGTAGAAAGTTCATCAAGCACTCAGACATACTCAGACTAATATCTCCATTTACTGAATTTCCAGTAAAGGGTCATCTAAACAACGAGAAATTACAAGTGAGCGCACTGGCTTTATCACGGTTTTTAAAAAATTTCGCTGGTATTTATGGATTTTCAGTAAATGATTTTGAACCACTCAAAGATCTTTTGGCATGCTTATCCTATCCAGTGAACAGTGTGGTTTCTAAACTATTGGATTTGCTTCTCGATGTATTGAGGATCAATCCTTTGCATAAGAAAATTACATCTCATAATAAGATGGTTTTGATACCCATGAAGCCAGAAAATGAATTCATTTTAACTTCACAGTTCTTATCAATAACAATAGTTATACTATTGAACTGTGGCATACTTGAAAAGTTATTGGATGTAATTAAGAAATCAAATGATGAAAGTAACTGTACAAAAGCTGCATTTTTGTTAACTGAAATTTTGAACTTGACCAATAACTTGGTCCCTACTGAGATGTCAGAGAAATTTTCTGAGACTATACCCAGATTAAATGACGATTATAAAACTAGTGTGAAAGAAAGTATCAGTGCTATACATACCATTGAAAAATTATCCCGAAAATCAAACAAAGGAAGAGCAAATTGGGGCCTACAAGGAGTGAAGACCACTGATAATTTTGTCCAACATTCAAAATTATCCCGAAATGTGAGTAACTTGAATATTGATGACATGAAAATGAAGCAAATGATTCATGATTCAAGGGTTTTAACCACCAAAAGCTTTTCTAAATGGAATTGTGATATTTTGACTGATCTATTCAGGGGTCCTTTCATGAATGGGAAAAGGTTAGAGGAGGTGAATAAAACAACCAAGTTTTTGAAAAGATTATTATCGTTTTTTAGGCCATTTAAACACAAATTTTCAGGTACCAAGAAGACAAGACAGTCTCAACGGTTTACAAGATTAGGTTGTGTTATTGTTGAATCACTTATTTCTACAAGTGAGGGTCAGAAAATTTTCAGTGAAGGTAAAATGCTTCCACAAGTTGCAGAGTGCTTGGCTCAAGTGGACCCATTTAGTGGATTTGTCGCTAAAGATAAGATGTTCAGTAGGGAAAGACTTGATACAACATTGACAGATGGTTATTTCAAAATGTTAGGTATTCTATCTGATAGTGAACCGGGTATAAAACTTTTGGAGAAGTGGAAAATTTTCACCATAATGCACCATATTAGTGATGATGCTTTTAAGAGAGATGATTTATTATTTTTATTGATGGATGAGATGAAATTTTCAAAACAAGGACATCCAAGAATATTACTATCAAAATTTCTTCACTCTGAAAACAGAGCAGTTAAGTTACATGCCACGAATTTGTTACCTAAACTTCTTGAAGACAAGAAATCTAGCGTTTTTGCCCTTGAATCACTTGTGGATCAATTATATGATCAAGATATCGAAGTGTGCTCGTTAGCCATAGATGAGTTGAACAAATACTGTGAAGGTTCTGAAGATCATTTAATTCAGGTGATTTCTCTTTCACCAAGTGTACCAATTTTAAAATCAATGGGTATCAATGGCTATTCGTTATTAATGAAATTCTTAGCTACATCAAGAGGATTCAATTATTTGAACAATTCAAATTTCATCAATGAGGAGTTGGAGTCTTGGGTTTATGGAGAAAAATATCTGAGATATGTTTTGGAACTTGAGAAACTATTGATGGGCATAGAAGATGCGGAGCTACACCACATTAAAATAAAAGATTTACCTTCACATTTTTTTGGAGAATTAGTCAAGACAGAAGAAGGCTTTAACGTTGTGTTACGTTCAGGTGCACTTACAGAATTTATAAATGTAATCAGATTTTATGCAGTCACTTTAGACAGACCAAGTGAAGAACCTGAAATTGATTATTTGAAGACAAAGGCTTGCCTTTGGACTATTGGGTTTATTGGTGCCAGCTCATATGGTATTGAATCACTAGATGTGAATGGTAGCATTGAGGACGTTGTTAAAATTGCAAAGGAAAGTCCAATAATCAGCTTGAGGGGTTGTGCATTCTATGTTTTGGGACTATTATCGAGAACAAATCAAGGTGTTGAGATCTTGGATGATTTAGGTTGGAACTCAAAGATTAATATTTTTTCACAGCCTATTGGTATTACGGTTCCATATCATATGAATGAATTTTTGATTAATGAACAGAAAGAGGAAGATGACTATTTGAGAGAAGATGTGACAGTGATTGAAAGTTTAGATTCTAACGATGAAGTCCTAACAAAGATGATGAAACTTATTGGGAATTTGTGTAATCATGTTTTCCTCAATACAGCGACTAAAGAATTGACATCATTATCAAAGAAGTTTCCAGAATATTTTGAAGATCCGGACATTTTCTTTCAAGTTTTGAAATATTTTGAAACTTACAAATATAGATACACGATAAGGAAGTTTGTTGTTGAGTTATTTATAGGGAACGGTAGGTTGTTGGAGGTTATTGCCAGAAGAGATAGAAGAAGAATTAGAGAACGGGGCCAGTGATTGCCAATAGTTATCAAATGTATATATATTAGATCAATCTCTACTCCGAAGCGTAGAATGGTCGAATAGTTATATTATTAATCTGAACGGCTTTGTTATGCATATCTACGATCTGCCAACACACAAAGGTTTATCTTCGACTACATAATGTGAAATGTTGTCCAACTCGAAAACTTATTCTTTCTTGTATATAGCGTTGAGCTCATCAGTGGCGATATATTCATTGTATAAAAGATGCCACTGGAAGAGCCTCAAGTGAAAACGTCGTTGATAGATGCTACAGAAATTGTTAGCTCTCAGTATCCTGCAAAATGTCAATATTTCTTCAAATTGGAATCTGAACAACCATCTGGAAGTTTTAAGCTTAGAGGTATCGGACATTTGATCAATTCTGAGATCAAACGTGCTAAAGAGTTAGGATTTGAAAAAATCAGGGTCTTTTCATCCTCTGGAGGTAACGCAGGATTTGCAGCAGCTTATGCTAGTCGTCATTTTGGAGTTTCTTGTACTGTGGTATTACCAAAACTATCTAAGAGACCATTTGTAACTCAACAATTAGAATCTTTTGGTGCAGAGGTGATTATTCATGGTGAGCACTGGGGTGAAGCTAATGCTTTTATGATAGAGTATGCCAAAAGGGATGAATCAACTGGAGAATACCCAATATTGTGTCATCCGTTTGATCATCCATTGATCTGGGAAGGACATGGTAATATGGTTGATGAAATTTTCGAACAATTGGGTCCTCAAAGAGCTCCGAAGCTGAAAGGTATAGTTTGTTCAGTAGGTGGTGGTGGTCTTTATTGTGGTATTGTGAATGGATTACAGAGAAATGGTTCGAAAATTCCAGTTTTAGCAGTCGAGACTAAACCAGCTGCATCTTTCGCAAAAGCTGTGGAAGCAAATGAAGTTGTTGTTTTAAAAGAAGTGAAAACAATAGCAACTTCGCTGGGTGCTCCATATGTCACCCCACAAGCTTTAAAATGTTATAGAGAATATCCTACACACGTTGAAGTGATTGAAGATCAAGATGCTATCAATGGTGTGGTGGATTATTATAAACTGTTTGATAGAGTAACTGAACCAGCATGTGGTGCTACATTAGTTTGTGCATCTTCCAAAGCAGAACTTCTCGACAAGTTTGGAGAATTGGAAAAAGATGATATTGTTGTTTTCGTGGTTTGTGGTGGAACTGTTTACTCAGAAAATGATATCAAAAATTTGATCGGATTGGATTAAACGTATATATAGCTGTTGCATTTCACTTAAAACTAGATATATTACAGTTATTTATAATAAAAATTTGACACGTAGTCCAAGGTTATACCTTCGCGAATGAGTTCTACACTTTGTGCATTTACCCGCCAAAGAGGGCCCCCATAGTGGCGATTAACTCAACAGATTTCGAAAAGACGTCAAGATTATTCGATGAAATAACGAAGGATTGATCTGTTGGGTAATAAGCAGTTTCTACCCTCAATTGAGATATATAAAGATGAGTGATAACACAGTGATCATCAGCCAGTTTGCTGAGTTGACACAAACACCAACAGCTGTTGCTGAGAACATACTAAGTAGAAATAATTGGAACTTACAAGTGAGTATGAAGATATATGATGATAACCAGGTCTGGTCAATTAACCTTGTGATATAGGATGCTCTAGAGGATTTTTATAATGGACCTACCCATAGGGCAGCATCATCAGCAGGATCAGGTGCACAAACTCCAGTGTCAAGCGGGACGCCACAACCAAGACCAACTCCATCTAGAGAAGCTAGTAGCGCCAATTCAAGACCAAAACCTTCAGCTAAGGTGAAAACCTTCCAAGAATTAGTCAATTCAGAAAATAAGGATGATGACGATGAACAAAATTTCTTTGCTGGTGGAGGTAGAGGATCTGGTCTTGAAGTGGAAAACCCTTCTGATCCACAAAATCTAGTTCAAGATTTATTAAGAAAAGCTGAAGCTGGTCAAGGACATCCTGATCGTATGAATGAAGATTCATCAAGTGAACCTGCAAAACCAAAATTTACAGGTACCGGATATCAATTGGGTAGCTCTGAACAACCATCAAGAGTTGTTGGACAATCATCATCAAATCAACGTCAAAGATTAGAGAAAGCAAATAGAGAAATCACATTCTGGAAAGATGGATTTCAAGTTGGAGATGGGAAATTATTTAGATATGATGATCCTGCAAATGCAACTTATTTAGCTGAATTAAATAGTGGACGTGCTCCATTATCATTATTGAATGTTGAGTATGGTCAAGATGTCGATGTTAATGTTATAAAAAAATTAGATGAAGAATATAAACCTCCAAAGAGAAAAATTGGTGGATTCCATGGAACAGGACAAAGATTAGGGTCTCCTGTATCGACTGATTACAAACCTCCATCCAATACCCAACAACAACAAGAACCAGAACCTAAAACCGAGACAGAGAAACCTAAAGATGAAGGTGCAGGTGATACACAAGTACAAATCAGATTAGCAGATGGCCGTAGAGTGGTGCGTCGTGTTGAATCCTCGGGCCCAGTACAACAATTGTACGATTATGTTGCAAGTGAGACTTCAAGTTCCAAACCATTCATATTGAGTCATGCATTCCCAGTGAAACCAATTGAAGGCAAATCACAATCGATAAAAGAAGCTGGATTGGTTAATTCAGTGGTTGTCCAAAGATGGGTTTAGCTACAAATACACACATATTAAAAACTCATTAATTTGGTAATTATTGTAGTCTGGGGTTACTGTCATAATGTAGCGGGTTAATTGTCTCCACCAAAAAAATATCGAATCAGTGTTGATGATTTCTTCATTGTTTGAATATTTGTGTATGATTAGAGCTTTTTCAATCGCTTCACGTTTTATTTATTCTCTATTTATTATCTTATTTATTCAATTTCAATTGAACTGTCATTCTTTTCAAGCGTTTTGTCTCATGGATCGCTACATATAATAGTCATAATCATCAGATGTTCACCCTCACCAGACTTCAAAGGCTTCCAATCAATCCAGTACCCAAAAGGTTCATATCAAACTACTTTGGAAGTAATTTAAGATCTCTTTTCAGTCGAGATGATGAAAAAGATTCTCAAAATAGTCAAAACTTGCATTTAGGATCATTCAAGCCTAATCAGAAAGTTGTATCAATCTTTAGATATTACAATGAATTTACACCAAAACAGAAGGTCTCAAAAGATGAGATCCTCAAACAGACAAAGATAACCCAGGAGCTACTATCTCAGGAAAGATATGACTATAAAACGAGTATGAGGAGTAGGCCAGAGATTGGTTCACTTGTGGAGGTACAAAAAGCCGATGGATCGGTTTATTTTGGTGTTGTGAATTCAAGTCAACAAGGTTTATACAGTGATAAATTGATGAATTTATCACTTGTTGATGTTGATAAGAAAATCAGAAAATTTAGAGCTAATGAAGTTTCTTTCCATTTATTGGGACTTGTTAGATCTGAAATTGCTCAAGATCAACATAAAAAGCATGAGATTTCTGAATTTTTAAAATTCTTTATAAATTCCACCAAGATATCAAGATTTAATGATTCCAAACTATTTTCAATGACGCAGGCATGGTTTGCATCTTCTTCTACCCCGACAAAAGTTGATCTACAAAGAATTGCAGAATTAATTCAGAAATATTCTTCACAACGGAACAATGACCTAAACTTGAAGAATGAATTGTCTTATTTTGCAGTACATATGCAAATGTGTAATGATCCAGTTAATTGGATGACTTTAAATGAATCGTTTTCAGAAATAGGTGAATCTAATAATTCATTACCTCAATTCCATTATTACTCAAATTCATTCAAGACCATTGAACATTTAGAAAATGCCATGAAACTAAAAGATAGTCATCTTGAAAAGATAGCCGATGCATTTCATAATCTTATTCAAGGAGGTGGGAAAACTCACGTTGAATATATGGATTCGGTAATTGTGCTAATGAATCATTATATTGCATATCCTCATAGATCACTTAGAAGACCTTTGGTGGCAATAATGCAACGATTGAGAAGATCAACAAGTATTGAACCTGAATTGATTAATCAACTTTTGTTTGATATTGGTATCAAGAGTCTTTCACTATCTACTGTTGCCCCAACGGAACCATCACAAGAACTGTATTCAGTGTTAATGTCGGATCGTTTTCAATTCTTGCGAGAACCAATTTCACAAACTTCATACACGTTACCTACTGGGTCAGGAATCAATGATTTAGCTTTTAATATTGAAAAATCCACAAATCATTGGGATTTGAACATTCATATTGTTGATGTTGCGAGTCATTTAGATCCAGATTCTAAACTTGTTGAAAATTTGTATGAAAGAGTTTCCACTTTAAAAACAATAGGTGTTGATATTTCTTTATTTGATGATATTGTGAAACAAAAGTTGAATTTTACTGAAGGTGGGTCAAATAGTGCTATTACTATAAAAGTTAGATATCCATTAGATACTATGAAGAATTGGGAGAATTCAAAACTCATGTCTGTTGGATTGACTAAATTAAACAATTTGAAAGTTTTATCAATTGATGAATTGAACGATGTGAATGAAACAGGGAATAGTATATTGAGTTTTTTCAGACCAAAGCAAGGAGAATATAAACTTGATAAAGTTGATCGAGATGGATTGTTATCTTTATTTCAGGTGATTCAATCATGGAAAGATGCTAGGATAGGTAATAATTTATTAGATACCAAGATTATCAATAAAACCCCCCTGATGGATAAGAAAGGTGAGATTGAACTTGGAGAAGTTCCAGAATCTGAGGAATTTGCTCGTTCATTAAGAAAAGAATTGAATTATATAGTATCACATTTCCTTGTTGAATTCAGCAGTGATAATAATTTCCCATTATTGATCCATTCCAGATCAACACTTCCAGCATTACAAGATTCCATTGAGATTAAACCCAATAGATTTGGTGTTCCAATTTATCATGCATCTCAATATGAAGATTTTACACTTTTCAGTAATAGTGTTGGAGAAGTTACATTGAAAAGTTTTATTTGTGGTCAACATACATTAGGAACTGAAGTTGTCTCCACTGATACTGAATTACCTTTTAATTCACTTGGATTATCAAGAGGTTTAGTGGAAATTATTGATCCGTTTAATGATATGGAAAGTATTGTTAATCAATGGCAAGTTGTTAATTGTTTAAAAGAGAAGTTCAAATTAAAGAATGGATATGATTATCAATTGAATCAATCAATACAAAATTTTAAATTGTTGAATGATAAAGAATTACTTCAATTATATGATTTTAAAATATCACCAAGGAAAATTTTTAATCAGGAATTTCAATTAAGAAATGCAAAATATTGGAAAATTAAATGGATTTTTAATCATCAACCAGATTGGATGATTTTTAAATGTATTATAACAAAATCAAATAATTTACCAAATCTTTTAGCTAAAGCATATTGCATTGAATTAGATTTAGAAGTTGAAATTTTACTTTCTAAAAATTTTAAAAAAGTACAAATAGGTGATCAATTGATATGTACAAAATTTGTTAAATTAGATTATATATCATCCATAATAATTTTCCAAGTTTGATAATTGATTAATTAATATAATTTTAAATCACCAGTAACTTGATCCAATACTAATTTTGGAGCAGGTCCTAATCCAAGAACAGTAGCACTTCCTGCAGCTATTTGAGTTCTTCCAGCATCATGAACGATATAAGAATTAATATTTAAACTTATAGCACGAGCAAATAATAAATCCATATCTTCTTTATTTGAAACTTGTAATGTAATTTTTGCTTGACCTGATTGTTCCCATCTTTTTAATAATGTTAAATTTTGTGAAGATTGATCATCATGAAGCATTAATTTATAACAACCAATTGCAGCATGAGCACATTGAGCAGCAGCTTTACCTTTACCCATTTTAAGATCTGTTCGAACTATAAGAACCATTTTAGTTTCACCAGGTATATCATTTAATGAAGTTGAATCAACTTGATAATCTTCTTCTTCACTTTCTTCTAGATCTGAAGATGATGCATATTCTGAAGATTCATCAGTTATTGGATCTGATGAAGGAGAACCTGATGATGTTGTTGTTGCACTTGATGTTATATTTTCTCTATGATCATTATTTATATTCTTCTTCTGCTTCCTTGTCTTTATTGTTGTAGGAACCACTGGTGTAAAATAATGACCTATATAAAGACCAGTGGCTAAAGATAATGCACATGCTGTTATGATCTGTAAATTTAATGACATTTGGAATATTTAAAAGATGGATTAATTTATATACTCAAAAGATGATTGTGATTATTTGTGTTTTCAACTGGTTTTAATTTCTTTATTAAACAGATTTTTTGGTATTGGGGACACACCATAATAAAGATAATTTTGGGTATAAATTTCAATCAAATTCTACAAAAAAGTATGCAAAATGGACTTGTTATTTTGAATAAAATGATTAGCATAGATATTTATTCATTAGATATATAATTTCCACTTGTTTTGCCTTTTTTTTGGGGGATTCCATTCCTATTAATTGTATTGTATATTTTTATGCCAAAACCTTTTTAACCTTCTTCTTCTTTTTTTTTCCACTTTATTACTATAAGATCTCCAATTTTCCACTCTTTTCCCCTGATTTGCCTCCCATTGTGCTCTGTATTGTTTTTTCAATTTATCCAATTCTAAGGATTCTTCTTTAAGTCGATCTAATTCACCTTGTCTTTGTAATTGTTTTTTCAAATCTATTCTCTTTTGAAATTCAATTTGGATTAATGAATCTTTGAAATGTGAATATATTTCATTAATAGATGCAGTGGGTCCTAAAGATTCTTTTGATTGAGTGTATAATTCATCCAAATTTGTTTTAATTTCTTCATTTTGTAAATCTGATTCAGCGTTTTTCAATTGATCAAAAGCCCTGGATGCATTAGGATTGGTGGTTTTGTCAGGATGTATAAGTAATGATTTTGTTCTATATTGTTTTTTGATATCTTTTGAAGTTGTATATGAATCATGAGGTAGTTCTAATATTGAATAAGGATCTAGTTTAAATGAGTTTATTATTCTTTCAATCTCTTTATCCTTTTTTTGTGGTTGTTAGTTATAATCACGTCAATCAATCTTTATCCAACATACTTTTCTATAATTCAACTCCTCTTTATCCAATGTATTCTCCAAATCAGACATTATTGACTTATATATATATATATTGTAATAGATGTGATTTCAAATTAATTAAATATCCCAAATTATTCTACTCGTTGAGATTCGAATGGATGAACGCATTAGTAATATATTTTACCCGGCCTCACATTCCTCGGTAGATCTTCAATTAACGTTATTTAATTAATTAATTTGTTAACGAGAATTGAACAACAAGAAACCGATTAATTAATTAAAACAGTTTAGAAGCCGTTGAATAAACGTTGATGATCAATTAGAGAGTCTTAACTATGAGTACTCTATTAACCCATATACACTACTACTACCACCACTACCATCACCACCTCACTTATAAATCTACTCTTCATAGCCTCTAATCCTGATTCAATCTCTCCAACTGGCTCTAATAATCCGCAGCAGATCTTCCGATGGTCCCAAATCAAACCTTTTTAATTAACTACTAACAAACAACACAATAAACAACACAACGATAACCCCATTAAACTAATATAAAACTACTCAACCTATATATAATAAGTCACTTAATACTCATTAAATACTCTTGATTACTTCTCTAATCTTCCCAATTAGGAAGTCTAGCCCCCCTAGTTACTCTTTTCCCCATTGCTGACATAACAAATTACATAACACAACGATCTCTGATTGGTCTGTGGCCCTCAACCAGTGTTTCCCCATACCGATATTCAGTATAATAATCAACTTTATCGACTATATCAATTTATTATATTTGTTTTAATTAACAATCTTTAAAACAATCATTTTATTGTTGTTGACATTACTTATTTACCGCTGTGTTCTATTCAACAGATATCATTTAATACTATTCAAAATAGATTAATTCATAATCAAATAATCAAATAATCAGATATATCTTCCCCCTGGCTTGAAACACACAAGAGACACATTTACAGCTTATTATTCTCAAAGGGGTATTTATAAGATTGATACAAACAATATCCATACACATAGACAAAAATTTAATGCTATATCCCCAATAACACAAGAATCCCCCTGCTATAATTTTGATCGTTCCTAGTTTTTAAATCAAACTATTCCAATTTCCACTACTGCTGCTACTTCTGTTCTTTACTTATTCCCGTTTACTAATGGCTGGTGACAATAATAATCCGTTAAACTTGTTTAGATTTGGTTCAAGAAAGAAATCAACTAATGATATTAAAACTGATGAGATCTCTCCTCCTATTGCAAAAGTTCAAACTGATACAACTGATTTGGATCCAATAACTTCAAGAGAAAATGATGCGGATATAGAAACTTATCCACCGGACTCTTTTTATTCAACTTCAAATCAATATTCTCAAACTCATTTACAATCACCAACTTCTCCATCTGAATCATCACTTATTTTTGAAAGATCAGTGGAAGATCCAAGTCAAGTTTATCAACAAACAACTTGTCCCAGATGTGGTCATAATAGATCATCAAATGCTTCAAATTCAGGTTTAAATTGTAATCATCAATCTATTGTGGATTTACCAACTCATTATTCTGTGGAAAATTTTGTTTCACCATGTTTAGATGCAACTACAAAAATATTAACTGATAAAGATACAAATTTAGATAATGTTGATATGGTTTATTCAAGACGTCCTTCAAGTGTAATGGGGTTAAATTTAGCATTAGGAAGAACAAAATCATTTGCTAATGAAGATACAAATGAATTATCAAATTTATCTTCAATTTCAAGAAGAAATTCATCTGCAAAATTAACAAAAACAAATTCTTTAGCAAATATGACTGATTCAACAAATCCAAAAAGACCACCAACTTTAAGTTTTTATTCATATGCTGATATGATTAATAATGAAAATCCAAACCCCAAGAGACCTTCAATATCTCAATCACTTTCTTCAAGTTTTGTTAATCAAGCAAGATCTCCAAATTCAAGATCAAATTCAATTTCTCAATCAAATTTTTTACAATCTGCAGGTAATTCAATAACACCTCAAAGAAATCCAAGAAATTCATTTTCAAGATCAAATATAAGTAATAATGTTTCTCAATCAAATATTTCAAATTTAAATTCAAAGAAAAAATTTCAATTAACTCCAGATTCACCAAATTCTTCAGATTCAGAATCTGATTATCCAAATTCAATTATAAAATCTTCATCATCAAGACGTAAAAATTCAATTAATTCAAAATCTTCTAAAAAATTAAGTAAAACAATTTCAAATTCATCATCATTAAATTCTCCTGCACAAAATTTAAATAGAAGATTTTCAAATCTTGATGATAATTTATATTATACAAATTCAGGTTCTGATAATGAAAGTTTAGTTATTTCTTCAATTGGTGATCATCTTAGAAGAAATAATGGTGAAATCCAATCAAGTAATAATAGTATAATTGCTTGATTAATTACAAAAAATAATTCATTAATACCATTTTGATCATATAAAACACACACTTTTTTTTTATTAACACTTTTATTCTTTGGTTTTTTAATTATGCAGTTCTATGTTGTTATTTGTTGTCGTTTATTATTATTATTATATTGTCGGTTAATTATCATGTTAGGTTATTATTATTATTATGGGTAAAATATTTAAGAAAATCTTTATTTTTATTATTATCAATATCTTATATATAAAAAATTTTCTTATAAATAATCTTTTCTATTTGCAGTACGTACAAATCTTCTTAATTGCCATTCAACATCAGCATCTTTATTTTCTAAAGTACCTAATCTTAATTCATATAATCTCATTTCAAATCTTGGACCAATTTCACTAATTTCAACTCCATTTTTAGTCTTTACATATAAATGTTGTCTTACTGATATAAAATCACCATCATTTTTAAAAGTAACAACACGAGGACTTTCTTTTTTAACACCTGATGGGAAAAGATGTTTTAAAATTGTAACAACTCGTTCACCTAATTTACTTGTAAAATTTTCAAAAATTAAATGTGGATATGCTTCACTTTGATTACCACCATTTAAAATATCATGTCTTAATACAACATTATGTAATGTGAAAAAAGCAGTTGGTCCATGAGGGAAATGTGATATTGTCATTGAAGTTGGTACACCTCTATGTTCATGTAATATAATTAAATCTGATGTATTTGAATTTTGACATGCTGTAACTAAATTTGGCATAATATAATTACCTCTATTTAACCTTATTGAATTTGGGAAAATTAATTTAATCTCTTTACAAAATTGTAATAATCTACTTGATGGATCTCTTGATGTTGTTATAATTAATTTTGGATCAATTATACCACTAAATTGAGCATATTCATCATCTATACTTTCATCAATACCAGTTTCATCTGATCTTTTTTGAATACTTTCATCATATATGAAATCTTTTTGTAATTTGGAATCTTCACTAATCTCTTTAGGTAATGGTTTACCTTTTGCTAAGGCATTTTTTATAAGTTGTCTTTTTTCATCTAATTGTGATTCTTGTAATTCAAGTGCTTTACGATAAAGATATTCTCTTCTTTCACGGGCTTGTCTTCTAATCTATTAAAATGTTAGTACCTTCATTCCAATGAACTTATCTTCTCATAAACACATACCATATTTTATTAATCTACTCTTTATTATATCTTGTAAATATTTAATCACATACATTTATACCTCATCGCTTGAAATTTTTTAAACTTACATATAAAAAAAAATATAGAATCAATTCCGAGGTACTGGAAAACAAAAAATTATTCACGTGATAAATCTCCGAGGGTAAAAACTACTATACTAATTATTAAAATTTCATTATATTAATTTCTATATTGTACTATTAAATTAACCTGTTAATTCTCCATTTGTTTTGAATATAAGTTGTCATATATATATATATATACATATACTTTTGTCCCGTTTCATTAATTCGTTGATTTTTTTTTATAATTCACCAACCTCTTGTATAAAAATCCGTTTCACTTGTATCCCAATCATCTTCTTTAAAATCATCAAGTTTTTGTTTTAGAACTTTTGGTTTATTAACAATAATATCATCATTCTTCTTAACCAAGTCAACTTCTGATTCATCAGTAGTCTTATCATCTTCTGCATTTTGAGAATTAGGATGATTATGACGATTATGATGATGATGATGATGATGATTTGAAGGAATAATCCCATTTTTTCTATCCCAAAGTATACTTTTACGAAGTGAATCTGATAATTCTGTAGCAAGCATCTGTCTTCTTGTTGTCTTTGGTGATAATTTTCTAGAAATGTTATTATTAAAATTTCCTGATTCATTAATAGCATCAGAACTAGCATTTGGTAAACCTTCAATATCAACATTAACATGTTTTTTATGAATAATTGGTACTGTTGGTGATTTCATAGGTATTTCTAAACTTCCAATTTTACTAGCATCAGAATCTTCCTCAACTTCAGAATTTTTTCTTGATTGTTCATTTGATGAAGTTGCACCAGATTCTGTTTCTAATACTGAAGCCAATTTAGATTTTGCTCTTTTTTGATGTGCATTTGGTAAAAACATATGTGTAGATAAAGCAGTTGGTAATAATGTTGCAGCAGTAGGTGGAGCATTTGATTCATGTTGAAATCTTGATCTTGTTCTATCACTTGCTATACTACTAAAACTGTTTTTCCTATGTGATGCAAAATAATTGGTCAGATTCATGGCAGATTTAGAAATCAATTGAGTGAATGAAGATGATGCCAAATGTTGTTGTTGTTGAGCCAATGCAGCTTCTTGAGTACCAGCTAATTTCTCCTTCAATTTAGCTTGATGATCATTATGTTCTTGATGATCCATAACTTGACCACTAACATTGATATTAGAAGTGGAAATAACAGTATGTGGTTCAGTTGTAGACAATTCTAATGCATCATTATTAGTTTCATCAATAACAGTTGAAGATCCGGCAGAATCATTATGACCACCATGAATACTTTGAGGTCTATGTCTATGTTTAACAACAATATTTGAAGAAGAAATTGAACTTCCCAATTCATGTGAATAATCATTACTTTTCCAAGGTTGAGGAGTATTAACACCAGATGTTGATCTTGAATGGAAAGTTGAAGTAGGTTGACTTTGTACTTGAGAAGTTGAACCATGATGACTATGATTATCATGCATTTCATTTAAAAATAAACCTGAAAGTAATGATCTTTTAATTTGTGGTTTTGGTAATGGTTCGTCTCTTTTCAAACTTGCTTGTTTCCATTCTTTTGTTAAATCATTTTCATCAAATTCATCAGAACCATCAGATTCACTAACAGAAGACCAATCACTTTCATCACTCAAAGAGTCATCAGATGAAAAAATGATTTCTTTTGGCACAGGTTTGGAATCACCAGAAAATAAAGATTTATTATTATTATTCTTGTTATTGTTACCAGTAGTGGCTGTAGGTTCATTAATTTTTGGAACTGATGAACTTTGAGAATCTGATTTTCTATCAGAGGAAGAAGATCTTTGACGATGATGATGACGAAGATGTTGTTGATCAATATATTTAGAAGGCTCTGTTGGTGAAGGGGAACTTTCAATAAAGAACATATTATTATTATTCTTATCTTTTCTTGGTGGTTGATGCTCTTTCACTGCAAGACTTGTCATACCCAAATTATTTAAAACATTGTTTCTCTTTTTAGAATGTTGCGAAGGAGCTTGTCTCTTAACATCTGGACTTATACCAACTTGTTCAAATAATGAAGATTTAACATTATTCGCACTATGATTTTCTTGTAATGCAGAATGATCAAACAAGGTACCTGTTCTGGATTTTGGTCTCTGTTGTTGTTGTTGGGAAGAAGATGGTTGGCTAAATAGTGATGATGGTTTCTTCTGTTCTTTGGACTTTATAACATCATTTGTTGTATCATGTGAAAGTGGAGATCTAACCCTTTCCAAAGGAGCCATTTGTTGAGACTCATTACGATGGTGATGATGATGATGATGGTGTTGATTTTGATTTTGTTGCGGTACCTGAGGGGCTTGTGGTTGTGAAAACAATGAATTTTTCTGCTGAGCTTTTCTGGGCTGCGGATTCTTAATTTTTGATTGATCAAATAAACTTGGTGCAGAAGATTGATGTAATTGTTGTTGTTGTTGTTTCTTTTGATCTTTTTTATTTGGTGAAGAAGCTGCAGTACTTGAAGTACTCAATTGAGCCACTGATATATGATTTGGTGAAAATCCACGTACTATTGAAGTTGAAGTATCAGATCTTAATAATGGTGGTGCAGTTGGTTTTTCATATAATTCATCATTACTTAATGAATTTTTCTGATTTGATGATGGTTGTTGATTATATACCCCAAATGCATATTTAGGATTTGGTTGTTCAAAAAGATCTGAATCATGTTCCACTTTAATAGGTTCATCAACATTACTATTTGTTCTTGAAAGATTTGGTAAATCAGCGTTTGATCTTCTTTTTTGGTTTAATTTCTTTAATGATTTTGATGAAGATGATTTTCTTGGAATTAAATTTGGTCTAATTTTTTCAAAACTTTCCACACTTCTATTACTATTTCTTGATGAATTTCGATATAATTTATGATTTGAAGATTTTTTCATTAATAATGGAGGTCTAATTGTGGGTATTAAATTTTGATCTGTAACTATTGATAAAAGACTTAAAAAATCTCCTTCATTTAAATTTTTTCTTATAGTTGTGGTGGAACCATTCGGTATTATTTCTTGATTTTGAGATTCTTTTTCATTTCTTTGATTAACTAAAGTTCTATTAACAATTCTCCAACTAATATTTTCTAATCTTTTACCACTTTTAATAAATCCCGAACATTTTGTTAAACCAGTCCAAATTGATAAAACATTTTCTAGATCCAACCCACTCGTATCGAATGTTTGGATTGTATCTCGTGACAACTCCAAAAATGGAGGTGCCTTGTTGATTCTATTTGATCGACTCGACATTTTCGTTTTTACTTCTTCTCTTTGGTTTGGTTATATGGTTATATTATCATTGAAAATTATGGTGAACATCTATAGTACTGTGGGTCAAAAAGGCTGATGATTGGAGGTGTAGATATTTGGAAAGTTGAACAAGCAACCAAGACAGTGTTGAATGAATGTTGATTCTTTAAGTGATTGGATCCTTAAGGGGCGATAGTTCTGTTGAAAATTGGTTGGAAGCTCAAGTCTTTTAGATTGTCACCTTTGTTATTTAAACCTAGGCTATTTGGGCTAGCACACTTTTCAGGTAAAATGACACCTGTAATAATAAGGCGGTAAGTTGTAGCAATCAGTTATAATCAGTTGATGATTATTTTAAAATCAGTTCTATTACAATAAGCACTTGTAAAGACTTTATTCACCTTATGAGCTGTTTATTTTGTTTGTGGAATCGTTAGATGACCTTTTCGTTGTAATCAAATTTCCCTCTCAAGAAAAAAAAAAGTCAAGTTTCGTGATGATCCAAATCGCAGGGCACAATTATCTAATTTGAATGACTTTAATTATATAAAACTATCACAATTAGATAGCTTAACAAATTTCAACTACAATTTAATAATCATTCTACTAATAATCTACACTATCTATTATATTCCCATCCCAACAATCAACAATCTCATCTTGCAAACCCGCTAATATTCAATTGGGTCATTCAAGGCTTTAAATATTTAAGCAAATAGTTCCGAGGGATAATGGTCCCTTGATTTCCCGAGATCAGCCATACAATTTTAACCTGCATCACGTGATGGATACCATACAATCCTCTGGTCGGATCTCGGCTATTAGATTCTATAATCAATTGATCGCTTATCATTGAACTACAACAGTAATCTTGTTATATGTCAAAATGTCATATATATCATGATTCATATTATATAATATCCATGGATAATAATAATAAATAAAAGCATATAAAAAAACCAATGAAATAATAATTCAATTATAAATCAACAAAAAATCAACTGCACTTACTCCCCCTTATAATAATCACTTCTTTTGATCTTGAACCCATGAACGAGCATCAGATAAACCTTCTTGAGTTTTTTTATTAACAGTATTTAAACCTTCTTTAGTTGAATGAATTGCATCATCTGCACTACTCCAGAATTTTAAATTAGCAGATTCAGCTGCATCATTACCCCATTTCTTCAAATTAGTTGTAGCATCACTTAATTTAGTTTCAGCATCTTCTAAATTCTTTTTGGCTTGTAATTCAAAATCTTTACTCTTATTTTTACTCCATGACCACCAATGACTTGCATTATCATTTAAATCCTTTTGAGCACGTTGAACTGCAGCTTGGGCATCATTATAATAATCTTGTGCACCTTGAGCACTATCATCATACTTCTTATTTGCCCATGCATTCCATTCTTTTAATCTAGCATCAGCTTCTTTTTGAGCTTTGGTAATTTGTCTCTTAGATTCATCGTATTCATCATTAGCAAATTGTTCTGCATTTTCTCCCCATCCTCTAAGACCTTGTCTAGCATCACGAGCAATTCTTTCTTCATCTTTATTACTACCTGAACTAAACCATCCTGGAACTCCCCAAGATTTCTTTCCTGGAGCATGACCAGCTAAACGTCTAGCTTCATCATATTCTTCATCTGCAAATTGTTCGGCATTTTCACCCCAACCTCTTAATCCACGTCTAGCACCATGGGCAATTCTTTCCTCTTCAGTTGGTGATGGTCTGCCACCTCTTAACCAACCATAGAATCCATAACCACCAGTACTTGAACCTTCTCTTCTGTTAATTAATTCACCAGTGAAAAATTCATTAGCCTTATCATAACTATCACCACGAGAATTTGGTGTATATTCATTAACTTTACCCTTTACAGTTTCTGTTGTTCTGTTTGTCCAATCTTTAAATTTGGCTTTGGCAGAATCCAGATTTTTCTGTGCAGCATCCAATTGTTTTTGAGCTTCTTGATGTAATTGATCCTTCTTTTCATCTTTACTCCAAGAGAACCATGAACGTTTAGTTTCCTTGTATCTTTTTTGAGCATCATCATAAATCTTTTGGGCATCATCATAAGCTGCATCAATTGCTTCTTTACTTTCATCCTTCTTGGATGAACCCCAATTGAAGAAAGATCTTGATTTTTCTTCACCCTTTTGCTGAGCTTGATATAAAGTATCTTTAGTATCTTCTTTGGCACTACTAAACCATGAAGATGCCTTTTCTGAAGCTTCATCAGCCTTGTTGGAAGCTTGATTGGACAAATCGTTAGCTCTTTGTTTAGTCTTTTCAGCAGCATTTGAAACTTCCCTTTCTGCTTTATTCTTAGATCCAACAATTGAATCTTTAGCAGAAGTCAATGATCCTAAAACAGAATCTTTAGCACCTTCTAAAGTATCTTCAGTCTTGTTCTTAGCAGCTTCAGCTTCAGATTTGATATCTTGACCCCATTTCTTCAAACCTTTTGGATCATCTTTATGAGCCTCTTTATAAAATGCATCAGCTTTTTCTTTAGATTTAGCAGCAGCTTGATCTAATGATTCTTGAGCACCAGAAATTTTGTCACTAGTCCAATTGGCTAATTTTGCCTTATCCTTTTCAGCTTGTGAAAAAGTACTATCCAATTTCTTGCTAGCATCATATTTCAAGTCTTCAAACTTGTCACGAGCATTGTAGGCAGCTTCATCCACTTTACGACCAGCGTGTTGACCTGGACCTTCTCTTGGATCATATTTTGATGAACCAGAACCAAATCCTGGGATTTTATTCTTTAAAGAATCATCTTGAACAGTGATTCTTGATTGTTCTAATCTTTGTTGATAAACATAGTAACCTGCACCTAATAAGGCAGCACCTCCTAAGAAATATCTAGTGTTTGACATTATCTGAATATTTAATTGGAGATTTGTATTTAATAAGACAAGTTTAAAAGGTTTAAAATCTAAAAGGAGGGAAATCCAACTACTTTATATACAAGTCACAAAAAAGGTGATCACAACTCAAGGAAAGAGCACACTTTATGTTGTGCTGTAAATGCTGCACTATTGGGAAATACACTAATCCAAATAGAGCATAAAAGAATGTTCTACTGATCAATTAATCTGCATAATATTTTGCCCCAGGAGTCAGGTAAAATTTCACACTATATGTTGTGTTTTGGTTATTTGCTATTCTGTTATGTAAGTTTGTTGTAGTTTGCTATTTAGCACATTCGGCCGGGATAGAGACCACAAAAGAGTACCTTTATTTGGTACAACTAATGGGAGATATTATATAAAGTGATGGTTATGTAGTATCAATATCTAGTGATTATATTATTAAAATCATTAATCAATTGAACTATAAAAGGGTTGTTAACTATAGTGGTTACTGATTGTGTTGACCAGGGTTCTGAAATACCTCCGAGCCATAAATCACACCAGATACTTACATTAACTGCAATATGTCTCATTGGGGGGCTAAGTCCTGAAAAAAATTAGCACACATATACGCATTAAAGCATCAGATTCTATTAATTAATCCATTTGACAATTGTTAGATTTAGCAATCAGTTGGTTGTAGATTGAGTTCATTGGTACTACAGTTAATTTAGATTGACACAATTGCTAAGTACTCTACAACCCCATGTTTAGACAACTATTAGAATTATAATAAACCTATACACCAGTTATTGAACTACAATGGACATCCGTACTAGTGAACAAGTTAAAAGGTACCCAACGTACTTATCTAAATTCCATATTCCTCACATCATTACGAACTACAAACTTCGATGTGATTCTACTGGTTGACGTATATTTGCTAAAACCTGTCACTATTGCATGGCGAAAATTTGCAGAATGCATTCGCGAGAAACAAGACTTTACCCGGCGTTGGAGTTACGAGTTTACGTGGGTTAGTTAGTAGTGAAATGATAGTATGATTTATCAAGGTAAGTAGATTCAATTGATTTAGTGAATAGAATATATAGTTCTATGCTTGGGGTTGTCATTAATCTGCGTTATTGATCTGAAGTGCTATAATTTTCGATCAGAATTCAATTCTATATAATCACTTCTTGATCTATCAGACTTCACTTTTGTTCCATCTTCCCAAGCTATCAATTGATTTCATTAAGAGCTACAATACCCATATACCATCTTAGGATTTGACCATTTAAAGCCTATCCTTATCCAAATATCAGAATACATAATTTATTCTACTTATTAACGTCGTGCCGCGAATTTCTCGAGAGTTGTTTCATTTTTGTAAGAAATTTTTAGCTAAACTGATTCTTTACGCGTACAACCACGCCTCAGGGAAACAGTATTTAACAACAGGGGGTTGTCCATAGAGATCAATAACGGGCCAATTGAGATCGCACCAAGAACATCAAGCTTGGGATCAAACACCACTACAAAGCCCTAATTGCCACCATCTGGACATCTCCACTAACAAAATATCACCATAGTAATAATTTTTTTTTGTTTACGTTACCCGTCGATAGGATCAAATGCTGAAAAGTAAACAACAGTTTTTTGTATATACAAATAAATCAGTTTATACGTCAAAAACTCGCGTCTTCCTTTCAATTCAACCATCAACCCACACATTGCACACCTTTATACATCAACAACACACCAAATAAACCTACAAGACTCTTCCATACAAAAAACGCGTTGTGTTCCAACAAAATGGCAAACAGTCCCAGTTCAAAACATCCTTTAACTGACGCGAATAATAAGGCAAACACCATGCCACCAGCTAGTGCTAAAAAGAAAAATGCTTCTGAACAATATCAAAAACTATCACAACTAGAACATATCTTGAGAAGACCTGATACTTATATCGGATCAACAGAACATCAGGAATCAAATCTTTGGATCTATGATGAATCTGCAGAATCAATGGTTGAAAGAAATGTTAAGATTGTTCCAGGTTTATTTAAAATTTTTGATGAAATCTTAGTCAATGCCGCTGATAACAAGATCCGTGATCCTTCAATGAAAAAAATTGAAGTTAGAATAGATCCTGAAGAAAATATAATTGAAGTTAAAAATGATGGTCGTGGTATTCCAATTGAAATGCATGAAAAAGAAGGTATTTATATCCCAGAATTAATCTTTGGTAACCTTTTAACCTCTTCAAATTATGATGATGATGAAAAAAAAACTACAGGTGGTAGAAATGGTTATGGTGCTAAATTATGTAACATCTTTTCAACTGAATTTACCGTTGAAACTGCTGATAAAAACACTAAAAAAATATATACCCAAACTTGGAAAAATAATATGTCAGTTGCTGGTAAACCAAAAATTAAAGAAATGAAAAAACCAGTTGAATACACCAAGATTTCATTTAAACCAGATTTAGAAAAGTTTCATATGGAAACTTTAGATAGTGATATTCTAGGTGTTTTACGTCGTCGTGTGTATGATATTGCAGGTACAGTTAGAGATGTCAATGTTTCTTTGAATGGTACAACATTGAAAATTAGATCATTTAAACAGTACGTTGAAATGTATATAAAGGCATTAGATGCTAAAAGAATTGCAGATGGTGAAGTTTCAGAAGAAGATGCTCCAAAAAAGCCAACAGTTGTTTACAAAAAACTTGAAGATCCAAAATCAAAAGGTCGTTGGGAAATCGCTTTTGGTTGTTCAGATACTTCTTTTAATCAAATTTCATTTGTTAATTCCATCGCTACAACTTCAGGTGGTACTCATGTCAATTATATTGCAGATCAAATTGTTGATAAAGTTGGTGATGTCTTGAAAAAGAAACATAAAAATTCAAACGTTAAACCATTCCAAATTAGAAATAACATGTTTGTCTTTGTGAATTGTTTGATTGAAAATCCAGCTTTCAGTTCTCAAACAAAAGAACAATTAACAAGTAGAAGACAACAATTTGGTTCAGATGCTAAAATTCCAGATGAATTCATAACTTCTGTATTGAAAACAGAATTTATTTCGAAAATTTTAGACGTTGCTCAAGCTAATGCTGATAAAGCTTTGAAAAAAACTGATGGTTCTAAAAAATCAAGAATCACAAATCATCCAAAATTAGAAGATGCTAATAAAGCCGGTACAAAAGATGGTTATAAATGTACTTTGATCTTAACAGAAGGTGACTCAGCCTTGTCATTAGCTGTTGCAGGGTTAGCTGTTGTTGGTAGAGATTACTATGGTTGTTTCCCATTAAGAGGTAAAATGCTTAATGTTCGTGATGCAACTTCTGATCAAATCACTAAAAATGCGGAAATTCAAGCTATTAAACAAATTATGGGTTTACAACATAAAAAAAATTACACTGATACTAAATCATTGAGATATGGTCGTATTATGATCATGACAGATCAAGATACTGATGGATCACATATCAAAGGTTTAATTATCAATTTTTTGGAAACTTCTTTCCCTGGATTATTATCAATTCCTGGATTTTTATTAGAATTCATCACACCGATTGTTAAAGTTACAATTACAAAACCAAGAAGAGAAGTATTAGCATTTTATAACATGCCTGAATATGAAGCTTGGGTTGAAAATGAATCTCATCAATATACTTGGTCCCATAAGTATTACAAAGGTCTTGGTACTTCCTCTCAAGAGGAAGGTCGTGAATATTTCTCAGATTTGGATAGACATATGAAAACTTTTAATACTTTAGAAGATCAAGATAAAGGTTTGATTGATCTTGCTTTTAACAAGAAGAAAGCTGATCATCGTAAAGAATGGTTAAGTAATTTTGTTCCTGGTACTCATTTAGATGCTGATTTAACAGATATTCCTATTAGTGATTTCATCAACAAAGAATTCATTCTATTCTCCATGGCTGATAACATCAGATCTATTCCATCTGTTCTTGATGGGTTTAAACCTGGTCAAAGAAAGATCTTATATGGTTCTTTCAAACGTAACTTGAGATCAGATATTAAAGTTGCCCAATTAGCTGGTTATATTTCAGAACATACTGGTTATCATCATGGTGAACAATCTTTGGTTATGGCAATTGTTGGTTTAGCTCAAGATTTCGTTGGTTCTAATAACATTAATGTATTGAAGCCAAATGGTTCTTTCGGTACCAGAAACATGGGTGGTAAAGATGCATCAGCTGCGAGATATATTTACACTGAACTAATGCCAATTACAAGAAAGATTTTCAATCCTGCAGATGATCCTTTATATAGTTATGAACAAGATGATGGTGAAAATGTGGAACCAACATGGTATTTACCAGTGATTCCAATGGTTTTAGTTAATGGTGCAGAAGGTATTGGTACTGGTTGGAGTACACAAGTCCCACAATTTAACCCAGAAGATTTAGCTGAAAATATGAGAAGATTAATGAATAATGAAGAATTATTAGAAATGCAACCTTGGTATAAAGGTTGGGATGGTCAAATTCAAAAAATTGGTCCTGATAAATACAAATGTTTTGGTAAAATTGAACAATTAGATGCTAATACTTTAGCAATTACTGAATTACCAGTTAAAGTTTGGACTTCATCTGTTAAAGAACAATTATTATTGGGTCTTTCAGGTAATGATAAAGTTAAACCTTGGATTAAAGATATGCAAGAACAACATGGTCTTGGTATTAGATTTATTGTTACATTAACAGATGCTGAGATGCAAAAAAGTAAGCAAATTGGTCTTTATGAGAGATTCAAGCTATCAGCAACCATCAATTTATCCAACATGGTTTTGTTTGATACTCAAGGTCGTATTAAGAAATATGAAAATGTTGAAGAGATTTTAAGAGATTTCTATTATGTTAGACTGGATTATTATCAACGTCGTAAGGACAATCTAGCAAGAGAACTCTCAAATCATCTTGAAAAATTATCAAGTCAAGCAAGATTCATCAAATTAATTATTGATAAGAAATTAAACATCAACAATAGAAAAAGAGTTGATTTGATTGAAGAATTACAAGAATTAAATTTCCCTAAATTTGACAAAAAGGGTAATCCAATTTTCATTAAGAAAGATCCTGAAGATATCACCCACGATGAAATTATTGCAGATGAAGATTCAGAAGACGAAGTTGATCCAGATGCTTCAACTGCTGTTCATCTGAGAGAAAATGTTTTTTCAAGTTATGACTATTTGTTAGGTTTACCAATTTGGTCTTTAACTCGTGAAAGATATGAAAAATTATTACAGCAAAAGGCCAACAAGGAGGATGAACTTACAGAATTGTTGAAATTAACTGCTAAAGATCTTTGGAGTAAAGATTTGGATGATTTCCTTGTTGCTTGGAGACAATTCTTAAAAGATGATGAAATTAAAAGAACTACTTTAATTGCACCAAAGAAAGGTAGAGGTAAAAAGAGAGCTGCAGTTGATGATGATGATTGGTCATCTGGTCCAAAGAGTAAAAAGAAGAAGAATGCTGATTCGAAATTCGATAACAGAAAAGGTGATTTGATTCCAATTCCTGATTATGTTGCACCAAAGACTAGAGTGAAGAAAGAATCAACACCAAAGATTGAAGAGATTAAAGTTAAAGATGAATCTTCTGCTTCAAATTCTGCATCATCCAGTGTCCCACCAATGGCTACTTCAACTGCTACGAAAGCTACAAAGACAAAACCAGCTGCTGCTACAAAACAATCAAAGTTGAGCTTCAGTACATTGGCTAAGAAAGAATCTCCAGAACCAGAATTCAAATCAGTCTTTGGACGTGGTAATACAATTTTCGGTTCACCAATTAAAAAGAAAACAGATAATGATGTTTATGATTTAGATGCTGATGAATTATCTGCTGATATGGATGGTTTCATTGGTAAATTTGGTAGTGCTGCTAGTGCTTTTGATAAAAATACATCTAAATCTTCTAAAACTGAAGAAGTCATTGATTTAGAAGATGAGGTTGAAAAACCTGCGCCAAAGAAGGCAGCTTCCAAGAGAGTTATCAACAAATCATCTACAAAAGCTGCACCAAAGAAGAGAGCACCAAAGAAGGTTGAGTCTGAAGATGAGCTAATGTTAAGTGCAGGAGAAGAGGAAATTATTCCAACCAAGAGAACTCGTGGTGTGAAAAAGACCTACACAGTTATCGAATCTGACGAGGATAGTTTTGACGATACCCTTGACCATGACGAAAGTATCGTCATTGATGACGACGAGAGTGATGATGATTTCAGCAGCTAGAATGTTATATATATATGAATTAATAGCTATTTTTGTGAGTATTGTAGTATATTATTCTCTTCCTGTCATTACGTAATTTTTTTTTTTTTATTTTTTTTGGTGCCTGTCTCGAGAGCAAGTGAGATTGAGTATGTGACAAACGGAATATGAACATTGTGGAAGTAGTTGGTGTGATTTAGTGGTATAGAGTAATCAATTGAATCGAGGTAGCTTATTGTAGTAGTTATTCAATCATTTTATAGCCCTTAGCAGCTCTGTAGTGTCTATTTTAGTAGGCGCAATTTTACTTCACTTACCCGGCTCTTACGAGATGGGCTGAAACTTGAAATTAGCAGCTATCAACTATTTCACTGCTCAGGAATCGAGTAAACACAACTTCTATTGTATACTCAATTGAAGGAAATCATCAATTGTTGTTAATCAGACACAATGGGTGACGCTGTAAGTTATGGATCAACAAGTAAAACTCAATTGATTGAAAACAAAGACTAACCTCCCTCAATTAGAATACTGAACCATTGTTACCACCGGACGTAACATCAGAACCAGTTGCAGGTGTAAGTATGGATTCTACTCAATTAAGATCCACATTGGTACTAATTGTTGATAATTTAGCAAGATGATGTTATCAAGAAGGCTACAGATGAAAGCTATGATCCTCCATCAAGTACATTTCTTGACCATGCTACTTTGAAAGAAGCTGAAGAACTTGCTTTAAAGCAAAAAAGAGAACCAGTTCCAGCAACTTCTGTTGGTTGGAAACAAATTGGTGAATGGGAAGAGAAAGATGCACTTACTCAAGATGATGAACTAATGGACTTGGCTACTCCAACTCTTTTAGATAGTTATATGCCTGATAATTTGTATGGGGATTGGTATCATAGTGTTGGGTTGTTAATTGCTGCAGGCTTATTATCATTCATTGTTGGATGGTTTAGCTTCTCAATTGCTCCTGTTTTCATCATTACTTTAGTGACTGCTGTCTACTACAGAGCTTCTATTAAAAAATATAGATCAGTTGTTAGAGATGAAATTCAAAGAGAATTTACTGTCAAGCATATTGAAGATGATTATGAAACAATGGATTGGTTAAATACCTTTTTAGATAAATATTGGATTTATTTGGAACCTTCAATTTCACAAATTGTTACTGAGCAAGTTAATCCAATTTTGGCATCAAATGAAGCTATTCCACCATTCATCACAGCTCTTTGGATTGATCAATTCACTGCTGGTATTAAACCACCAAGAATTGATTTCGTTAAAACTTTAAATATTCCTAAAGATGATGTTGTTGTTATGGATTGGGCTTTCTCCTTCACTCCACATGCTGTTGCTGATTGCAGCTCAAAACAATTGAAAAATTATGTCAATCAAAGAATTGTCGTTAAGGCTAGCCTTTTCGGTATCACAATCCCAGTTGTTGTTGAAAATGTTGCTTTTAAAGCATGGGCAAGAATTAGATTACGCATGACTACAAAATTCCCACATATTGAAACTGTTAATGTCACATTGATGGAACCACCTGAATTTGATTTTATCAGTAAAGTATTTGGTGAAACCATCTTTAATTGGGAAGTGTTGTCAATTCCAGGTCTTTACCCATTCATTAACGAAATGATCAAGAAATTTGTTGGTCCAATGCTTTTCAAGCCATTCTCTTTCCAATTGAACGTTCCTCAATTATTATCTGGAAGTAACACTTCTATTGGTATCTTAAGTATTAAGGTCAAATCTGCTAAGGGCTTGAAAGCTGCTGATCGTGTCTTGGGTAACACCATTGATCCTTACTTAACATTTAACTTCCATGGTCAAGAAGTTCTTGCAAAGACAAAAACCATTTTGGATACTTTAACTCCAACTTGGAACGAAACTGTCTATGTCTTGGTTGGAAGTTTCACTGAACCATTAGTTGTCACTGGTTATGATTATAACCCTGATAGAAAAGATAAAAACATTGGTTCTTTACAAATTGATTTGAATGATGTTTCTGATAAGAGATCAGCTAAGAATCAAGTTGGTCAATTCTTGAGAAATAGTAAACCAGTTGGTGAATTGTTGTATGATTATGAATTCTTCCCAACTTTGGAAGAATCTACATTACCAGATGGTTCTACTGAACCACCTCCAGATTTGAACACTGGTTTGGCCAAGATTGAATTGAGTGAAGTTAGAAATATTAGAAATGATGGTAAATTATCATCATACACTGAATTATACTTCAACAATGAATTGGTTAAAACTACTCCTGTCACTAAAAACACTGATAACCCAACTTTCTCTATTCCATTTGAAACAATCATCACTGATCGTCGTAAAGCTAAATTAAAGATTTTGACTAAGGATCCAAAGGGTAAATTAATCTCTGCTAGTATTCAATCATTAAACAACTTGATTGATAGATCTGTTATTCAGAATGAATGGATTCCATTCACTAAAGGTGAAGGTGAATTCAAAATTTCAACCACTTATAGATCAGTTGAATTGAAAGATGCTCCAGGTGCTGGTGGTTACACTGAGCCAATTGGTGTTGTTAGAGTCTTGTTGAATAAAGGTGAAAACTTGCGTAACTTGGAGAAAGTTGGTAAGAGTGATCCATATGCAAGAGTCTTGGTTAATGGTGTTTCTAGAGCAAGAACTGATTTCATCCCAGATACTTTAGATCCAGTATGGGACGAGGCTTTATATGTCCCAGTTACTTCACCAAATCAAAAATTAACAATTGAAGTTATGGATGCTGAAAAACGTCAAGCTGATCGTACATTAGGTTCATTCAGTGTTAAGACTAGTGATATTATCGAAAAAGATGATAATGACAGATATGTCGAACATGTTGATAAGGAATTAAGAAGTGGTCGTCTTGTTCACAAGAAGGGTCCAAAGGGTATTGTTACCTATGCTTTGTCATTTTATCCAACTACTCCTGTTAAGACTTTAGCTGATATCCAAGAGGAACAAGAAGCTAAAGAAAAGAAGGAAGCTGAAGCACAAAAGAAGGCTGAAGAAGAAGCTGAGGAAGAAGCTAAAACTGGTAAAAAGAGCGAAAAGAAGGACAAGGAACTTGAAGATAAAAGTGATGAAGACTTTACCGAAAGTGGTAAGGCTCAACTTTCATTACCTGAATTATTGACACATAACACTGGTGTCTTTGTTTATACTGCTTTATCTGGTGAATACAGTTCTATCAATAGTTATTTACAAGTTTTCTTCAATGGACATGGTCATCCTGATGATGTTAGTCCAGAAATTAAAACTAAGAATGTTACAACACCATTCTCTGGTGATGGTTTAGTTACAGAATTGGAATGGGCTACCGTTACTTTCAGATTAGTTAAAGATGCTAAGAATAACAGAGAAGAGGAAGCTATTGCCGAATCTACATTACCTGTGTTATCATTGTTGAAGAATTCTTATCATCAACCACAAACTTTGACTTTGACAGGTATGGGTGTTAATAGAATTTTCATTCAAACTCAATGGATCCCAGTTGAAGTTTCTAAATTACCACCAGCTGATTTAATTACAAATTCTGGTTATTTGGATTTGGAAATTATTGGTGCTAATAATTTATTAAGTGCTGATTCAAATGGTAAATCTGATCCATTCATTAAAGCATATCTAAATCAAGATGAAGATTCATTTTACAGGACCAAAACAGTTAAAAAGACATTGGATCCAACTTGGAATGAATCAACAAGTCTTCAAATCACAAATAGAGTCAATTCAGTCATCACTTTTAGAGTTGCTGATTGGGATTTCGGTGCTGGTCAAGATGATAAATTAGGTGATGCCAAATTTGAATTAGCTGAAATTGATCCAATTAATCCATCCACTTATGATGTTCCAGTTGTTGGACCAAAAGGTGAAGATGGAGGTGTTGTACATGTCAAGACTACTTTCAGACCAAGCTATATTGTTCAAGTTAATAAGCAAAGCACCAATTTAGGTGATGCAGGTTTGAAAGCTGTTGGTACAGGTCTCGGTGCAGGTCTTGGAGCTGGTAAGACTGTTATCGGTGGTGGTGTTGGTGTTGTTGGAAAGGTTAAAAAGGGTATCTTTGGTGGTAAGAGCAAAGGTGCCGAAGAAGCTGAAGAGTAACCAATTATATGACTATCATTTATATGTTTGTATAACTTTGTAAAATATCGTATGTGACTTTTTTTTGTTTAATCCATTATAATTGTACTTTATACCTTTCTGCCAAATACCACCGGGTATGAATTTCCCCATTCGGATAACTTTTTTTTGGAGGATCGAAATTATTAAAAAAAAATTTTTGGAACTTCGACCAACGTTTTCCTTTTCAATTCCAACACAACAGAATTCAGTTATATCGAAAATGTCTAACAACGAACGTACTTTCATTGCTATCAAAGTAAGTTTGGTCTCAATTTAACCTAGCCATTGAATTGTTTATACTAACTGGTTTCTCCCTTTAGCCAGATGGTGTCCAAAGAGGTTTAATCAACCAAATCTTGGGTAGATTCGAAAACAGAGGTTTCAAATTAGTTGGTATCAAATTAGTTACCCCATCTGAATCATTATTACGTGAACACTACTCAGATTTGACCTCAAAACCATTCTTCCCATCATTGTTATCATACATGTTGTCTGGTCCAATCTTAGCTACCGTCTGGGAAGGTAAAGATGTTGTCAAGACTGGTCGTTCAATCTTAGGTGCTACCAACCCAGCTGCTTCTGCTCCAGGTACCATCAGAGGTGACTTTGCCATTGACATGGGTAGAAACGTCTGTCACGGTTCTGACTCTGTTGAATCTGCTAACAAGGAAATTGATTTGTGGTTCAAAAAAGAAGAATTAGTTGACTACAAACACGCCTTATACGGATGGATCTACGAATAAATTATCTAAATTAGATGATTTGCTACTTATGTATAGCGATATTAAATCTATAAAAGATTGTTAATATTCAACATTTTGTAGTTTTCATTTAAGCGCTAAAAGGCTTTTGCTGTCCTTTTAATTCTTCACCCCAGAAAAATTCGGATTTTAGTAAGTCGAAAAATTGAATCAAGTTGAATCATAAAATGACTACAAAAAAAAACATAATAGAATTGGTCAGAGAGCAGATCATTTGGGTCACTAAATAGGTATCGAGAGAGAAAGGGAGATAGTAGCAGAGTAATAAGCAAAAAAGAAGAGAATGCCAGATTCATTTAAAAGCGTTTTCAAGAGATTCAATGAAATCATCAATTGCAGTATCAAGGCCCAATATTCCACAGCTTAGAGAATCAATGACAATTTTAAATCTCTGTTGAAACTTATCCGTACGATCAAGTTCAGTAGCGCGTTCAGTTTCCAACAAGACTTGTCCAATGTGATCAAACGTGGTTTTCACAGTCTTGAATTTATTTTGGATTCTTTCAATGAGAAACTTGAAATGTGTATATTCTTTTAATTTTCTACCTTCATCAATCAATTGATCAGCAACAGTAAGCGAAGATGAAAGATCCATTGTAGATGATCTCAGTTTCTCCTGGATCTCAAATGGATTCGAGTATATGTCTCTATACTCTAACAAAGACTGACGAAGAGTTATTTCAAGAAAGTTTGATAAATTGAAGAAAAAATCCATTGAAGATTCGGTGGTATTGATAAAAGAGGTGAATAGCAGTAAAATCTTTTTCAAAATCGTTAAACAATCTGAAATTAACATTTTTTGAAATGTCTCCAAAGTTACCAATTGACTTCCAAAAAAAGTTTCACCACAAAACATATTTTCCATTGTCGCATCAACTTGTAAAAATTTCAATGATGCTTCATTTCGATTAACATGAAAGGCACTAATACTGATTTGGTTATTAAGTAGACTCTTCACAAGTGGTTGGTTCAACCCTATAATTCTTTTGATTTTGAGTAAACTATCGTTGATTATCATTGTGTTCACACCCATAAGATATGAATCCCATTGCGAAGATTTTGCTCCGAATTTTTTGAGGTGATCCATGATAGTCTCAAGTGATGGTATAATCTTGTTCTTCATATATGACAGGTCACAGTTGTACATGTCCAACATGAAGTTTCTATTTAAATTTCTTGTTCCAACAGTGAGATCAACTTCAACAAAATCTTTAAATTCCTTCAGTATCATTGAGAGAGGTGTCACAAATTTTGCAACAGAGTCATGGAAAGAATGGAATCTGTGGAACATCAAAAACTCGTCCTTCTTCTTCTTTAAAAACTTGATTACTCTAACCAAAACTTCCTCTTGGTTCAAAACTTCGTGTCTATTAACATCAAGACCTACAGAGAGTCGTAAATCTCTCACTTCAACATAGAATTGCAACACTTTGAATAATGTAACGTAACAGAAGGCAAATGTATCCCAAAATCTAATAAAACAGTCAACTTTTTCCTGATCATTTCTGAACAAAATATTCTTCACCTCAATGAACGAATTTCTATTGAGACTCAACCTTCTCAAGCTCGAAATACCCATCTTTACCCAACCAAAAGCTCAACCAACACTCTTAAGCGCCATGGACCCTGAAATCCTTTGTTGAATTTCCTCACAAAAAATTTATGTGTCTTTGAGACAAGGCGCTTATCTTAAAACACACATTCGCGAAGCGATAGATCACAAATTTATACCAAAAAAATATGACAAACAGAAACACACAAAATATTAGTAAAAAAACAGTATAGGAATAGTTGATAATTATCATTATCTCAATCATTGATCATCAGTCTTTCTTAAATCTCTGTCAAAAATTCCTGGGGTACCGAAATATCCAGAATGACGGATCAGGGACACAAAGTAGTCATAGCTCTGTTCACCAAATGCCAAATACTTGGAGATGTACTTTCTAAGGTCTGAAGCCTGGTATAATGGACTATAGGTAGTGTTAGGTCATATCATTGATAGCTGGAGGGAGAGTTCAACTTACACTAATCCTGTGTTTCTTCTGACAGCTGCTAGGAGCATAGAGATAAGGACCAAGTCGACAGAGTAGTGCACTAATTTCCCGAGCTATTTTAATTGTTAATAAGCCACTTCTATAACTATACTATCGTCATCCACACTCACACTCATTTCGATGATTTGACTAATGAATTAATATCTTGTTCACTCAAATGATTTTGGTTTATTTAAAAGTTCAAAATTCAATTTCTGAAATGTCAATAAAACCTTCTAGTTCTGATAATTACGCTTAAGAGATTCAATTTTGGTGCATTCCGAGTGTAATTTTCAGAACTGACAGATCTCGAGGCGCGCGTAATAAACAATATCTTTCACATAGTTAAAGCATTAATGAGCTATTCAAACTCAACTTAATCAGCGTGAAAGATTAAAATGAGTTTGGCATTGACGGCAGAGACCTACACAAAGTTGGCCATTACAAAAGTCTATGAAGCAGACGACAGAGATGCTTGTGTAACGTCACTAGATTTCGATGACAACGGACAATTCTTGATCTCTTCATTAACAAATGAATCAATACATTTATATGACGCTTCCAAGGGGAAATACAGTAAGCCTGTATTTTCAAAGAAATACGGTTGTCACTTAGCCAAATTCACCCATACTTCGAAAAACTGTGTCTATGCTTCAACAAAGGAAGATAATACAATAAGGTATTTATCATTGACAGATAATGTTTATATAAGATACTTCAAAGGTCATAAAGGTCTTGTTAATTCATTGGAAGTGAGTCCGGTACAAGATGTCTTTGTATCTGCTTCATTAGATGACAGTGTGAAATTATGGGATATTAGAACTTCAAATGCTCAAGCATCAGTACCTTCTGAAAGACCAAATTATGTTGCATTTGATCCATCAGGTTTAGTTGTTGCAATTGCTTCAGAATCAAAAGAAAGAGTCGAACTACGGGATGTTAAACAGTTTGACTCAAAACCTTTTGAAAGTTTTTCACTTCCGAAAGGATTCAAATTTAACAAAATTGAATTTTCAAATGATAATAAATACATATTAATGAGTTCCACTAATGGAGATCATTTAATATTGGATGCCTTTTATGGTCATTTAATATGTCAACTTGGGAAGGTGATACCTATTCCTCCAAGAGCATGGCCAGATAGTGGTGCTGCTACTTTCACACCTTGTGGGAAATTTGTATTTGCCGGTAATGGTGATGGTACAGTTTCTTTATGGAGCTTAAAGACAGAACCTGGGAAAACTCTACCAAAAGTGATATATCCTATAAGTTCATTAAAAGGTGATACAAGACCAAGAATGTGTGCATTCAATCCAAAATATTTACAATTAATTACTGCTGATTCTCAACTTGTGAGTAATTTTTTTTTTTGCCTTATTTATAAAACATATACTAACAATAATTATAGTCGATGTGGCTACCAGATATAGACTAGCAATTTCTTCTTCAATCATAATATATCATCAGGATCTGGATAGATCAGCTCTGCATTCTCTTCATTCCATTCCACCCAATCATGTAAGAATCTACTACCTCTTGTAATAGTTTCCATATCACCAACAACACAAAGTTGTCTCTTTGGTCTTGTTATAGCGACATTTAATCTTCTTTCTTCAGCTAAAAAACCAACTGTTTTTTCATCATTACTTCTAACTAATGAAAAAATTATAATCTCCTTTTCACGACCTTGAAATCCATCAACAGTAGATATTTCAATTTGTGGATAATCACCATGTAGTAATTTCTTCAAAAATGAAACTTGTGCATTATAGGGAGCAATGACACCAATATGTTCCTGTATAGCACCAGCTTCAATCAGTCTCTTGATATGCAAATGAACCACATATGCTTCCATATCATTGTATTTTGAAAAAACAAGTTCATCATCATCTGCACTGTCCTTCTCAGGAAATTCACCTTGGGTATCATACCAAATAACAGGAAATTCTGTATAATCGTTTTTTTCAACATTTGTCAAATCTGGCAAGAGAATATTTGCAACAGAATCATCAGCTTTTAGTTCCCCATTATATAATTTTTCCGAAGAAAACTCCATGATAGATTTATTCATTCTATATTGAATATCTAATAATTTTTTAAATGAATCACCATAATTTGATACTAATCTATCAAATAACGTTGTAGCTAAAATATCTTTAACTTTATCATTCTTATCAAGTTTGATAGTTGGTGGTAACTGTTGATTATCACCAGCAAGTACTAATCGTTTAACATCTGATTGAAGATGATTAATTATAGGGATCCAACATTGTGGTTCTAGTGACTGGGAAACTTCATCAATTATAATCGTATCGAATAATTTCAAACCAGGTTGTGAATTATATATCGATAACAAATCTCTTGAACTAGATCCATGTAATGTAGCAACTACGACTTTTGCTTGTTTAATCACTTCATGTGTAACTTTCTTTTCACGTATGCGTAACTCTTTCCTTAATTCTTTAACTTCTTGCCATATACCTTTCTTCTCTCTATAACTCTTTGTTTTCTTTATTTTCTTAATCGTATCATCAATTTCCTTCTTTATATCGGAAACTAGTTGTCCTCCGTCACTTGTAGTGGATACTATATCTAAACAGTGTTGTAAATTTGAACTAAGTAACCTAGCAGGATGACCAATTCTTAACAATTGATCACCCGGTAATTTACCATTAAGTCTTTCCAATATTGTATCCACTGAGATATTTGAAGGACCACAAACAAGAACTCTTTCACCTTTCTGTACTAATTGTCTTATGAGTTCTATTAATGTATATGTCTTACCTGTTCCTGGAGGACCATGAATAATACTCATGGGGCTATTCATTGAAAAATTGATTGCATTCCTTTGAGACTGGTTCAAGTTCTCATCATAAAATTGTAAGGACTTGAGTGAATCTTCAAGTTGAGATTGTTGTGGAGGTATATATTTCGCTTCGTTAAGCAACAGTTGAACTAATTGATTTGGTGATTCTTCTATTTCTGAAAGTTTTCTCATTGTAGATTCCATTCTTTTATAAGTGATTGAATTGGATATTTTCACAATCCATAGCTTATCATTAACAATGTTTAATATCTTTTCTTCATAATTATCATCAATTGTGATCACAATTGAAGTTTGAGATAATCGTGTCACAACACCTTCACATCCTGTATCTTCATCTTTAACCTTTTTCTTTGTTGAAGAGGCAGTCTTGTCAATCCTTACAATATCACCTGTCCTTATATCACCAGCAACTATTAATTCAGATTCATGACCTCCAAGATCATTCTTCAGCTCCAAGATAGTACGACCTCCAAGACCAGTCTTGATATTTTCTGATACAAGATTGATTATTGCAAGACCTTTTGCAGCTAATTTCTTTGGGGGTAGAGTGTTTAAAAGCTCTGAAGTTTGGTCAATATCTGCACCTCTTTCAAGTTCAATACATTTCAAGAACTTTTCAGCCAATTTCTTGTTTGACATTGCTACTCAATTGTAGTTTTGTAGGTTGAGCTAATGTATTGATTGATGGCTTTAAGAGAAGTTACAGTCAGGGTAAGAAAAGTGCAAACACTAGTAGTACTAGTAGTACTAGTAGTACGCAGCAGTTACATAAAGTAAGGTCCAGCTACAATTTTGGATATAAAAATACTTTGTATCTAGTTCATAATCAATATGTAATCATAACATTTTATATATTTTGAATTTTGTAGTAACTTTATGCAATTTTCTATGATTGAGTCAAAAATTTGACTTAATCTACATAACGTTAAGATCACCGAATTTTTCTTTGTAACCTGGAACTTCCCATCTACCTCTCTTAACCAATTCGTTAACTTTGTCATCAATATCTGGTCTGACTTTAACAACATCGTCAACAGTTAATTGATCGAATGGTCTAGCAGCATCAATGTTGGCCAAAGTCTTTTGTAAATCAGCCAATTCCTTAGCAACAACATCTTCGGTGGCATTAGCGTTTTCAACAGCCTTGGCTTCGAAAGCTTCAATAGATTTCAATTGTTTACCAACGTCATAAGTGACTGGTTTGTAAGTTTTGACATGTTTTTCAATTTCATCAACAACAGCTTGGTTGTTTAAGATTGATCTGTAGTGAGAGAAGTCAACTTCGGTTGGTTGAGATTTCAATTCAACAAGGTGACGACGAGCTTCATCATTTCTCTTTTTGAAAGCAGTTAATGAAGCAGCGGTGTTACCAGTTAAACCAAGTTTAGAGATGACTTTGGTCCAGTCTAATTTAGCAGCAGCTGAAGCACGCTAGATATAGGTTAGTATTTTGTTCAATATAAGATTGGATTATGGACAGATTGGGGTGGTTGCAATCATATTCGGTTCAATTTGTTGTGTCATTAAGTATTGTTTTTTGGGTGCAGTTGTGGAGTTTAACTTCAATCACACTAATTCCAATTTATCTTGATATTACTTGGAGAGCTATCATATGATTCCCCTTAGCATGAGTCAATCCCCTATTTCACCGATATTACAACCTAGGGTGTTGTCTCTTTGTTTAAGATCTATAACTTGACTATTCCCTTCCAGATCCCAAAACGATCCCTCATACTCGTCAAGTTGATTGCTCTCCCGAATCAATTGGCCCACCTCCTTCTGTACAATCCCTCTTCCTGTAGAACACTTACGATAGCAGACATGATTGAATTGAATATTTAAAAGACTAGTTGTCAATATCAGCTCGCACTATGTTAATGTTGTTGATATCCCTTTTCCCAACGAGGGCCTTCTTTTTCTGGTGTTTTTTCATTGGATTTGCACAAGCCATACAAATTAAAAAACAACGTGTCGGTGAGAGTTATGCACCATAAAACACCCAGACACCAATAGAACACATTCGCGGATATTTTCAAAAAATCGGAAAACGAATTCCTTTAGATATTTTCGCTTTATTGTTAATGATAACGGCTCTAGTCTGGTTCAACGGTCGAGCAGAGCTGAACAGGAATATTCGGTAAGCTTGGTGAAGAGATCTAGAGATTAGGACTAGACGAAATGGCTGGAGCGAGAGCTGGTGGGTCCTCTGCGAAAGGCAATGAGACTACTCAACCAGAAGCTGATCAGCCGGTGACTAAACAAAAGACCAGATCGACAATAGCGTGAGTGAAGCATCAAGACGACCAAATTATTGTGTCATATCAATCGAAGGTCTACTAACAATCTTTTTTCCCTATAGATGCATCAGGTGTCGTAGACGTCATATTAAATGTCCAGGAGGTGAACCATGTGCTAAATGTGTTCAGGCAAAGTCCGCGTGTGAATATGTTGAGGCTGATAAGAAGATAGTGGTGTCGATGAGATACTTGCAAAAGCTACATGATGATGTTTCCAGATTGAAGAAAGAGAACTCGAATCTCAGAACCTCATTGAAACAGGCCAAATCAAGACCAAATAGTGAAACCACCAGTAATGCTGATATCGAGAGCGAGTTTGGTAATAATTCAAGCGCCCTGGATAGTCTGTTGGAGACACCAGATGTTGATTCTATATTGTCAGCGACATTCTCTTACAACACAACGTCTAACAAACCCACTGACGCGTCTAATACTGCTGGTGGTACTGTTAATGCCTCTACTCCAGGCACTCAGCCAGATGAGGTCGTTGCTCCATTTGTCGATCAACAACGTCAATTAGTTTATTCAAGAACAGGTGAGAAATTCTATGTGGGTTCTTCTTCAATGACATTGTTTGGTATCCAGGTTCAAAATATGATTCCAAATACTGAGAGTGGTGAAACTACTGCTGAAGCTCCAAATCTTACCAATACTGAAACTGTTTTGGAAAGAGAAGGGAATGCTTATAGAATTATGTTGGGTAAAACAAAAACAAGACCAGGTATCTCAGTTAATTTCACATTACCTTCCTATTCTTATGCAATGCTTTTAGTTGATACTTTCATCACTTATAACGATGGTTGTTTTTATTTCTTCAATGAAGGACTAGTGAAGGAAAATTTGAGAAGAATTTATGATGGTTTAGGAACAGACTCTTCAGATTCTATAATTGAAACAATTTGGTTCTGTAAAGTACTTTTAATCTTTGCAGTTGGTGAAATGTATTTAGGTACTGCAAACAATATCAATGGGAATAAATCACAAGATGCTAAATTACCGGGGTCTGGGTTCTTCCATCAGGCATCTGAATTATTTACAGGTTTATTTGCTTCTGGTGCTATTGATAATTGTGCCAGAGAAGGTGGTATAGAAGTCTTATTACTTTATGCCTTTTATTTGCAAGTTGCAGATTGTACCGTTGCTTCATATTTTTACTTTGGGTTAGCTTTGAGAGCTTCATTAATTTTAGGAATGCATGTCGATGCTGATAAAGACAATGTTACAAGATATGAATTAGAACATAGAAGAAGATTATGGTGGACCGTTTACATGTATGAAAGAATGTTAAGTTCAAAAGCTGGATTACCATTATCATTAAACGATAATAGTATTGCAACTGAATTGCCAGATGACTTTGACATGTTTAATCCACCTCCTGGTTGTGAACATTACATTTTCCCCGAAGCTGAATATATTACAAATTGTGTCAAGATTACACAAATCAATGCAAAGATATTATCATGTTTATATCAAAAGCAACCAAATAGTAATATATTACCTGTATTGGCAGAATTAGTTGGACAATTGATTGAATGGAGACAAAATCTGCCAGAATTTTTAAAACCTGATTTCAATTCAAAAGATTTACAAATATCAAGATTAGTGACAAATATGATGACTGAATATTTCCAAGGTATGAATTTAGCAGTTAGACCACTTTTATTTCATTTTGCTTCAAAACAATTGAAAACTTATAAAACTGCAAATAAATATATCGATTTAAGTGAATATTCAAAGTCAATAATTACACTCTTCAATTCATCTTTCCAAGCTTCAATCAATACAATTAGATCACTTTGGGCATTGATGCCTGAAAATATGGTTGCCCTTTTCGGTTATATGGATAGAGAATATTTATTCACTTCTGCTGCAACATTGATCTTATTCAATGCTGCATTTGGTGTTCATCAAGCAACTTCAGAACATCTTGATCATGCTCTTCAAATATTTACAAAAATGAGAAATTTAGGAAATCATCCAGCAGCTTTAAGAAGAGCTCAATTGTTAAAATTAATGACAACTTTGGATTTTAATAAAATAATGCAACCTCTAATAACAAAACACACTGATAATTACCAACCAAGTCATGTCAGATTTTCAAACACACCACCACCATCAGCCTCCGATTCGCACTTACCTTCATTCAATAGTCGCTCTCAGAATGCGCTTCAGCCAGTATTCCAACATTCCACATCTGCCCTACGGCAAGGAAATGGGTTCAAAAGACTCAAGATTGATAACATCATAGACCGTCCAAGACAACAATCAAACTTGTCAAGATTGAGTCACTCTATTGATAACGAACCTGTATTACACAATAATGAGAGTAAAGTGTCTCCAGAGACTTTAAGCATGTTACAACATGGTAGTGTCACAGAAGGAGAGAATGAATTATGGAAAGAGATTTCTAATGAAGCAATGTGGTTGGGTCCATTGGGTGAAGTGTCAGAGGAGTTCCAATCATTGATGGATGATTTTGCTTGAACGAGTTATAACGGTTTGCTACGTTTTTATTTTGTATTATTAAATATTCTTTTTATTATAATAACTTATTAATTTACAATTTGTAATGCGTTTCTCTATGTAACTATTTATGACTTGTTTTTAATCTTTTAGTGAAATCAGGCAATCCATCTTGTGTCCAATTCTCAATTCTTTTCCGAGCTTGACCAATGACGGAGTATCTGATTCCAAGTTCTTTTAAATTCAAAAGTTCTTGTTGTGTCTTTGCAATCTCAGTAGCCGATGTTAACAAATCTCCATTAAATTCTAGTGAAGATATATGTTGTTCTAAATTAGCTAACCCACCATAACGAGTAATTAACATATCAGCCCCTTCTTCAACCTCTTGAACTTTGTGAATGAATGCTAAAACTAAAAATTTGATGTTATTGGAGATAAAAGGAGATGATGATAGATTCATAATCAACTCAAAAACATTTTTGTTTCTTAAAAGCTTAACATCTTCTTTGGTTTTAACACCTTCAACAAAACATTCCAATAACCACGATAATTGTTTGTAATAGTTACTTGAATCATCATTGGTAACAGTCACAGTGGTTATCTCATTGTATAATGGTATTTCATTTTGTCTCAACACTGGTGATTTCAACACCCATCTGAACGCTTTTTCATACAAGACGTGACCTGGATTGACTAAGATTGACGACATTCTCGAAATCATGGAGTAAACCAATGGTGAAAAGGCAGCTGGCTTTAATCTTTCACCAGAATCTTCATCGATTTTTCTAAATGTGAATAAAATTTTTGTCAAGAATAGTTCAATGATATGTTTGTCTTTAAAAGAAGAGTTTGTTTTTAATGAAATAAGAATGGCCGATAATATACTTTGTGTGATAGTAGTCAGCTGTTCGTTTGTAGATGATAAATTCAAAAGGAGGAATGCAAAAAGATTTGAGTCCATCAGCTTTCTAACATTGACTTTTGGTGATTGTTCTTCATCATCAGCAGCAATAGTGACAAGCTCATCATTATTAATGACTAATAAAGAGAGGAAGAAAGGATTGTATGTCTCCTTTTTAGGCGTTGAAAGCTTGACTTCCTCATAAAATTCTTCAATCTTCATCCAGTTGGAGTGTCCCCCTGATTGTAAAGTTGGAGCTTCATATGTATGAACTGAATATTCTTTAATAGTGTTTGTGATGGTTGATTTGTTCAAAGTTATAACAAATCCCTCCTTCTTTTTCTCAATAAACTTAGTCTCCCCAATCAAGTCAGCTTCATCTTCTGTTAATGTATCCAAGAAATCCCAGGTATAAACATAATCAATCCATGAACTGTTAAGTCTGGTCTCCAGCTTTTCCAAGACTTTATATAATAGAATATCTTCAGCGTTGTTGGTACCATTGTAGGAAGAAAGGATCTTTTCTTGTAAAGTGATATTAGAATTTTTGGATACATCAAACTCAAACAATCTCCAAATTATCAATGCAGTTAAAAACTTGGCTCTTGATGATGTTTTATTTCTTTTAATCAATGCCATATCATCGTTAGAGATTAATATTTGTAACAATTTGTTGGTCTCTAGCGAAGACTTTGAACCAACAACAATCAAAGCAGCACCAAATTCAAGCACGGTCTCATGTGTCGGCCACTTGGTGAAAATAACCTCCAACAAAGAGTTCAAGTGCGCCTTATTAGTAACCTGTGCTAGTGAAACTTTCATTAATAATGACTTAAAACTGCCCAAGAATGAAGTGAATGTTGAAGGTAATTCCTCAAACTCAGCAAGAACCTTTGTCATGTAAAGAATAGACTTGTTCATCCACAATTTCACTGAACTATTACTAAAACTATCAAATGCCTCAATAAGGTTTGCAACTTCGTACGTGTACTTGTTGGTATTGGTTCCCAAAGCATAATTTAAAACAATATCTTTTTCGTCATCTTCAGCATTTATTAATGGAAGGAAGAATATGTGTAATAATTGTAGGAATGGCACTGAATCAAATTTTTGTTCTTTAATACTATTAACAACATACTGTTTAGCCTCAGTCACCAACGATGATAGTTGTTCTTGATCATTAAATTCTTTAACTGTCACTTGAGGTAGCGAGGAAGCAACTGAGACTGTGAGTGATGGGTCTTGAGCTTTGACAATAAATTCCAACAACAGGTTTGCAACACTTTCTTCCTTAGCTAACAATCTGAGTGTTGAATGTGCAGATTGTACCTTAGCGCATGCAGCAAATAAAGTCTCTGGCTCATCATATATGACCAACTTTCTGGATATGAAGAGCCCAATGAAATGTTTCAAATTATTCTTTTGCAAAATATTTGCAGCAATCTCTGAACGCAAAGGAACTTTTCTCTCCAACAACAAATTCAGTGCTTCTTGGTCCACAAAATCACCTTTCTTACCAACGAGTGCCAGTAAATCATTATCATCAAGAGCCCATATAGAGGCACCTAGCACCAATTCAGTTACACCTGAATCCGCTTCCAAAAGTTGCTTTGTTATTTTTTTAAAATCATTAGAGTCGAACTCTGGTAATTGAGAAAATATTTCAGCCAGAGTACTTGAGATAAACGATCTTTTGTCATCTTCATTATTATAAACAAACAGATCATTCCAGTACTTCTGATTAGAGAACTCGATAGAAGCCTGTGGATTACCAACGACATAATTTCCAACCTTTGATAATATATCGACAAGTACAGCTTCCAGTCCTCTTTCCTTCAGCTTTAAAGAGTCATCGTAATAAATCTGAGTTAACCTGAATAGAGATCCAACAATGTCGAGATGTGAAGTTGGTATCTTTGAAAGTTTTAAAAGCTTTTGCAAAGGAGCGGTGGTAATTATTTCAAAGAAAGAAGATTCATTAGTGGTCTTCATTATCTCATCCTTCTCCAAGACATCAAGAGACTTTTCATATGTAGTGGAAGGTAAAAAACTTGAGATGTCGAAACTTAGCTCAGCTGTTTTCAAAAGCTCCAAAATAGCAGTTAATGGCTCCCCGGCAATTACCAAATATCTTAAGAAAATAGCTAGCCACTTTGTTGTTAAATCATATTTTGTGCTTTTGTCAACAAATTTCCATTGCTCGAAGATCGTAATTATTAATGGACTGATTCTATGCAGTTGATTCGAAGAGTCCAAGTATTTAAATGGTGACCTAACACATCTAGATACTGACTCATCCAGAAGTTTCCAAATTTTTTCAGTCTGTTTTTCATCATTCTCATCTGACAGAGTTATCTTTTGTAAGGAATGGACCAACAATTCAATTTGATCAGCTTTGGCATTATCTGAATTAAAAATGACTGTTTGTCTCACCAGATTACTTAGTAATTTTGTAATCTTTGCTGTCACAGCATCACTTACTGAGTTCTTGGAGCATCCTAATTTAAGCAAAGATGTAAACAAAGAGGTTGATTTATCTGACTTGTTCCACCATTTAATATTGGAGCTATCCCCTTCTTGTAACTGGAAAAAGTTGTCAAGAAGCACAAAATCTATGCTTTTGAATTCTTTTGCGTTAATTATTTCAGAATATGGCTTTGCAAGATGTTGAGAGAAAGTTAGTGATTCTGAGAATAGTCTCATATAGCCGTTAACTGTTGTCAGCAAAGAGAGCAACAAAATTTTGTTTTCAGGTTTCTTGGTATATGAATCGGTCAAACTGTTGAGAACAGTTGGTAATTCTGGTAAGCTCAAACGAACCTTATTAATTAACTGAATCCTCTGTTCAGTCCAGTCCTTTTGAGTGTAAAGCCCTAACAACTTTTCAAGCTTCTGTATAGAATTTATTATCAACTGTGAAGACAATTGTCTAATCAAAAAAGATTCTGATAAAAGACATCTAGCCAAAACGCTTCTGTTAAGAACAGATGGAACAATCAACTCAGCAACAATAGCAGTAGCAGGTGAAGGCAGGGAATCGTGAGATACAATATCTTCTGGAATCTCAAGACTAATTATCTTACTTAGCAAAAGCGTCTGTCCAAGCCAATATGAGGACAATTTTGGATCATGAAGTCCACGGGATGCAAGATAATTAACAAAAGGTGGAATAAGCTCCGGAGTGCTCTTTAAAATTTCAATTGTGGCATGTAATTGAAGATCATCATCCCACGGCTTAAGGTTTGTGACAAGAGAATAGAGTAACTTGTTATGAGTTTTGAAACTTTTCCCATTCACAGAAATGGTACCAGAGCCTGAGCTTGGTAGAAACCAAGTTTCATCGGTGTTGAACCTTAGACCGTACTTACTATCAGTGGCTAAAGATAATATGAATTTGTCAAATGTTGTGCGTAACTCTTTATCTTTGGTGTAGTAAACTGGTAAAATTTTTGAAATATTCCATTCGTTGAAAACTTTAACCTTGGTTGCTTTCTTGAAGCTCTGTTCTTTAATAATTTTTTCATCCCAAACTGTTAAGGTCAAATTTATTAGATTGTTACTATCAATGACACAAATGTACTTGAACCAGTTGATCATAATTTTACTATTGTTGATAAGTAAATCCTTTCTCAGAAGTGGTGCAGAATATTTAAGCAAATTCAATAGCAACCTTATGAAGCAATGTCTTATTGACAGAAAGTCTTTTTCTTTGGTTCCTTCTATATCTGCCAATTCAGTTTTCGATGGAACTAACAATTTTGGTAAGACTGGTAATGTAAAATCAAAAAGTGCAACAAAATCATCTACTAAAGCACCATTTCTGAACAGTACAATTTCATTTATCAATCTCAATATTGGATTTGTTAAAGAAGCTCTCATACTGTTGAGCCCTCTGTATATTGTTTTGACGTAATTTGTCAAGATATCTTTAATCATCTGGATGCTATACTCATGCAATTCATTATGACCACTCATAAACCCCAAAAGTTTAGTGATAGTGACGGTGGAGCTAGTAAATTTACGATGATCATTAACTTGGGCAAAGTAGGACCAACTTTGAATAGCTTGACTACCAAAGCCCTTTGAAAGAAATTGTGATATCTCTTCAACAGATTCATCTTTCAATAAGACACCAATCTTTTCCAAGACACCATTTTCAACTAGTCCCGATATACCGCTCGATGGAGGCACCCATTTCTTCTTTGGGCGAGTAGTATCAGACATCAGCTTCCCACTCTTTCGAACTTAACTATATGATCTTTTCTTAATTCTACCTGTTTACCTTTCTATTAGTTCAAGAGAAAAAAAAATTAGCAGCTCATCGTGTGTGGCTCGCACCAAATTGATGTTGTTTGATTTGAAGGGAGTGTTTTCTGTTATTTTCTTAACTTCTTTTTATATAAAAACTATCTATTTTTCTCGATAGATATATCTTTATTATCACTGTAGTCAACCAGTTATCTAGTTGCTATTATGTGTAAGGTAAAACACTTAGAACACATCTGTTTCCAGGCCGTTTAGGTGTATTGAAGAGATACGGGCATGCCCCCGGAATTAATTAACTACAATCTATTACAGCTAACAACCACATTCAACATTTATTACACTAAGCCATTCATCACTTTCCTATGATGGCTTCTATCTCTCTTTATCATATTAGATAGCTCTTTCAGCTCTAACCGGTCATCCTCCACACTTTTGAGATACTGTTCCCCAGCTGTCAAGGGTTTGTGTTCAGAACATAACTCGAATGGATTTTTACGGACATTTCCAAAAGGTTTAGAATTTGATCTTTGCAAACCACAGACTGATGGTCCGACTGAAATTGATCTTTTAGGTAGTTCACGAGTATTTGGACGAGTTGGTTCGTAAAAATCATCAAGAAATGAGGAAACATTCTCACTTTCATAAGTTTCAAGCTCCACAGCTACAAAGTTTGTAACAACGCTTTGATAAACTGCGCTTGCTGATCTTGTCCTAGCAGATTCAGAGACACTCTTTATATTTTCCAAATGTTCTGTAGTTGCTGTCTCTCCATTAAATGGACTGTTGAATTTTGTTGACCCACTCAAGTCTTCTTCAGTAGGCGACGTTCTCGTCTTTTTATCTGTAGCGTCTAACGTTTTAGCATATAGTTTCCCAAATAAGCTATTTTGATCTGCTGCTGTACTTGAAGAGTCTGAATGTGAGCTATTGTTTTGATCTGCCTGGGAGAGTGTGTTGACCTCAGGACCAAATAACGATGATAGCGTTTCCTTTCTAGTTGTATAATCCTCTGAATTTACTTCATCTTCTTGGACATCTTTTCTTGAAGCCTGATCATCATTAACACTAATTGATTTAACTTTTCTGAAGCTTTCTTTCGGTTTTAATGACAACTTTCTAGCTAAGCTGTGGAACTTGCTTGGTTTCCGTTCGACTCCTACCTTGACGTTGTATTTTTTCGATAATTCAATCTCACTAGATGTTATGGATATAGTGTCCTTTGGTTTTTCCTTTTTTATTTGTGCGTAAGGATTCCAAGTATCAAAATCTGCTGAATCTTGTTGCTCGAAACTGAACCTTGTTTCATCAACTGGTTGATCTTCAAATGGGGATTTTCTAGATGGACTAATTGATTGGATCGCCTTGCTAACCTTTTGCTGAAGGGTCTTATCCTCTCTCACTGTTAAGTCAAATGGGATTGCGTCAAGATCATCCATTAAGATGTCATACCCATTATTCATATATCTTTGCGTTAAAGTTTCTTGCACCTCATACACTGAGGAGTTGTTTATTGCAGATAGGGATTTCAGAGAAGTATCTATAGGTTTGGTTCTCGAAAATAAACTTCTAAATCCTGAGCTCTTAACTGAAGGAGCTTCCTTTAATTTTTCATTATGATCAACTTTGTTCTCTGATCTTCGTTTGGATTTCCAACTTGATCTTCTGCGCTTCCCTAGGCTCTCCTCCACCTTACTATCTTGAATGATTGAATTTTCATCTGATGCAACTTCTCTTGAGCTCATTCTTAATGACTGATATAATTCTGTTCGGTCTTTGGTGTGAAGTGGAATCTTTGAGTGATCTGGTTGTTCTTCAGAGGATGACATACTAGTGTTCTTTCTCTTTTCTCTTCTTCTGAAAAACCTTGAAAATCTATGAGATTTATGTTGTTTAATTTCATCACCAAAAGGATTATTAACAGCTTTTGAGTCCGAAAAGTGATTATTGAAGTTTGAATTCTCGTATTCTTCTCGTGCAGAAGGTGATCTGAGCGCATTCTTAATATAACTCTCATCATACGTAACATTGCTCTCTGGTGCAACCTGAGACCTTTGTGTGAAAGTGAAAAATCCCATTATATCCTTACTTCAATATGCATTATCAAGCAAATAGTTCAATAATGATCTTTGTAGCAAATTGAAATATTATGCAAAACAGATTAAGTGCCTTAGCAAATGGCTTCTTGATATTTACAGCAGTAATAATAGCATCCCATTTTTAACTTATACCCATCAAGCAAATTTCTGTTCACTATAATACTCTTCACCAAAAAAAAACCTCGTTTTGTGGTTCATGTTGATAAAATCACCGAGACGTTTTTTTTTGACAGATACAACTTTAAAGAAAACATCTCACTAGTTTAATAATTAAAACTATAGCTATATTGATACAATTCTATAGTCTTCTTTGTTGTAGTTGTAATAACCGTTCTATGAGTGTAATCCAGTTATAGTCAATTCCAGCATCACACAGTCTCTCCTGACAGCGACGAACCAGAGCCATTAAGGCACATAGTATATACCAGCAACATTATAAATATCAGCATCAATAAGTACCATATTTACCACTTAGAATCTAACTGGAACATTAGAGAATATAAGCGACTCTGCTCTAACTCAAATCACTGAAGATTGTGAGCTGTCGATAATTGGCTCAATATAGTAAATCACCATTCTCAATAATTTCCGCATCTAGTCACACTATTAGCACCATACTCCTTTCAAAGACCCAATCATCTCAGTTCCAATATGAGCAACATAAAAGTATACAATATCTTTTGGTTTAGATCAATACAATAAGAAGATGGAATTATCAAGATCACTCTCAAAGTCTGTTGCCCGCGCAAGAACGCGACACATATAAAACATCAACAGATCTCTCTGTATATTTCTAGATAAGATCCAGTCCCTCATACCAATTCCCATGTTGAAGAGTGCATTGAGCTTCGAGAAATGGACCCTTCTAGATCTCAAGAGACTATGCTTCTTAACTGGGACACGTGAGTGCTGAACAGTATCAATGATTGAACCAATAAAGCTAATAAATGATAGGTAACACTGGTACCAAACCAGAAGTCATCAATCAATTGACGCAAAACTTGACTCGTAAATCACCATTTGACAAAGTACCAAATGATGGTCAACGTTTTAACGTCATATCTATTGACATGGGGATCAGAAATTTTTCATATACAAGACTAGAACTGGATAAGAGCTTACCATTCAACACTCCACCATTAGTGAGTAAATGGGCAAAATTTGATGTGAATGAATGGGCAGGAGTTGATGGAGAGCATTCAACTGATCCAGAGTTGTATTCGAAAATCAGTTATAAACTAGTGGAGGAAATTATTTTCAATTGTGCATATTCTGCTCCAGATATCGTGTTGATTGAAAGACAAAGAGCTAGAACTGGCGGGAGCTCTAATATTCTTGAGTGGGTTTTCAGAGTTAATATGCTTGAAAGTATGCTTCATTCGTTGATATACGCTAAAAGAATGAACGAGGGGCTTTTAGATGGTACTACTGTTTTCTCAACAAGTGCGCAAAGAATGGGATCCTTTTGGGATCCAACTCATACTGAGCTCAGTAAAGGTTCAAAAAAGGCAAAACCGATAACTACTCTACCCAAAACGCAAGCAGATACTAAAGGATTTAGATTAAAGCTTGTGGAGCAATGGCTCATTCAGCATGAGAAAAATCCTGCAAATAGAAGACTCAGTTTCCCTGGTAAATTGGACTTACCCCCTATTGAAGATAAGAAACGCACAAACACTTCAAAATGGATATATGAGCTTGTTTCTACCAATCCAGCTTTTGGTTTAACCAGCCGAAATATTAATGGTTCCAAAAAGGATAAAGCAGTAGAAAAAGGAGATGATCTTGCAGATTGTTTACTTCATGGCTTCACGTGGCTCGAGTGGGAAAGACATAAGAGGGTATTCAACCATGCAGTCAGCCGTTTGGGAGAAGATACTACTGAGAAAGTGAAGAAGATGTACTATGAACATGTCGGTGAATTAAAGAACTTGGCTGATAAAATACAGTCTGATCCCGAGAAAATTGAGCCCAAGATAAAGGAGCCTCGTAAACCCGCCAAAAAGGCCAAAATATCAAGCATTAAACAAACAACATCTGAGAAACGAATCTAAAATTATAGCAAATTGCATATTATACAATATTTTGACGTAGTTAGCTTAATAGTCGATTCCGCGAAAAAAAAATCAAAAGTATAAAAATGTCAAAGTAGCTTCAATTGACACGAAATATCAACAACCGGGCCAGTTTTGAACACCACACCATTGAACTAATATGAATTTAAGACTACAATTGGCACAAATACTAAACCTAGTGTATGTGGTGACATCTGCATACATGTTCTGGAAGGGTCTTTCCGTTTTCACAAATTCATCATCGCCAATTGTGGTTGTGTTGTCAGGATCCATGGAACCTGCCTTCCAAAGAGGTGATATCTTATTTTTGTGGAACAGAAATGAAAGATCCAAAGTTGGAGATGTTGTTGTGTATGAAATCAATGGGAAAACTATTCCTATTGTGCATAGAGTCTTAAGAGAACATCATAAGTGAGTAATTGACAATCCGCCTAATCTACGGAAAAGCATTGATATTAACCATCTATTCTTTTAGTGATAAGAAGCAATTGTTATTGACAAAAGGTGATAATAATCCAGTAGATGATTTAGGTCTTTATAATTACAATCAAAATTACTTGGATAAGGAAAAAGATATTGTTGGTACAGTAAAGGGGTATTTCCCAAAAGTTGGTTATGTGACGATTTTGTTGACAGAAAATCAATATTTCAAATTTGGTTTATTAGGATTAGTTGGTATATCATCTTTGTTATCAAAAGAATAAATCTACATTAATGGTTAAGTGTATGCAAAAATGGTATATTAATGTCGAAAACTCAATAATCTAATTCCATTACTGGTTCTTTTGGTGATAATGGTCTCTTTTTGGTTTGTTCAGTTCTAGCATTAGATGCACTTTCTATTATTTTTCTGATTTCTCTCTCCTTATTAGCTTCAAATTCAATCTTCTTTTCTTTTAATCTATTGATGAATTTTTCAAATGTTATTAATCTAGTTTGTTCATCAGGTAGAGCAAGATATTCAGGAGAAGTTTCAATTTTAGATTTTATATCATCCCATTGAGTTTCAATTGTTATTCTTGGGTTATCAAATTTTCTTAAATAAGATCTAAAATCTTCTTGAAGTCTTCTAATTTGACGTTCATAAGCAAATTTATCCTTTTCTTTCTGTTCTTGAATTTGACGTAATATTCTTTCATAAATTAAATCAATCGTATCTTCATCAAATCCCTTGGTTTGATCATCTATCTTCAACAATTCTATAAATCTTGATTTTTGTTCTTCGAGATCAACATCATCCTTAACAACAAAATTATTATGAAGAAGCAATTGCTCAACAATATCTTTCTTGGCCCTAACGAGTAATTCTTCTTCATCAATCACATCCCAGAATAACTCAATAGGATTAGATCCAGATCTACCCAATAATCCAACAAATCTGTCGTCATCCTTCACTAATGGAAACACTTCAGACCATTTAGTATCAGCTTTCAACAATCCAGCTTCTTTCAATTCCCCTAACAAAGCTTTGTATTCATCTCTTGCCTTTCTGTCATTTCTATAGTTAGCCTTACTAACTTTTTTCAATCTATCATCATAATCGTTCTGTAGAGTTTTGATATTTTCAATATATATATTTATCAAATCTAGTTGATTCAACACTTGGAAATGTTTGTTCTGTTCAAATCTCGTATCAGATTTAATAGATTTCAAAGTACTTTCCCAAGTTGAGTTTAAATTTAAGTTCATAGTTTTAAAATATTCGTTCAATTCCGCTAATGCTTGCTCACGTAACTTGTTATCTGCCTCTTCGTGCTCATTTCTTAGCCCATCAACATATTCCTGAAATGTCTGCTTCTTCACTTTTTCACTTATGACTGAATGTGCATATATTGGTTCATCCTGGATGAGTCTTCTTGCTGTTTTCCATCTAGTGTAATATTTAATACTTTTGGAGCTTCGTAGTAAACCTAAGAATGCTTCCTTAAATTTTTCAATTGAATTATTCTCCTTGAATAACTCTTCTTTAGTTCTGTGATTTAAATAATTCTCGAATATATGTTTTTTCTCCAAAGAATCTTCAACAACCCAATATCTTGGATCTTTAATAAAATAATCCATGATTTTACTGAAGGACCAAGTTGCATCAACTTCGTGTTCTCTTAACATTTCGATAAACAAACTTTCAGCCTCTTGTGGAGACCCAGGTGATATATGTTTAATGAAAAGAGGAGATTCGTTATGATATGTTTCATTTGGATCTATAATTGACTGAAATCCATTCCCATCACTTATGCTCACTGACACCGGAGTATCCTCTTTCTCATCTTTCTCATTCAACGAATCCAATTTTGACTGAATCTCCTCGGGTATTTCCCATACAGATTCTTGTGTCTTTGTGTTATAATAATAAGTACGACCACCATCAGCTGTGTATTGTTTCCAATCTGTCTTTAACAGAAGCTTCTCTAATGGAGTCAGTAGCTCCTCTGGTTTCTCCCACGTTGTTGAGTTTGTCTCATCGTTGAAATAGTAAGTTCTTCCCTCTTTGTCCTTAGCTTCACTCCAAGCCATCTTTGAAGATAATTGAGTATAATGGGCTTCGTCAAATCGTTTGTTAATGTAAAACACAGTAGTTAAGTTATAAGTAAAGTCCAAAACAATTCGCGGTTTTTCGTTTTTCAACGCCGGGTAAAATTCGCGAAATTTTATAATGAAGTTGAGCTCCCGAAACCCAAAAAGAGGATCAAATAGTATTTGAATAAAAGATTAAACACAATTGGAACTACGGAGAGGAATTGGGTTATAAAATAGTGGAATATGGTATGTGGTTAACAGGATTGATTCCTATGTGATGTTTACTAACTGGAATTGTCACGTTTTGCTGGATTGTTTTCTGGATCTTTGAGAGTTATCGTGATGTGTTAAATAGGAGATCAGATTTCATATCAAGTGTCAAACTGAGCCCAATATATTGGGTTATGATGTACTCAGCACTCTCATTGTTAATCTGGAGATTTAATTCCAGTCTACATGACAATGAATCAATAGTCACAATCGTTACGTCCTTATCTATCAGCAGTTAGAACTTCATTGACTGTTGCATTATGTCTTGAAGATTTCGCCTCAGAAACCGTGGAAAGACACAATAGACCTGAAGTGGAAGCAGGGTGAGTATTATTCAGATTAATTAAATTTATGGCTGTGGTTTTGACTAATTGTTTTTAATAGAAAATCACAAGAAGTGTTATTAAACCCAATGTTGATTGCAAGAAATGAAAATGAACAAATATTAATAGAACCATCTATAAACTCTGTGAGAATTTCGATAAAGATAAAACAAGCAGATGAAATTGAACAGATATTAGTTCACAAATTCACAAGATTTTTAACACAAAGAGCAGAACATTTCTTTATTTTAAGAAGAGTTCCAATTCAAGGTTATGATATATCATTTTTAATTACAAATTTCCATACAGAAAAGATGTTGAAGCATAAATTAGTGGATTTCATTATTGAATTCATGGAGGATGTCGATAAAGAAATCAGTGAGATGAAATTATTCTTGAATGCTAGAGCAAGATTTGTTGCAGAAGCATATTTAACCCCATTCGATTGATTAAAATTAGACAAAATATTTCTACACCCAGTTAATGAACAAATGATGCTATTTGATAATCTGTAGGTATAACCTTTGTCCAGCAGGTACGAGGCAGCGATTTCAATGTCCCAAATGGGTATATATAATTACAACCCGGAACTTTAATATAATAACACGTTACACCACTAATTAAAGCAGCACAGGTATAAGGTACCAGGTCCAAGGGACCCAAAACAATTAATTATCTTATAGTCCTACTCATAGTTTCTTATTAGGAAAACTTCGCCGCAAATGCTTGATTTGGTACTAGTCAGGACCTCAATTCACCACTCTATAGTCATAGTACTGTTCTCTGCATAAGTATTTCCCCATTCTCCGACAAACGTCGGGTGCTCGACATAATAGTATTACCAAATGCTTGGTAATTATTAGCATCTGGACCTTGTATTGTCACTATTATGTCTTACTCGGTCATTTCCCTCATATTAAAAGTTCAGGTGTGCGTAGTTGATGATTTTTAGAGACTTTACTTGATTCGGAAGATGATTGATTACTCTAACCTAAAGCTAATGATCGGAATAACTCAACAGATCAATGAAATCGTCCAGCTTTAGTACACAACATATAGAAGTAGTTACACACTGCACAGGTTATAGGTCTGTTGCACTCAAGTATAGCGGGTATACTACAATGCCTTCTTTGTGCCTCTATTGTTGTCTCATGATTGTTCAGCTTCTCGTGATTACTTCAGGGTCTTTGACCCCAATACTCCTATTTTAGATCCGGAAGACCTCAGATTCAACGTACCAATGATCTCCAACAGGTGGAGATCCAAGCCCTCTTAGCCACGTAGTAAAACCAGGCTTGGGTATCGGGTATTGTATAACTGATCTCGCCGGTGACCCAACCGGCTAAATGATCATTATAATTGTGTATTTAACGTTAAGTTGAATATTCCCCAGATGAAATTTTCTTTTTTGCTGCCTCGAGATCGGCCGCATAAAGTAATATTTGAAGATTTTTGTACGGAGAAAGAGATTAATGAGAATCATGATCATGATATCAGATTCAATGAGGGAAGGTTTATAGATTTGGTGCTCATGTTTAGCAATGAGAGGACTATAAGTTGTATGATATGTTGTGCTATCAGGTATAGTTGGGTAGTTGTTCCATTAGATAGCGCTGATAATGTTTACGAGCCAGATTTTCCAGATATTCCAACCACACCTTCAATTGAAAAAGATCATCACTCAGTAGGACAATTTCATTCTGGGGTACTAGCAAATGGGCATCTCTCACTACAGGCCCCAAGCGGACATGCGTCCTAATGGAGAAACCATGCTCCATAAAGGGTAAAATAACACGAAATTCATATATCATTGGCTGGAAAAATGTGCTAGACCCATGAACTATTAGAAAGATCTGACCCTCTTTATGAACATATAGGAGAAAAAGTGACCTCATTATTTGCAAATCAGCGACACCTCAGTGTCTGGATTGGTCTATGCCGTTACCAGTAAGTCGAAGAGCCGGTCTGGATTAGATCTCACTTTAACTCTACGCATCATCTCATGAGGACAATCTCTAAAGGTGAATATAAATACAACGATGAATACTCCCAAATTATCAACTTATTTGGCTATTGATAAAATAAAGATTCTCTAATCAAGAGCTTCACAAAATGTTGCTCTCTTTATACTATCTTGTCACACTATTGGCAATCTGTCAAGCCACTGTGACAAACTCTTCAAGTTCTGATGATGATGACTTCAACAAAACTGCTCCATTCTATCCAACTCCTCAAGGTGGTCGTATAAACGATGGGAGATGGCAAGCTGCGTATTATCGTGCTAGACAAATTGTTGATCAATTAACAATCACTGAAAAAGTTAACTTAACCACTGGTTTGGGTATGAGTAATGGTCCATGTTCAGGTAATACTGGTGCTGTTCCTCGTCTAAACATTTCCTCGATTTGTGTTCAAGATGGTCCATTATCTGTTCGTGGTGCTGATTTAACTGACGTTTTCCCATGTGGTTTAGCTGCTTCCACATCTTTTAATAAACAATTGATTTACGATCGTGCTGTTGCAATTGGTGCTGAGTTTAAAGGTAAAGGTGCTGATGCTATGTTGGGTCCTGTTTTTGGTCCAATTGGTCGTAGTGCCTATGGTGGTCGTGGTTGGGAAGGTCATGGTCCTGACCCATATTTAGAAGGTGTTATCGCATACTTGGAAACTATTGGTATTCAATCTCAAGGTGTTATCGCTACTGCTAAGCATTTCATTGGTAATGAACAAGAACACTATAGATTTGCAACTGCTGATGAATTTGTCAAAGTTGATTACACTTTCAATACAACTTCTTCATTATCCTCAGAAATTGATGATAGAGCTATGCATGAATTATACATGTGGCCATTCGCTGAAGCTGTTAGAGCTGGTACTGGTTCAATCATGTGTTCTTACAACAAATTAAACGGTACACATGCTTCTCAAAGTTCATACTTATTAAACTACTTGCTAAAAGAAGAATTAGGTTTCCAAGGTTTTGTTATGACTGATTGGACTGCCTTATACGCCGGTGTTGATGCTGCCATTGCCGGTTTAGATATGGATATGCCAGGTGAACCAGAATACTTTGGTGGTAATTTAACTACTGCTGCATTGAATGGTACTTTACCTCTTGACAGATTAGATGATATGGCTACAAGAATCTTATCTGCTTTAATTTATGCTGGTGTTCATAATCCTGATGGACCAAATTACAATGCCAACACTTTTAAAACTTATGGTTATGAATTCTATGCTCAAAGTGAAGGTGAGTTTGGCGTTTTGAACCAACATGTTGATGTTCGTACTGATAACAATAGAGCTGTTGCTCTTAAATCTGCTGTTGAAGGTGTCGTCTTATTGAAGAACGAAAACGAAGCATTACCATTGAGTAAAGAAAAGGCTAAACGTTTAGTTATATTAGGTGAAGCTGCAGGTGATGATCCACAAGGTACCACTTGTTCACTCAGAGGTTGTGGAGGTGGTGCTGTTGGTACCGGTTATGGTTCAGGTGCTGGTACTTTTTCATACTTTGTCACTCCAGCTGCTGGTCTTGGTGCTCGTGCTCAAGAAGAAGGTGTCTCATATGAATATATTGGTGACAGTTGGGATCAAACCACTGCTATGACCTCTGCTGCTTACGCAAACGCTGCCATCATTGTTGCTAACTCTGTTGCTGGTGAAGAAATTGGTAGTGTTGATGGTAATGTTGGTGATTTGAACAATCTAACCTTATGGCATAACGCTATTCCTTTAATTAAAAACATCTCAAGTGTCAATAACAACACAATTGTCATTGTTAACAGTGCGCAACAAATTGATTTGGAACCATTCATTGAAAATGAAAATGTCACTGCTGTTCTTTACTCATCATATTTGGGTCAAGATTACGGTACTGCTTTGGCCAAGATTGTCTTTGGTGATGAAAATCCATCTGGTAAATTACCATTCACTTTTGCTAAGAATGTTGAAGACTATATTCCAATCGTCAGAGATGTCAATGTTACTGAACCAGTTGACAGATTCAATGAATCTATCTACTTAGATTACAAATACTTTGATAAATTTGATAAACCAGTCAGATATGAATTTGGTTATTGTCTCTCATACTCTAACTTCTCATTGAGCGATATTGATGTTGAGGTTATCGAAGAATTTGAAGAAAAAGCTGCTCCAGCTGAAAATTACGCTGATGTTTACGTTTTCCAACAACCAAGCTTAGATCCAGAAGACTACACAGCTCCAGATGACTTCACCTTGATTGAAAACATCACATATCCATACATTGATGATGCCTCATCTATCAAAGCTAACAGCTCATATGATTACCCACCAGGTTACTCTACTGAACAATTGAATGCTCCATTCTCATTAGCTGCAGGTGGTTTAGGTGGTAACCCTCACTTGTGGGATGTTGGTTATGTTGTTACAGCAAAGGTTACCAATGAAGGTCCATATGCTGGTGGTTTTGCTCCACAATTATACGTTGCCTTCCCAGACAGTGATGAGTTCCCAACTCCACCAGTTCAATTACGTGGATTCGAGAAGGTCTTTTTGGAGAATGGCTACTCTGAAACTGTCTCTTTTGAAGTAACCAGAAAGGACTTATCAGTCTGGGATACCAAGTCACAATCATGGATAGTCTTGAGAGGTGACTATAAATTTTACGTTGGTCAATCTTCAAGACAACTTGACCTCGTTCAAACTATTACCCTTGCTTAATCTTGATGATTGGCAATTTTTCTTCACTTTCTTCTACCGCTGAGCAGAGTCAATTTATCAATGACTCTGAGTTTATTTCTACCCAGCTTTCTATAGCTATCTTATACCAATGATTTAATGAAAAGTCTTTTTGGTATTTTTCAGGCCGTTTCGTAGTTATGGTTTGATATACCTGCTTAGCCTGGCAAACACCTAGCACCTCAAATCGGTACACCCAATCATACCACACTCTTCTAATACTATCACATGAGAATCAAACGAGATTTCAGGTCCTCAGGGCTAAAATTACTGTATCAATTCGTTCAATGTGACATTTCTTAAAGTCCTTTGAGGAGACTCGTTGGGCCTAGTCTCGTACTCCAGGTCCCGTAAATTAATTTTAACTACTGCTGAGAGTGGACTAGTCGCCAAGTCTTTTGGGTCTAGGAACGTTATCGAAATTTTAAAAAAGTAAGAGTTTTTCAAGGAAAAAAAACACAACTAGGAGTTGAAGAACATATCCGATAAGAATTCATTCATTGAAAGCTCGCATCGAGCCATTTGGTATTGAATAACCTAGTCATATATCAAAACCTGGATATCTGTTTATTCGGTCTAGCTTTTCCAATTTGAAAAGGACGGAGTTCGGGTGATTTAGCGGTTCTAATTCCAACCATTATCCTCAATATTTCAATTGATAAGTAAACTCACAAGAACAAACGGTTTCTTCAGCTCTGGGTCTTTTACTTCAAACTGACAAGCTTTTGGCTTGCCTTAATACCCAGCCTTTGATTAAAGGAACCCCCGTCTCTATAAAGAAGGCAATATGTCACGAATCCCTGATGACATAAAGTCTGAATCACAGTCAAATACTCCAAACTTTGACGGAAACAACAAAAACTTCCCAGGCAATGATCCAAATAAAGACTATTGGAACACAGATATGTTGAGCCCAGAATTCAACTTTCTGAATGTACCAGAGGACGCCTACAATTTTTTACAAGCTCCTTCTGAGAATGCTCCTTCCCCGAGTCTATTTAACAATGCTGGTATACCTAGTGTACCTTCAAATCCATCAAGTGCACAAAATACACCAGGATCTACCGGTCCAGCTGCAAGAACTGAACAACAAAACTTTCTACTGAATCATTATCAAAACCTATTGAATCAAAATAAAGTGCCGATGAAACAAGCGTTATCCCCAGTTACATATACATCACCATCTTCTAATCAAGCAAACGATGCTTCACCTCCTGCAAATATTCCAATAAACCATCCTTTACATCCAGACAATGTTCAAAAATCCCTCCAGCAGCAACAACAACAAAAGCAACAGAGGTTTCAACAATCATCATTATTTCAAGATCCCTCAGGAACCGCAAAGGCAAACACAAACCCATGTGACCACTGTAGAAGAAGACAAATTAAGTGTATTAGTGTGCCCAATCTTACTAATTGTGTCCAGTGTGAAACAAAGGGTATCAAATGTACCCATTCAGAAAGTCCGTCAAACCCAGTGCTGAAAAGAAATATGGGGATGGTACAGGACTCTAACGAATTTAATAAAAGACCAAGGCTTTCAAGTAACACTTCTTCTACAAGTCAACAGCAAAAACAATTGCCTGCCAATTTCAAGAAACCACAACCAACTCTGCAATACCCAAGATCATCTTTTTTTGTTGGATCGTCCTCTATGTTTGACCATTCGCTACTGGATCGTATAAGGCTGGACAAAATAGATCAAGTTCAATTGAGTCCTACACTTTCATTAAGAAAAGTTTCAAATGATGTCCAATTCATACTAAGAGATGACTATACAGATGATTTAGCTCTCAGTGCTGATAAGAACGTTGATGCAGTGGAAAACATGGTTGCTCCTCATGGTCAAGCTTTAGTAAACACTTACTTCAAAATTATACATCCTTCATTTCCAATACTTCATAGAAAAGTATTTTTGGAAAAATATGCTAGATCATACAGAGAATTCTCTGCTCCTCTTTTAGCTGCTGTCTACTCATTGGCTATACAATGGTGGGATCAAGATCCTAATTTGGCACAACATCAAAAACCTGACGTTGATGCTTTAAATGCAATCGCATTACAAACGTTCACAGAAGTTACAGAAAGACCAAGATTGAGTGCTGTTCAAGCTGGGTTACTATTATTGCAATGCCGTTCTGAAAATCCTAATAACTGGATCTTGTGTCAACAAGTTGTTTCACTAGCAGAGGAACTTGGGCTTGGATTAGATTGCCAGAATTGGAAACTGCCCAAATGGGAAAGAGGTCTACGTCGAAGACTAGCATGGGCTGTTTGGATACAAGAAAAATGGATTGCATTGATTGAATCAAGAGTTTCACATTTCGTTATTGGAAGAAATTGGTTAGTGAGAAACGTTACAAATGAAGATTTTCCTGAACATCCTCCAAGGAGACAAAATCAAAGTGAAGAAGAGTATAAATCGATGTTAAACGATATCGAAAATGGGAAATATCTGTTTAAAGAAATGATTGAATTGAGTTTAATTATGAGTGAAATTATGGAAACTTTTTATTCATATTCTGCTATTCAAAATGTTGTTAGAGTTGATCAAGTTTTAAAATTGGCTAAACCATTACAACTTCAACTGAGACAATGGTATCATTCATTACCACCAGGTTTACAGATGAATGCTGTTCAGAATGAAAAATTGTGTTCAAATGGTTATCTTCACCTATCTTATTTTGCTACAGAGATCACATTACATCGTAAAATCATTCTAAGTCTTGGTAATGATACACCACCAGAATTAGTTAAAGTGTGCAGGGCAGCTGCAACTACCAGATTGACTGCTGTTATTGATTTTGTTAAAATGTTGAAAAGGGAACATATCTACGCTTTTTGGAATTCATCATCAACAAGTAATTTTGCCATTGTGGGTACATTTGCTGCTGTGTTATATGTCACTGCACCAACACCTCAAGAAGCATCTGTCTATAGAGAGCATATCAATATTTATCGAATGCTTCTCCTAAGACTAAGCAGATTCTTGAAACAGGCTCATAATGCAATCAAGAGAATTGATATGTTATTGAATCATATTCCAGGGTTAATTAAAGAATCCCAAGCAATGAATGAAATGAGTCCATTATCTTCAATGTCCCAATCACCAAACAACAATTATCAATCCCTATCACCTTTCTTACAACACCAGATGAGTGGTAATTTACCAAATACACAAAATATGCCAAATAACCAACCAGACCTAAACAAGAATAATGCTAATAGAAGAAGTGGTCCACCTGTCACTACTGTTAAAAAGGAATCATTTTCAGAAAATCCTAAATTGAGTCCAACTTCTCTTAGTGAATCAGGACGAAGTTTTAAGAATGGTTCGACCCCAGTGACAAATAACAACAGATCTAATGTCAGTAGTCCACAAGATTCAAGAATTGGTGGAAGTGGACAAACTCCTGTCAATAATAGCTAAGGTTATACGAAACTGTATTTATGAGATGAATTTTTAATGTACAAATAACTGTATTATATCAAAATGGTTCGTAGGCTCATTAAATTAGTTATATATACATTTATAAGAATCCTGAAACTTTAGTATCTTTAGCAGCACTAACATAGTCACCTGGATTTTGAACAACAACGTGTCTGCTTGGTTCCAATCTGTATTTAAGAAGTTCCTTTTCCCTTTCAGTGTTTTGTGAGAGTTCCTCCTTGGAGAGAACTGGAAGTGGTTTAGTTTCTTGCTTCTTCTCTTTTTGCAACACTGGAACTGGTTCTGATTCCAAGCCAAACAACTTATTTAATTTCTCATCTGTTAACTCACCGTCCAGCTCTGTGTTGAAATCAGTATTGTTGGATTTCTTGATACCGTCAAACTGTGAACCAAACTTGGCTGAAGTTGATTTCAATACTGGAGTGACATTTTCTTGTGTAAATAGCCTATTCACCAATTTGAGCTCATTTTCAACATCAACAGTTTCGCCTCTTAGGACTCTTTCCTTAATCTCATCTATTTTATTAATTTTCATCTTGTATCTTCTATCGAGATCGTCACAGGACTTTTGAGCATTCATCACGTTCATAATTTGGGATCCTAATAGCACCACCAAAACAGTAGGATATAGAATGGTTCTATCAAATCTCTTTAAAATTGGTGACGACGTGAATGATCGAGCACCCTGGACTCTTCGCACTGGCTGGAACGCCTGTCTAGCAAACATCGTTGTATTCCTTTTGTACTAATAATAGACGTTCTAACTTCTTACCGAAAAGTGTTGATGTAAAGCTTTTTTCTATCATTTAAAAGAAAAATATCAGGGTAAAAAGCCGAAAAAAATCAACAAAGATTGATCCAAATTACGTCTATAAAACGTCAAAATAACCAGAAAAGAATAAGTTTCAGCTCTTAATTAAAGGTTTCCGTTACTTTGTGGTCTCGGACTTTGTGTTTTTGGTATATTGGAAGTGGAATCACCTTCTTTTAGTGAGTTTTGATCAACTCGGAGCCCAAATCACCTCAAATTTCAGATCATCAACTATCAACAACAAGATGGCTCGTTCAAGCATACCCCCAGTGACCAAGATATTCCTAGCTCTGTTGGTAACATGCTCCCTTGTGACTTTCATCCTACGGTATGCCACGTATCTTCACATAATAACCAGCGAAACACACGATCAGGATCATGCTCATCTCATCAGTGAAGACTCTGACAGCTCAGTTGCTGATAATGAAATTTCAGTGCCTAATCCACACGAGCTATACGTGCCACTTATAGCACTTGTTCCTGGACAGACTGTGCTGTGGAAGCTACCGTGGGTTGTCTTTACAACATCTTTTATTGAAGATGGTTTCGTGTCATTCGCAATATCATTCTTTTTGATTCTATATACAGGAAGATATATTGAGGTTCTATGGGGATCTAGAGAATTTTTCTCATATCTAACATCAGCCTTAGTGATTAGCAATTTAATTACTTACTCATATTACAGTTTCAAGTTGTCAATCGATGAAGCGACAATAATCTCACCAATAACTGGTTCATCAGCATTAATTATAGCATTGTTGGTTGCTATAAAGCAAAGAATACCAGATCATTATTTATTATTTTTGAATGGATTTATACGACTCCGTGTCTCTTTGGTTCCATTTTTTGTTTTATGTGCCAACTTGATTTTATCATTCATAGTGTCTAATCCATTTTATCGTGTGATTGATGGATTATCTTGGTCAAGTTTCCTAATAAGTTGGGCATACTTGAGATTCTTCAAAGAGGGTGGGTCTGGGAGACAGCTGTCTCTTCTTCCTATAACAGAAGCAGGACATACTCTGTCTTTAGCAAAAGGTGACAGAACTAGCCAATTTGCTCTTGCTACTTTTTTCCCTAAACCATTATCCTATGTTGTTAGAGTTATATCAGACAAGGTTTTTGAAGTTTTTGTGGCCTTTAAATTATTAAAGAAGGATGATTTCACTACAAGTACTGAAGAGGATACCCAAGATGAGGCCCTACATTCAAATGTAACTCAAAACGATTTAATAAGTCAAATGTCTCAATCTAGACTTTTCACATCTTCATCACTGGCTGGTGTATCGGGTAACATATCCACTGTTTCTTTACCAAAGACTGGAGTGGTTAGAAATCTTTATAATAAGTACCTATCCTTTACAGGCCAATCAAATGAACAGGCAGTCCAGGAAAACCGCACATTGGCCTCCAGAAGAAAACAAGCATTGGCCCAATTAGACTCCAAACTCACAGCTAATTAGACCCTCATACTATCTGAATAAACATTGATAGAGAATCCTTTTAAAATGCGTAGTTTTCGCTTAAAATAGATTTATTTATCTTCATATGTTTCGTCCCCGAACCGACTTTTTTAAATGGTTTAAGGAATTCTCAAAAACAATCAATCTACAAAAATAGTCAAAATTAGAATCAAGAACATTTAACGAAAGAAATATACCAAATCTGTTGATTTAGTTTGTTGGAATTCACTACTGTTATAAATTTTGATTAGAAACAATAAGCTACATTGTTCTCGTTCAACAGTTTCACCAAACCCTTATATTTTTACATTATTGCTAAGGTCTAATATATTCACATAACCAATCCCACTTTATGGCATCTGAACTGGCCAGCCCCAGAGGCTCGAAATTACTATTGCTTCCCAATGAGATTCTGCAAAATATTGTTTCATTACTCACCCAGCCTGACTTGGTGACATTAACGATCACATCAAAGCTGTTTTATAAATTAGCCACCAGAGTGCTTTATTCCAAAATATATCTCAATGATTCAGTCATAGAGCTGAGCGATGTTTGTGAACTTGCGTCAACTTGGTCATGGTTACGTTTAAAGCCGAGTACATCGAATGAAGAGTCCAGAAACGAGGCTAACTATAAATTAGAGTGTTTGTTGAGATCTTTACATGAGAATCCACAGTTAGCCAATGGTATAATGGAAGTTAGACTAAATTGGGATCTTGAAGTTAGTTTACAAAAATCTTTTGTCGAGTTCATCACAAATTGCTCTCAAAGTCTTCGAATTATTGAGAATGTCACTGATCCAGCTTTGAATTCTGCTATTGATTCTGGCTATTATAGCAAAAATTTGATATCTCTTGATTTACCTCCACCAAATCCTCTGCCGTCTTTAGAAATTACCAGAAATTATATACCAGATTCACAGGCTTACTTAAGGAAAAGGTTAACAAATATCATACGGGTTTTAACGTTGTTTATGGACCCTTTATTAATGTTTAACAATTTGGTTTCTCCTAAAAAAAAACTTGAGATTGAATCGTTGAAATTGCATTGCAGAGCAGATACTTATCCAGGACAGATATATAACAGACATAATTGGAAATTTGATCATTTAAACCAGATTTTTGACACAAGATATCTTAAAGTTTTGACAATTATATCTTGGTATGATCATGTTTGTCCTGATAGAGTTTATAAATTTGATCAATGGGCAGATTTCACGAATCTTGAGGATATAACATTAATTGCTGTTACTTATAATGATAAAAAAATTTCAAATTTGATTAACAAATGTCATAAGTTGAAAAGACTAAAATTAGATTTTTCTTTCCCAAGAAGAGCAATGGCTAAAAATTCTTTAGTTTTTAAATCAATTTTCACTCACAAAGATCAATTGCAATTTTTAGATATTAAATTAAATTTGACAAGCAGAATAATAAACTTGGACGTTCGTGAATTTAAAATCATGCTTAAAGTTCCATGCAAATGTTCATTATGTCAAGATCGAGTATTAAATGGAATTCTTCGAGGGAAGATTTTACCTACTCCAGATGATTATAAAATTAACAATATGGATGTTTTCCAACAAATTGACTTTTTCGATCAACTATTTGAATCAAGTTTAGCACCATATTCTAAAGCTGTTGATAGATATCCAAGTGTGAAGACTGGTCCAGATAATATTCAAGATTTCTTGGAAAGATTCAATAAGGCAAACATGGAGAGATCACCAACATTTATTCCATTATTGGAACAAGATTTTTATGATTTATCTCATTGTTTTATTCATTCTATAAAATCTGATATTGAACCATTATTAACACATTTTAAGCGTTTGAAATTTTTGGTTGTTAATGATATTTCGTTAATAATTAAAGAAGATGAGTCCACAGGTTTAAGATATCCAGTACCAGTGTTTTATAGTCGAGGTTTTAAAACTAATTTTGAAACTAAAAGTTCAATTCAGGAAGATCTTGAGCCTTATGGAAGACCATTGTATATAAACTGAAGCTGGTTGGTTTGATTTTTTGTACAAACAAATAATGATAATGACTATATTTATATTATTAATGATTGTAGAAACAGATTAAAGTGTATGGTGGGCAGACTCTTATAGTTTAGTGGATTCTGAACTTAGTAGTACCTTTGAGGAATTATAAATGATGACTCGCGTAACGTCGAATGGCCTAAAATATCTTTCATCCTTCAAAAATTACTCTTTCCTGCACCTCGAGATCGTTAATTTCACAAACTTGGATCACTCAAAATAACTAAATCAAGTAATTTATTCACCGCATCTGTTAATCAAGTTTCCCTTTATGTCGATTCTAGAAATGAAAAGTCGTTGACCTACCGAAGTGAGCTCATAGTGAGGAAAACACTGATCAACGGTTAATAAACCACGCCTACCTTATCCCTTTAACATACCGTGCCAATCAAGGTAGCTTCCAAGAAATTAAAGACATTTACTAGCCTATAGTATTCAATTACTTCTTGAGAAAGGCTTGTCATGGTCCAAACTTCAAAGCCTCTCAAATTTTGGCTCAAGTTAATTATCTATTGTTCTTCTGCCATTTCTTCACGGTCAGATGTAAGGGGCACATAAAATTAGATGTTGTCATAGTAATTCTGTGTGTTTTTTTGAAATTTGGAAACTATTATAAACTATACAATTTACTTTAGAGTACATATAGTCTCGACTCTCTCGAGCAATCGTAAAGTTTCTCAGTACTAGTGTGCGCTTGGTAGTTTATTTGATGTTGCTTTGGGTATAATGTTAAATCAACTGAAAGAGAGGCTGCAGGTCATAATGGATAACATGTACAGGCAGGTTTATAAATGATATTCAGTGATCAAGATTCAAAGATCTGTGTGCCTCCTATGTGAATAAATTTTGACAATTGAGTTAATAAGTAAACAGAGATTTGATGATTTACAATTATAGCCATGAAATGATTGTGTATGGACACATAGGGTTCATACCAAAAGCTATTTAAATCCACACCTATTAATCAATTGCTATATAAACTGAGAAGTATTCCGTGATTCTTAAGGGTTTTTCTTTCTTTCAAGACTTTAGCTTTCTGAAACTAATACAATCGCTCATAAAAAAATATACAACACAGTACAATGAAGTTATCATCAGTCATTTCTACAGCTTTACTTTCAATTTCAACTCAAGCTGCAACATTACCAGCAGATCAATCCTCTTTCACCACTTTAACACCAACAGGTTCAGCACCTGAAGGAGCTGCAACTGATTTTACTTCAACTTTTGGAATTGGTGTGTTAACCTTAGCACAAGATGGTTCAACACCAACTACTTCATCAGCTCCAGTTGCTAAAAGAGATGACCAGCCAGATGCAGCCACATATATTAAACAATATGCTACAAAGAGTGATGGTTCTCTATCATTGACTTTAGGTCAATCTGTTTTGAGTGATGAAGCTGGTCGTATTGGTTCAATTGTCGCAAACAGACAATTTCAATTTGATGGTCCACCACCACAAGATGGGGCTATTTATGCTGCTGGTTGGTCTATCACCCCAGATGGTGTTTTGGCTCTTGGTGATCAAACTACATTTTATCAATGTTTAAGTGGAAATTTCTACAATTTGTATGACGAAAACGTTGCAGAACAATGTAATCAAATCAATTTACAAGTTGTTGGTTTCCAATAGTCCAATAGGCTTCAACTTTATGAGGAAAAGTGATCTCTAATTTGGATATTATGTATATTAGAAAAGAGTTAGTAGCTTAGATCAATAAATGTATCAACTCAAGTTTTAAATCAGAAAATTCACAGTACTATTGTAAGTCTCAATTCATCGATTAACTAGATATGAATATTGCCAACGTCCCATTAAGTGACCACGCCGTCAAATCTAGATTTGAGCTTCTTTAAATAATACGGCAAAAGTAGTCCTCTTACGAATTGAAATTCACTATGAATATCTTGTTAATCATTCTGCTATGATAAGTGCAACGTAAATTTTAGATTGAGTTTATATTCAGTAAGGGAACTACAGTTTGAACTTACAGAAATGTTTACAATTTAGATCAATTGATAAGCAAATATTATACGTTAACTTCAAATTTATTGAAGCTGAGTTAGTACATGTTTCCATTAATGGCCCTGCTTGACGTGAATGCTGGAATGATGAGTCTAGATTCGGTATCCACTCTCATGGCCGCTTAAGTCCGCATATTCAACTGGAGCCTCGAACATTTCCAAGATTTATTTGAATCTTTGATCTCATAAAATTGAAAAACTACAATTGGGAAAGATATAATTATAATACAAAGTGATCCATATAATAAAACCGAATAACCTAAAATTAAATATATATACCCAAATCGACGCTATATATTTAGCATGAATAAAAAAAGAAATAGATAAAAAAAAAAAAATAGAAACAGCAAATCTTTTAACGAATAATATCACACTCTATAATGAATTGATGAAGGATAATTATTTCTAAACTTAACAGTCAATCAAGTCAACAACTTCCAATTTGATTTCAGTACATTGAGCACCAATTGATTCATCGTATAAGTTGTAGAAGTTACCTGATAAACATTGGTAAAAGATATCAGAATCACCTAAAGCTAAGTAACCATCTTCAGTAATAGACCAACCAGCGGCATAGATGGCACCAGCTTGTGGTGGTGGACCATCGAATTGGAATTGTCTGTTGGCAACAATTGAACCAATACGGCCAGCTGAATCTTTTAAGATTGATTCATCTAAAGTTAAAGCTAATGAACCATCAGATCTACAAGAGACAACTGAAACTGGATCTGAATCATCTGAAGCAGCAGAAGATGAAGCTGAGGCTAAGACTGATGATTTTGAAGCTGATGATGATGAAACTGAGCTAGCTGAAGCAGCTGATGATGAAGCTTGGACTTGACCATCTGAGATTTGGGAAGCAGCAGTTTTGGTTGATGAAGTTTTCTTTGAAGTGGTTGAAGTAGAAGCTTGAATTTGACCATCTGAGATTTGAGAGATGGCTTGAGCTGAGGATGAAGCCTTGGCAGTTGAGGTTGAAGCTTGAATTTGACCATCACCGATTTGAGAAACAGCTTGAGCAGTTGAAGTTGTCTTTTTAGATGAAGCTTTAGCAGTTGAAGTTGAAGCTTGGATTTGACCATCACCGATTTGAGAAACAGCTTGAGCAGTTGATGTAGTCTTTTTGGAGTTTGAAGCTGAAGTTGAAGTAGAAGCTTGAATTTGACCATCACCTATTTGTGAAATGACATCTCTCTTGGCTTTAGTAGTTGCAGAAGCTGAAGATGATGATGATGAAGCAGTGATTGGAACAACAGCGATACCAAAAGTGGAAGAGTATGAGGTGATGGCACCGGATGGAGCACTTTCATCTGGAGTCAAGGTGGTCCAAGTACTGGCATCAGTAGCTGAAGTTGTAGATGAGGAGATTGCAGCAGCTAAACTGGTTGAGAATAGAGCAGTAGCAGCTAGAACTGATTTGTATTGCATTTTTTTCTTTTAATATAATCGAAGCGAACGAAATAAGTTGAAGAAAAAATAGAAGTTGAATTAAATTGGAAAGAAAGGGATATAAAGTGGGTTTTATATAAATTTCGGCACTGTTTAAAATTTAGGCCCAATCCAAATCTGTATCATGTCTACAAACACACGCGCCTTGTTTTTCTTCCTGCGAATGAAAAAAAAAAAAAATTGGGAAATATTTCCAAATTTGGCAGAAATGGGCTTAAAATGGAAATGAAGTTGAATAGCGTGAGTAACTTTAATTACGTGAAGTTTGGGTGTAAAACCGTGTACATTTGAATTAGAATTGAGAGATTACGACGAAGATTCTTTGAGGTGTAGATAGAGGTATTGAATTTGGTTGTACCATTGATTTAGTGTTGTTGTTGTTTACATTTTAGAGGTGGTGTTTTGGTTTCGTAATTATTGATCCGCAGAGTACTTACGTTGGAAAATTGAACTTTGGTGAGAGGTCCATTAAAGATTTGATTGGTTGTTGCGCAGAAGGAGCTGAGAAATCTAAATTAAGTACATGACTACAAAGGAGTTCGACCTGCCTGAATTCTAAGCACAAATAATTCTCCCAGGGCTTATGTTCAACCGGCTCCTTTTGATTTCAATTCACTCTCGAGAATAGTTTAAATTAAATCTGAGATATATGTTTGGATAAGTTACCTGCCAAACTCCCACAACTTCATCACATTGTCAATCACTTTCAAGCTGAACCAATGATGATCCTTTTTGGGTATTGCATATTAAAATTGCCTTCTGATACAAAAAAAGAGGAGCCATTATTTTGCTGCGTCTAGTGAAACGATTTTTTACGCGTTGAGCTGAAAATCGTGACGAATCACTCAACAAATTACCCAAAGCGGAAAGAAGCAAAAGCCTAAAGGTGCAATATTGTCAACACGCTAAATAGATTACAGACGAAAAGGACATAAAAACTCACAGCGATGAATCATGAGGGCCTTTATACTGTGCTTGATCTACATGTTGACAAGTTACATAAGTAATGTTCTTTTTGGGTGCATTCTTTTTGTTGTACCGCTTTCTAGCTTTTTAAGCTTTGGCGAAAAAGTAATTTAAGGTAAAAATCAAAGTGCTATGAATAGAACAAGGCATTCTCGTTCGATTTGAAAAACACTGTACTATATTCAATGGGTAATTCAGGTAACCCCTTAATGACTATTGCCAACCATTCTCTGAGTGAATGGGAATGGGATCATCTATAGCATTCTTGGAAAAAGTTTCAATCATTCCACTATGTTTTCGGTACTCTTTGGGCCTCTAGCTATTCCTATCCCGTTTAAACGTATTTATCGGCTCGACAGTTTGGTACTCTGTAAGCTAATTAAGGGAAGATTAAATAAGCGAGTTACGGGAACAAGCAGATGAGGTTGTCAGCTTGTCAGTAAGACCTTATAAGTCTACCGTTAGGTAGCTAGTATATAATTAATTATATATATATTCCCTTAGCCGGAATACCCAGTTGATGCAAGCTCGGTCCCACGCCCACCAGGGTAGTGTCCAGCGAGAAACTAATATTTCACTCTGCCTAATTTCCCTGAGCCTATGAAAAGATCAGCTTCCTTTGTTTATCTGCCTAATTGAGATACCAACAGATCTAATTGGGGATTCGATGGCTTTTATACCAAGTATTGCTTTAACCTCGACCTATTAAAGCTATGCAATAGTGTACTTTCTCTTAATTGCTATCACACGATGAATCCGACTGCCGAGTTCACTATCCTCATCCCTCCTTCCCTCATCTCACACAATCTTATAACCCATAAAGCATCCACTAACTCACCTTATAAACCAATATATAACCCTTCCCTCTTCCACTCATTCAACAAACCCTCCAAAGTTCAAGCTTCAAAACATTTCCTCTTTGAATCTCATCTGTTCTATTTAAAGCAACAAAATCTTTCCCCTTGCATATTCCGGTTGGAGACACAATGCCATACCGTGTCGTTAACGTTTTTTTGGCTCCGAGGGCACCATCAAATTAATTTTAGTACTCGCTACAGGAAACAATCGATATCGTTGATGGCTTGTTAAGGTAAAAATAGCATCAATGAAACTAGAAGAGATTGATATAGATCTCAGGTACTAATGAGTTAGGGTATCATCAATGTATACAAGTAACAATGCCAATGGTCCTGTCAAAGACGTATTGTCCGGATCTAATGTACAGTGCACTGTGCTTCTTATCCAAGCCCCTGGGCATTGGACATTAAAAACGCTTGGTTAATTAACACATCAAGCTTCAAACTTAGACAATATCACATCGCTTGCAATCTTTATAAGGTAAATTACATTGATTCGATCGTCATCTAATTTCACAACTTCCAGCACACCTTTCTAAACCCCCCGAGGATTATAGCCCTGTTCCATCGTTCGGGTGGATCTCAATTAGTAGAACCGGTGTGTATTTGTGTGTGAAATTACCTCTTTGGGAAAGGTAATAACATGCATCTGAAACTTTTGTTCCACTACACATCGCAATTAGAACCGCTAATTAGTGTAATCACTTTACCACTTCAGGCAATTAGGTTCTCTTGTTTCTAATTATAAGTGATTGAATGATGTAATTAATCTGGTCAAGAGAACATTTCTTCATGCTGGTAATTAATGAACTGACGTGAAATAGCTTTCCGACCCCATTAGCTACCAGCAAATTAATTAACGAGATGGAAAAACTGTTGATCTTTCAATTGAATAACTTATTTATAGAATCATTAAAGATCCTCGAGAAAAACTACTTAAGAACCTCTTTGGAACCTCTTTTGAATCCTAATTTAATCCTTTTAATCATTATCAAATCAACATATATTAAATCAGTATCTACTACTCAATAATGAAATACACTTACTCAGCCCTCTCAGCCGCCACTTTATTATCAACAGCACTTGCTGCTTATGTTCCATCTGAGCCTTGGACCACTTTAACTCCAAAAGAGAAAGCCCCATCTGGTGCAACTACTGATTATACTGCAACTTTCGGTATTGCAGTTGTTCCAATTACTGGTACTTCAACTTCAGATGGTTCAGTAACTACTGAAACTGGTTCAGCTACTATTAATGCTAAAAGAGATGTCATTTCACAAATTGGTGACGGTCAAATTCAAGCTTCTACTGCCACTCCATCAACTTCATCAACTCCAAAATCAACTGCTCAAGCAATTTCTCAAATAGGTGATGGTCAAATTCAAGCAACTACAAATACTGCAGCTTCAAAATCAACTGCTCAAGCTATCTCACAAATTGGTGATGGTCAAATCCAAGCCACTACTGCTACTTCAGAAGCTTCAAAATCTACAGCTCAAGCAATCTCACAAATTGGTGATGGTCAAATTCAAGCTTCCACTAATACTGCTAAATCATCAGCAACTGCTATTTCACAAATCACTGATGGTCAAATCCAAGCAACTGGTTCTTCAAACTCAACTGCTTCAGCTACCGGTTCCGAAAGTGCTTTAGCTTCAGCTACTGCTTCTTCACAATCTTCAGATGATAACGTTAAAGCTGTCTCTTGTAAAAATGAAGGTTCTTTAGCTTTAACTTTGAATGGTTCAGTCTTGACTGATGCAGCTGGTCGTATTGGTTCAATTGTTTCAAACAGACAATTCCAATTCGATGGTCCTCCACCACAAGCAGGTGCTATTTACGCTGCTGGTTGGTCAATCACTGAAGAAGGTGTTTTAGCTCTTGGTGATTCTGATAAATTTTACCAATGTTTATCTGGTAATTTTTACAATTTGTATGATGAAAATGTTGCTGATCAATGTAAAGAAATCAAATTAGAAGTTATTGAATTGATTGATTGTTAAAAAGCATCATACATTTCGTTTCAACATACAATACAATACAGCATATTACTTTTCATTCATATTTTTAATTTTTGGTCATTTCTTCATTAACGTCATTTTTTCATTCGGGTTTTATTATACAAAATAAAGTCATCATCGTCAAAATTATTGTACATTAGGCTCCCATTAAAGGGTTATTTAATTTGGTTTGGTATATACATGAACAGGGTTTTACAAAAAAAATAAATACATGTTATAATTTTTCATTTCTTAAAAAAAACTATTATTCATCATCATCATCTGTAGCTTTTGAATTATATCCATTTTGTTTTTCCTTCATAGCTTTACGTAATTTTAAACTTGCTTCATTACTAGTTGATGAAGATCCAGTAATCTCCTTTATACGTATATAATTATTCTCATCACTCTCTGAAGTTTCTCCTTCTGAATAACCACCATCTCCCAAGATTGGTATATCAGTAATTTTCCCTTCTGAATTAACTCTTGAAAGTGCATTAGAAACACTTGAAACTTCAGAAGCAACAGATCTTGATCTTGAGCGTTCTTGTGATTCTTTTCCCACTTCACGTGTCTCTTTTCTTGAACGTCTAGCTTCAATCTTTGCCACTTTTTCTTGGATTTCCTTCGTAACATTATCATCAATTTGTTCCCAATTCTTCTTTCTAAATGTATCAAAGTCTGGGAAGACTGATGGTCCAAGATCATTAACAACTTCTGTAATTTCCAAAGACAATTTCTCTCTTGTTTCTTTCAATTGTAAAAGTTCCTTTTCAGAACCAAATACAGAAGAAATTAATGGTGGTAGCGACTTGAAGATATCCATACCAACTTCACCAATACGGAAGGCAGCATATGTTGTTGAGACTAAAGCTGCATAAATTCCAACAAACACTAAAAAGATATTATAAGAAGAATCACCTAATATATGATATTTAAATGTGAACCAGGTACCAATGATTGAATATGTGACATATAAAGCAGGTGCAAATATTGTGGCAATGATAATCTTCCATGTAGCAATAACATCAACAGCTTTAATCTTAACAACTGATCCAGCTAATGCTTGTGCTTGTTTTTTCTTTGAAATACGATCAGTTGAAATGAAAATTGGTGAAAATAAAATAGTACCAGGTAAACTTAATATACCCAAAAAGATCAATTGAACAAGTCTTACAACTAAAGTTATAAAACTATCAAAACGATTTCTCACAGCTAATTCAACTTGATGATCTTTTAATCCTAATTGATCTAATTTCTTGTTATAATCCATAACTGCATTCTTTAAATGTATAATTCTTGGTTCATTCTTATAAGTACTATAACCTTTTAAAAATTTTCTGTTCATATCAACAACAAGTGATAATGGAACTTTTTTGGCATATAATCTTCTAACGGCTTGAATTACCATTAATGTATCATAATCAGGTGCAGTTAAAGTAACAGTACGTAAAGCAGTTGTTATCTCATCCAATAATTTACCAACAGCTTCACGTGGATTTTTTTTATATTCTTCACCATATTCTTTTGTTATAATAATTGGATTACCAAATTCCACTACTGATCTTGATCTGAATGCATTTCTATGGAAATAGTTTAACCCTGTTGGTACAATTTTAACTTGACAATTTGGATCTGCAGCTACTGCACCTAAAGCCATGATAGCCACACCAGCTTTTATAGGAAGTAAATCTGGTCTATCATGACTACCACCTTCTGGGAAAATATTTATAATACCACCATTATGTAAATGATCAAAAACGTGTTGGAAAGTTACATCATTTTCAACTTTTGGAGCATATTTGAATTTAGTACCTTCTAATAATAATTTTTGAGCTTTATCACTTTTAAAAGGTTTACGTAAAACCAATTCAGTATCACTTTTAATTTCTTCAATTACTGAATTACCAGCAGAATGTGGTAAACCAATGAGCCCCTTTGGAGTAAAATTTGTAAACTTTGTGTTTTTCCCATAAATTATTCTTTGATCACCATCTTCATTATTGATATAAATCTCTCCATCAACAAATTTCAAATTATCCTGAGCTCTTGGAACTGGAATTGAGTTAGCCAATTTAGCCAAGAATCCAATAAATTTTCTTTTATATGAAGCTTCAGCTATAACTGAAGATGAATTTCTATTCGAGACAGCTCTAATTGTTGATAAAATAATACCTCCATCAACAAATTGATTAGCATGAGGCGCCACAACAACAATCACTGGACCAGACTTTGGCAAATGATATGATCCTCTTACTTTCACTTCTCTGAAAAAGATATAACACACAACTATAGAAAAAGTCGATGTTAGTACTTATGCCCCTCCGATCTAAAATTTAGAACTCATACATACTATTTGAAAATAAAATAACAAGATCAAAGAAAAGCCCTTTCAAAAATTCTTGAAAGCGTGAAGATTTCACTCCTCCATCACTAAGTTGAGGAATATGAGCAAGAGAAGTCTTCTTCTCTTCCTTTTCTTCGCCCATTGTTCTAGTTGCCTTCCAACTATTGCTTTATCTAAACGACTTCAAAAGGTGTCAGATCTCTTTTTTTTTTGGTGATGATGTTTATACCGTTGCTGCCAAATTGCGCCTTTTTGGATTCTTCTGGAGAAAATTTAATTAGGCTGGTGCTTACTCAGCGACTCCGCTTAAATTAGATAATCAGTATAAGCATAAAAGATCTATATAATAAACTATTTAGTGAGTATTTCGATGGATTTGTTGGTGAGAAGCTTCTTGGACTTGAGTGCAACCACCACAAAGCGAGGGAATGCGTTGACTGTTCCGATGAATGGGAAAGGAACCTGACCAAGCCCGTCTTTAGGGCCCAAAGAGATAGCAGCAGGTATATTTTCACCTTGAACAAATGTTGGAGCATCTTTCAAGTTAGCCTCTGAACCATGTTGTAAGAACGCTTTAACATTTGATGTGATTGTCTTGACCCAAGGTTCCAACTTTAAGAGACCATGGTAAGGGAAATCATTGATATCCCCAATAGCGAAAATGTTACCTTTTGAAACAGCACTGACTTGAAAGGTTCTTTTAGTGTATATGAAACCTCTCTCATTTACCAATCCTTCAATTCTATTCTCTGGAATTAAAGGTTTAGCACCTGTACCATAATAAACCAAATCAGCTTCGATTTCTTCCTCTCCGTTAACAACCCATTTCTGTGAATCATCTTCCTTTTGAGTGGCTGTGGACTTCAAATAAAGCTTCACACCTTTGTTTTTGAACCATTTCCCAAGGTTTTCACGTAATACATTACCGTAAAACCCATTATCTGGCAATAATTTTTCAAGATTATGAACAATTGTAAGCTTCTTAGTCCCAGCTTGGAATTCTTCAGCATACCCTTCAAGGATTTCACCAGCTAATTCTGAATTGACGAACCCACCACCAATTAACAAAATGCTTTTAGCATTCTTGATTTTTTCTCCTTCTTTTTCAAAATGTTTCTTGTAATCATCACCAAATTCTCTAGTTGAAGCCACAGGGTTTGGCCATTTGGAACCAGTGGCTAAAATCAGCACATCAAATCCAATAGTGAGACCGTTCTTGGTGGTTACAGTCTTTTCATCAAAGAAAGTAACTTCATCTTTCACAATATCAATTCCCGTATCAACAACTTTAGTCAATGGAATTATAGTATTCTCATATTCTTTGGTTATTGGTAAACGGACAGCTGCTGGTAAAAAATATGTATAGTCTGATGGAGAAACCAACTTTATCTTGTATTCATCACCAAGTTCTCTTCTCAAATGGTTAGCACTGGATATACCAAAAGAACCAGCACCTACAACAACAATTGTTTTAGTTGACATTTTCGACCCTAAAAATTTGACTAAATTTGACCTTTAGGTTGATTTGCGGAAAGCTTGACACAATTATCAGCTATATAAAACGATAAACCAGCTGGTATTTATATGTCTCTCTAAAATGAATATTATCTATTGTAAATCTAAAAACCTTCAATGCGGTAACCCTAGAGCATCCTTACAGCCATTACTAACAGTCTCGACACCTTTTTTGTTAATATTTTAAAGCCGCCTCAACGCAAACGGAATGTTTTCTTAAAATCCGCAAAACGCGACTAGTCCGGCTGACAATGCATTTTGGTAATTTCGTTAGTCATATGGATAGATTGGTAAATTATACGAGTTATTACAAGATCAATTAGGCTAAATGAAAATGGTTATATTAAAATAAAATATTGGAAAAATTATATTGAAACATAACAAAGATAAGAGGAGTTTCTTCGCTGATAACGGCTATGAATCTCATCCACAATAGAAATGTCTGGCTTTATTAGTCAAAAGTTTCTTTGACTTTGTTTTAACAACAATGTAAGATGGTAATTTAACAGGACCAAACAAGGGAATTTGAATTTGACCATATCCAGCAATAGGACCTAAGGAAACAGAGCAAGGAACAGAGTCTCCGTGTTCAAAAGTTGATGCATTAACAAGATTAGCTCTTGAGCCATCTCTTAGATACCTTTTTACGTTAGTGGTTATTGTAGAAACCCAATTATCCCTTTTCGCAATACCATGATAAGTAAAGTTTGTAACACCACCAATTGCAAAAATGTTCCCCTTTGGAACAGCTGTAGCTTGGAAAGTTTTCCTCACTTTTATATAACCAGATCTATCAGTGAAACCAGCAATTTCATGAGGTGGAACGGCTGGATTTGTACCAACACCTGAATATATTAAATCTGCTTCTAAAGTCTTTGTAGGGTCATCATTCAAAACAATGACGTTTGGGTTGAAATCAAGTTGCGTACCTCTGCAATTTTTTAAAACAGTAGCACCTCTAGATACAACAAAATTTGTAATTTGAGTTCTCAAATTATCTGTGAAAAATCCGTTATTTGGTAAAAGTTTATCAGAACTATGAATGATTGTCACTTTCTTCTTTCCGGCAGCAATTTCATTTCTATAATAGTGAAGAACTTCTCCAGCCAATTCTGTACTGAAAAATCCACCACCAATGAACACAACATGTTTTGCCTTTTTCAATTTTTCACCCTCCAATTCAAAAAATTTATGATGATTATCTTTGAATTTGATAGTGGATCCAACAGGTGAAGCCCATTTAGCACCTGTTGCATGATCAAGGCATCAAAATCGAGATATTCCCCTGTACTAAACAAAATTCTTTGATCATCAAAATGTACAACATCTTTTTTATACACTTGAACTCCTCTATCTAAAACTTCCTTCAATGGGATTAATATTCCACGGTAATCTTTTGTTATAGCCAATCTGTCTGATGCTGGTAAGAAATAGACATTATCTGAAATAGTGACGAGTTTGACTTCATATTTGCTTGAGTCCAAAGAACGATACAAATGATTTGCACTGGAAACACCGAAAATTCCACCTCCAATGACAACAACTGTTTTTTTGATTCTATACTTTTGAATTGGAGCACCCATTTTCTCAATATCTTAAGTTTTGGAGCGAGTAAGTTCATCTTGAATCTTTAACGAGGAATTGAGAAACATTATATAGTCCAAGCTTCTATATCTGAGAAAGGCGTTTAAATTACATGCAAGTAATATATATGATTCTGTCTGTTGTGTTAAATATTCTCTTTGATCTCTATAGATACCTTTGAATTGCAAATGATGTCGTAATCATTGTGGATATTATCTCTCCTAGTACTGGGATTAAACCTAAGAAATTCCACCAGTGCTGTACCTGATCGATTGCAGATTTTTCGAATTTCTAGATCTCATTCTAGATCAATTTATATGCAAGTTTGTTCATTGTACCTTTTTTCAACAAGGATCATCGAGTGTTTCAATACTAAGACTTAATAGCATCACGTACATTTACGAATTGTAATTGGCCATTTTTCCGTTTGTATTCCACTTATTTCATTTAATTATATGCAGCAGGGAATCTTCGATGCATGAAATTTTCAATTAGCAGAATGCTGGATCGAAGAAATCGCCTAATTGGGAAATTACTGGTCATGTGACTTCAACCCAGTTTTATAAGAATGGATTTATTTGTTCAATTATCTTTTATAGTGTGTCTTAAACATAGTAAATATACTAAATAAAGGTGCCTTATTCTAGTAATGTTGTTTTTATTTGGTTTGGAGGTAAAAACATTTTTTTAAGATTTTTTATTCCATTTTTGAAATTAAAATTCAATATTGTTGATTGTTATTTTGAAAACAAAATCTCAAAATTGCATGAAAAATTTTATTCTAATAATTTCTGGTAAAATAGAAGGATACAAGTGTTTTAATTAGTTCTAAATGTTGCTTAAAGGGTAAAAGTTTTTAATTGAGCACTTTCTTTACCTGATAATAGTAGTAAATTAGCATAAATTTATATAAAATATTTATAACGTCCGGGCCGCTCATGATGCAGCAGCTACTCCGAGAGTTATAAATTATTAATATAGTGGTTGACTACAACACAATGTTATAATAATAACTAGCTTATAATATAAAGGGCAAACTTTCAGTTTGAAAAATAATCCCTCTTACTGAGCTAGATGTCAATCTAGTTTTATATAAAGTCAAGTTGTGAAGTCAAACAGAAACTACAATTTATTAAAGATTACCATTTGAGACTATGATTAAGAAATCTTCTATGTATTATTTATATGAGAAACTATTATAGAGCGACTCATCATAGCAGATCAAGAGTTAAACAAACGTTTTGCATGAGGCATGGCAAGAGTTTTACTCTTTGTAAGTGTTACAAACCATGTAGGAGTTGACACAGTTCCAAACCAAGGAAGACATATTTGGCCAAGTCCATATTCTGGACCTAAACTGATAGCTGTAGTGATATGACCTTTTGGTCTATCAACTTTATATAGCTTGGATTGGTCAACTTGAGGATCTTGAAGAATCAATTTGATATTGTTTTCAATTGCTTTCAACCATGGTCTTCTCAATACTAAACCACGATATTCTAGATCTGTTACATCACCGATTGCAAATACATTTCCCTTTGGAACTGCTCTAACTTGGAAAGTTTCTTTAATACGAATGAACCCTTTGGAATCAGTAAGCTCTTTGATTGAATTTGGAGGTACAGCTGGTATAGTACCAGTACCATAAAAGATCAAGTCACCTTCAACGAAATTTTCAGGATCACCATTTATCAAAATTTTATTTGGATCAGATGCTGAGGGTTTAGCCCTTGATGAGAGTCTAACATCGACAACACCTGAATCTTTCATAAAGTTTGTCATTTTGGTTCTAATTTCCTCGGAATAATGTCCATCATCAGGTAGTAATAAGTCTCGACTATGTAACAATGTAATTTTCTTCTCACCAGCCTGTAATTTATCTCTATATTGGTGAATCAATTCACCTATAAGTTCACAATTATTAAACCCACCACCAATCAAGACAATATGTTTTGCATTCTCAATCTCGTGATGCTTTTTCTCAAAATATTGTTTGAAGTCATCTTTGAATAAATCACTTGATCCAATTGGATCTGGCCATTTGGAACCAGTAGCTATAACTAATGCATCAAATGATAAATCTTTATGATTTTTCAATTGAACAAAATCATCTGTGAAATTAGTTACTTCATCTAATAAAATTTCCACTTTTGAGTCAACAACTTCCTCCAATGGTAAAAATGTACCATCTGTTTTATTTTGGACTGGAACTCTAACTGCACTTATCAAGAAATAAGCATATCTAGAGAGAGTAATCAAAATCACTTTCAAATCATTTGATTTAGCGAGACGATTAGCAGTAGAGATTCCAAAGAATCCAGAGCCTATAATCACGACAGTTTTGATAGTCATAATATCAATGGCAAGTCATATTACTTAGACAACTCCCAAAATTCATAATGAGGGTCTTCTTAAGCTCGTATTTATACATGATGTCCCACAATGCGATCTGGGTGTTAAATGAATGTTTTAACCTCCGAACTAAACTGGCGGAATTAAAAAATATTATCTCCGACCGTAATCCGTTGAATGGATCAATTTGTTAACTATTACACTTTATTGATTCTACCATTTAATTAATTAATAGAGGAAAGCCGAGTTACGGATTAATAGTGGTATGATACATGTTGAATATGCTTTGTACAAATGCTAAATATGAGGGTGTTTATATCTGACAATGGAATAGTGATCACTCGAGAACAGCATATTTCTTCAAATGCTCTGGGATATGTTGGAAAAGACCTTTTGATTCTAACCATTTGCGAGAAAAGATACGGTCACTGTATTTATGAGCAGTATCAGCTAAAATAGTGACGACATTTGAACCTTCTGGTAAATCTTTTGCAATTTTGGCAGCTGCAACAACGTTTAAAGCACCAGTACCACCCAAATACAAACCTTCTTCATCCAATAATCTGTAAAGCATAGCAATTGATTCACTATCTGGAATGAAAACAGCACCGTCAACAGTATCTATATCTTGCTTCAAGTTATCAGTGATTCTACCTTGACCAATACCTTCAGTGAATGAACCACCTTCTCTGGCAAGACTCTTACCACCAGAAGTGACATATGAGTAGACACAAGAACCTGGAGGATCAGCAACAATGGATTTTGTCCTACCACCAGAAACATCTTTTAGATATCTTGTGATACCAGCAAAAGTACCACCTGTACCAGTAGAACAAGTGAATGCATCAACTTTACCCTTCAATTGGTTCCAGATTTCAGGACCAGTAGTCTCAATGTGTGCGTTTCTATTAGCCAAGTTATCAAACTGATTAGCCCAGACTGCGTTTTCTAAACTTTCAGCATGTCTTCTAGCCTTATGGTTGAAATTTTCTGGATCATCATATGGTTTTGGTGGAACAGGGAAAACTTCAGCACCTAATAATCTCAATGTATCAATTTTTGATTGAGCTTGTGTGTTTGGAATATAAATAATTAATTTGTAACCTCTACTACGACAGATATGAGCTAATCCAATACCGGTATTACCAGCAGTTGATTCAACAACTGTACCACCAGCTTTTAAGACACCTCTATCCTCAGCATCTTTGATTAGATAAAGCGCAGCTCTATCTTTAATTGAACCTCCAGGGTTTTGGAATTCAGCTTTACCATAGATATTTCTACCAAGTTCTTCACTTAATTTTGTTAACTTAATCAATGGTGTATTTCCTACAGCTCCAGCTATACCAGTCTCTGAAAGTAATGGAACGAAAGGTTTTGAAGCAGCAGTAGAAGAGTATCTCTTCCCCACGGTAGCCACTGTGGCTAGGTATCTGACTCTGGACATTTCGATCTCTAAGAAGCCTTGATCTACAGCAGGTAGTTTAATAGATTGTATTTTATCTGGTGAAAACTCCATTAGATTGACACTTGATTTGACACGATCATGTGCGATGGTTGAATAATTTTGAAAACTAGCCACAGTTGAAAAAGATAGCACCAGCGCTTCGTAACCAGTGGCTAGTAAGATGACTAAGCAGACACACCAGAAAATTTCATAGACGCGTTTGGTTATATGGTATAAGTTTGGTATTAATCGTGAGTGATCTGGAGCAGAGATTCCACTGAAATAGTTATCATTGAGGAGAAAGGTGTGCCATAATGTCCCAGCCACAAAGTATAGAAGAGCCAGCTGTACCCCAACTCCATTCGTTCCAAACGAGTCAACCTACAAGTGAAGTCGAATCTTCAGCTCAGAATCCAGTTGAACCAAACGAACCAGAAGCTGCCAGCTCAGAAACCAAGAAGGCAAGAAGAGCAAGTGCTACAAAGGATGTTGATGTGATTGATCTAGCTGAAGAAGACGAAGAGGAAGAGTCTTCAGGGACTTCAGTATTACCACTTTCTAAAATCAAAAAAATATTCAAGACAGATCCAGAACATGTTTCAGCCTCTGAAGCTGCTGTTTTTTCAACAGCTATAGCTACTGAGCTATTCATTCAATATTTCACAGAACAAGCTTCACTTATAGCGAGATCAGAAAAACGTAAAAAATTACAATATAAAGATTTCTCATCTGCAGTGACAAATATTGAACAGTTAAATTTCTTGAGTGATACTGTTCCCAAGACAGTAAACTTAAAGAAACTAGTGGATCAAAATAAAGTGAATTATTCAACGAAAAACAAGCAACAACCTTTATCAAAAGGTCAACAAACTTTAAGTTTGGGTTCAACAAAGAAAACAGCCACCACAGAAGAGGATGAATTACCTGAAAGTGATCCAGAACAATTCTCTGAAGATGACGACGAGGATGAAGAAGGTGGTGGACAGCATTCAATAGGAGATGAAAATAATAATACCGAGGATGAAGATGAAGATAGTGTTGCAAATATTACATCTCACTCAGTTGATAAAGATAGAGATGTCATCATGCAAGAATAAGATTCTCCAAAACACAAATTTGTACAGTAATAGATAATTAATTCAATTCATAATCACGTAATGATTTCTTTATATATATATACATTTTATTTACATGTACCTTTTAAATAACCCCCAAAATCACAATATTTAATTAACCTCTTTCTAGATACTTATCTTTCAACTCTGATTCAGCAGTCTCCACTTTACCATACAGCACGTATTCCCTTAGTTTTGTGAAATATAATTTAGGATCTAAAGGACCTTTTTCGTAACCTTCATATGTGTTTTGAATTTGTGGAGCATTTGGTGAAACTAAAGGTTTCAAAGTTTTGTTGAATCTAGTTGGAACGACAAAAGTTCTGACTTTGTCCCAATTTATAACGTAACGACCAGTTGTAGTGAGTCTACCAATACCTGAAGATCTTGTACCTTTGTAGAAATTCTTATTACCCTTTTTAGTTGTTAATGGATGTCTTCTTGAACCAGTCTTAGAAATACCGTAGAACAAGGTACCATCTCTATGTTTTTTCCATGGTCTTAGCAAAGAAGCCACTGGAGATTGCTGGAAATTCAAGATTTGAGTAGCTCTCATTTTGAAATGCGATGTTGTATTCTCTGGCTCTTGGACGAACTGAGCTATAGGTTGATTGATATTTTTCCAATAGAGTCTCTAAAAAAATTGAAAAAGTTGATTTTCGCGGCCGCGAATTTTTCAAAAATTTACCCGGTGTTGAACTTCAATAGATGTGAAGTTCAACCTCAAAACATGAAAAGGGCTCTTTAGTTCAGACGTTCAGACTACCTCTCAATCTTAATGGTTTCATTTAATTATCTACAAATGATGAGATAATAAAAATTAAAAAAAATACACTCTTATGTGTTTGAAGAAACGAATGTAGAATAATGTAACACACCTTCCAGTCTAGGTACCAATGCAATTTCCATCACAAGGTGGAAACATTACCCAAATCTCATAAAACCCAAACCAAAACCTATAATTGAACAATTAACGCCAACTGCAACTGAAAACCTCTAGAAAGATAACCAAATATATCCTTTAAAAACCCGATATGATCCAACCCTTTTTAACTTCATTTTACACCAATGTATGCCTTATTCAAGATATCAATCTCTCTACATAAAATATGCCAATCAACATCACGTAACCAATAAGTATCATTCATATCTTCACTTGATTCCTCATCAGAATCATCCTCAATGACTTGATCTAATGCTGTTGAAGCCATTCTAATTGGTGAATTTGCAGACTCCAAAAATGGTATTCTTGATGATTCAGTTGGAGATTCTGAAACAACAGAGCCCAATGAGCTAATAGAACTTGATAACTTCTTAGATAAATCCACTGCTGAAATTGGTTGTTTCTGAAGACTATCAACTGGACTATTACTAACTGATGATTTTGCTTCCATCAATTTTCTCTTGGAGTTTTCTAATCTCTCAGATTCTTCCCATTTAACCAATTCATACATGAATCTTAAATTTGGCTGGATGATAACATTAAGTCTTCTCACTCTGACATAGATATAAGCTCTAATCAAATTGATTTTTAATCTCTTCATGACTTCAGCAATGCATACCGTGGCAGATCTTGACACACCTACTCTACAATGAACCAATACCTTCTCATTGCTTTTATATGCTTCATCAACAAAGTCCAATATATCCCTAAGATTATGAGTTAAGGTATCAATACCATCATCTTGGATATTAGTGACACACATAACTTTTTTAATTGGAGTACCAGGGACTCCATTGATTAGTGAAATATTGCTATTAATTTCAGTTGTGTCTAAATCACTCTCATTTTCCCAGCTCAACTTCTCACCAACAGAGACAATTCTAGTGATTCCCAGTTTCGCTAAAAGTTCTGGACTGCTAGCATGATGTAAACTTCCAAGATATAAATGAGGAAGAATTCTTGATGGTAATGATCCGTTGAGTCTTGTACACCAAGTTTGTTCTCTAGTTAAATATAAATGCTTATAGATTAACTGATCATCTATGACTTCCAATGTCTTTGGATTGAATTTTTTATGATTCTTTGGCGAGTGATGAATCAAGAGTTCTTCGATTCTTGAGATCATTTGAACATCAGTAGGAAACAAGAAGAATGGACGACCATACTTAACGTGCAAGTCCACAATAACTTTAGTCATTGGCTCACCAGTAGCATATATAGCGTAACAAACGCCTAATAATGAAGATTCCGTATAACCATCTGAACAATAAATCAAACTTGGGTGGTCTTTGCTTGATTTCACATAAAGCAGCTTACAAGTATTAATCAATGATAATAGATCATCGTCTGTGCAGTCACCAATACCAATTGAACCTGAAGGAGGAAATGAGATGTATGTTTTTTGTGCCTTTTGTTCATTACTCGCAAAGAGAAACCTCAACATCTTGAGATTTGGGAAGTTTGACCCTTCACAACAATTTACAAATAGATTCCAATTTGCCATTGCTGGCGTAATTAAAACTTCATCATCACCAGCTAATAGTCTTTCTCTTGTGACCGTGACTGTTGAAAATGCTGGATCAATATAAAGAGGTGTATCTGATGTTCTTTTATACGGTTTTGGTCCCTTGAGCTTTAAAACCTCAAAATCTGTAGTATTACCAAACCAAACATCATGAATGACTGGAGTAGCAGTGGACATGCGTGAAATTTCTAGTTTTTCTCTAAATAAATAATTTGTATCCCAATTACTAAATGATTCAAAATCATAAAGTGAACAAAATTTTCCAAATGGTTTTTGAGTATCTTCTTCATCAATCTTATCAATTGCCAACAATCTCTGATTTGATTCCGATTTTCTGAAAAATGACAAATCTTTATCTTGTAATATTAAGGTCGTGAACATTGAGCCAATTAGTTCAGGGAAATCTGTTGCATGCTTTAGTTGAGCAAAATATAACAACCTGGCAACAGAAGCACAATGACAAGTAGTGGTGGATTTCGAATCTAAATGAGAATCATTGAAGCAATAAACAATGAAATCTGAGATTTGAGAAAGTTTAGAAACCTGAATATGAAAATTTCTTAATGAAATCCCCTTGACAGGATCCAAGTTCTTGAAGATCGGTAGTAAACCAATAACTTCACAATCATGGAATAAAGTACTCAAAACATCTTCAAATCCCTCTTCATTTGCTTCATGTATCTTCAAATCTTTCAAAAAACTGTTCAACAGAATCAAAAGATCTTGCTTGGATACATCTAATGGACATAAGATCTCATGAGGCATCACAGAACCTTTTAAAACTGCCGAATTTTTCACCACTTTCTCATTCTTGTTTTGTATAAAGTTTGATCTCACAGGCATAAGACATCTGCTTGTGGACGGTATCTTGGTTTTTGTATTGAAGGCATCAAAGTTATTTTTCTCAACAGTTGTAAAGTTCATCAGAGAATTCAAAAAATCTCTTTGATTTTGATTAGAATGATGTATACCATGAAGCCATGGGAATATTGATTCACATTCAGGTAAAGGATTAGAGTAATGCCAATTCATAATTGACTTCAACTGGATATTGTCTATAAGCTTTATAGGTAATAGCCCATCCAAGGATTTATTGGACCAAAAATAATCAAGATTTGGTGCCAATGGTGAAATCAGACTCTTGCTTGGATTCATTGGCTGTGAATCCAATATTGATGATGCAGAATAATGACGTTGGTCCTGCTGATTTGCAGGGTCTTCTGTAGTTGTAAATTCTTTAAAACTTTTGTCAGATGAAGAAACCAAAGAAGGCGATCCAGATGATTCATAAGCATAACCATCTAATCTAGATCTGAATTTGCTTCTCTCTGATACGGATACCGTACTATTGGCTCTCTTTGAACTTCTTGTACCTGTATGAGACTGCTCCAATGGACCAACGACTCTTGGGACATCATGAGTTTGCTCATTTTTGGTATCCACCGGTGCTGGTCTACTCGTTGAAGAAGCTGACAGAACAGATACCGACGAATCACCCATTGTGTCAATCAATAGCACCTGATCTAGCAACACGAAATGAGGGAAACAAGGTTAAAAAAAGCTAAGAAAAAAGTGTAATAAGGACACCTTATCAAGCACAACAGCAATATCTTGTATAACTCCACTTCTGATACGTTGTTATAATCACTCTCTTGCTTGATAAATGGGAAAGCTTTGTTACAAATCCGTGTTGTTTCTCCTTGTATCTTTTGCATCCAATTTTCCTTACTGATAATGGGATAACTGGTATGCACACGCAGAGACCGTTGATTACGTAAAATGACTGCATAAAGAGATTTACGAAGAGATCTGAGATTAATTACGCTACACTAATTTGACAGCTTTGGATGGTTCTAAGGTGTTGTCTATGTGTATTACGTTGGTCTAATAGTGGTTGAGTCTCCATAATCTGACCTTTCCTGCCTCATTACCGATACTGATCATCTCATTGTTTGGACTGAAAGCCACAGCAGTAACCTTACCGAGCGGTGTTCCAGACGTTGGCCAGTTTTGGAAAACTTTACAGCTTGGTAAATGGATCAACCTTAGAGCATCCTTCTTTGCTCTACTTGCCATGCAGAGCACTTGACCATCAGAGCTGAATTCAAGACTGGAAATACTGGTGACAAGATGATCCAAAGTTCCCACTGGTTTTTTTGTGGAAGTTAATCTGTCATATACCGTCACGATACCACTATCACTACCCACAGCGCACCATCTGTTGTTCTTACCTCCCAGTCTGATCTTTGTAATACCAACACCGGTCTCATCTCTCCATTTCTTAACAACTTGTTTGGTTTTCAAGCTAAATTCCCATATGTCACCAGTTGAATTTATTGCAACAATGAAATCTTCATTCACACTCCAATCAAAATCCACAATGGTACCTTCGATCTTAAATCCTTGGACCCATAAACTGGTTGCACTAGATAATATATTGACCCACCCACTGTTACCTACTAAACCAATATAGGAACCTTTTGGTGAAACTTTAAAGTTTTCAAATGATTTTTGAGTCTCTTCATGACCATACATTCTGCTAATTTTCTCAACAGCCCCAGTTTGAAGATCCCATGAGTACATATATCTTCTTCTACCACCAGCATACACTTTGTTTATCTTACTGTTTGGATTGAATGCTGCTGATTGAATTGATGTATCTCTTAAATGAATTGTAGTGACGACATTATTTATCTTTCCATCAACATGATATATTCTTACTGATCTATCGTAACCACCAGTCAATAATAATGGATGTGTTGGATGGAATGACAATGTTTGTATGGCTGCTCTTGATGCATGTTTTTGATTGGCATCTTTTAATCTTGTGATATCTAATTTATTTGGAGGTAGAAGTTTCGAACTTTTATTGTTTTGAAAGTTTTGAGTTTTTTGTAAAATCTTTGCTAATGCTTTGACATCTCCAACTTCACCTTGCTCCTCATCTGACTGATCCATTACTTCATCTTCTGAGTTTTCATCATCATCTGAGAATGTTGCATCTGCCCATTTTGGTCTTGGATAGATTTTTTCAAACTGTGATCTTAATCTTGAAACATATGCCTTACCACTGATTGTAGAGTCTGTTTCCTTCTTACGAAGTTTTTTCAATTTATCTGATGCTAATAATGATATGCTAATTTCTTCATCTTCACTATCTCTCCATGCAACATCTTCATCATCACTCTCGTCTGTCTCTTCTTCACTTTCACTTTGATCAATATCCATTTCATCGTCACTGTTTGCTTCATCTTCACCTTCATCCACGAAGAATAATTGGTCATCTTGAACTTTTCCCAATGCATCGCCTTCGTCATCAGACTCATCTAGATCAGATTCAGACTCGTATTCATCAGATTCTTCATATAGATTATCAATATTTTTCAAATTGGTTTCAAAACCTTCTAAATCACCAAACACGAGCTTCTCTAGAGCTAATTCCTCCTCATCTTTTGGTGGGGGTATTATATCAGCCTTAGCAATCTCCACTTGTGACATACTAATTCTTAACTTGGGTCAAACACTTAGTTTCTGGTCCTTAAACTTTACCGGCTTATAGAGCTCATCTCTTCTCAAAATTTTTTTGGAATCTACACCAAAATTTTATCCGGTTGGAACACTCATAAAAATCACGTGAATACTAGTATGTGTCTCCAACCGATATTGGAGTAAAAAAGAATTTTGCTGTAAGTTTCGAATATGAGATGTTATTAACAGATTGGATAACAAACATTTACTCATTAGTTAGAGGAATTAATTGTTCTTGAATAATAGTTTTCAGTTAAAGATGAGTTTGTGAGTGACATATCTGCATTCTATGCTTGAATCAGGCGTACTAACTAATCTAGTAATCGTTCACGATACCATGATCCGAGAACATGGAAAATGACTCCAGCCATGATAAGGGCTAGACAACCATATTTCTGGAGAAATGCTGCTACATTTGCTGTTCTTTCAAGTATAACAGTTGGTATATATTTCTATACTTATAGTTTCTTGGGTCAAGATGATTTTGAAGATATTCCAATCCCACCAGTGACTGAAGCTGAATTGGTCAAATTGAAACAAGAATATGAGGCTTCCAAGAAGGCAAAGAGCTAGGAGTTTCAACTAGAGAGTTAAATTTATTTATTACCCATAAGATGTTGGTATAATGGGGAAGAGAGAGAGAGAGGTCTAGATGTTTTATGAAATTGATCTACGCAAATATCTGTATATAAGTCACAAATAAGGTTATGTTAATTGAAAACTATCTTGTAGAGTATTATCATGAGACGTCGTTTATTGATGAGCTAAAATATTAAAAAGGAGTGTTAAATCAATCTATGTGAAAAATCAAAATGCAGTATGCAAAAATAAAGCGAATTGAACTAATGATATCATTTCAAAACCTTTCGGCCATGAAATGTTTGGAAAACTGGTATATCTGAACTTAAACTAGTCTTATTTCTAACTGGTTGGAGATCGGGTTTAAATCTTGTATAATCTTCAGAATCCATTTCTTGAGCTCTTTTTATGAGACTCTGTCTAACATTCTTTCTACTTCCACCTGTTAGATTCGAAGTACTGTTATAATAACCATCACTGTCACCATCACTTAAATCAAAGTCTAAATGATGTACGAGAGACTCTGGCTCTGAATGATTGGTTATGAAATCAGTTCGTTTTGGATAAACCAAATTTGATGTTTCAGCTGAGCTATCTGAGTTATTTCTCATTTGTCTCTGAACACCTAGTGATTGTAAACTAGTTGTAGAGCCGCCAAAATCAGGTCTCCCTGCTAGTGAATGAGTGGACTCATTATAATGGGCCGGTTCTGGTCTTGTTGTTAGTGACTGAAGAGAAGAATTTTGATGATATGTGTTAAATGAATCTTTGGATGCACTATGATGAACAGAATTGAATGGATTTACAAAATTTTGATTCTGAGTGTTGTCAAATGAATTAAATGGTGGTTTGCGCTGAGCACTTTGTAACGGTTTAGCAACTGCTTCTTTGAAATTTGTCATTTCATAAAGTTGATTTTGAGTATCAGCAAATGGATTATCACTAGCAGTGCGAGTTATGGAGCTAGGATTGTATGATGTGAATGTGGATGGTTTCTTTAATGTACTGTTATCAGTATATGTGCGACTTGATTGAATAGAATTAATGGAAGTGAATGTAGATGGCTTTTGAGGTACTGTTGGTGTGAATTTTAATGGATCAATATCAGGTAATGTTGGTTTATATCTCTTTTGATTTTCCAAAGTAAGCTTTTCCAATGATTGTTTCTGATGAACTTTTGCCAACTTCTTAACAGTTTTATCCACTTTTATACAAACATATTGTCTTAAACTTTGAAATTGCAATGTGTGTAAGACTTTGTAATAGACAGGAATTGCAAAAACAACAGCGAAAAAGAATTGGAAAATGAAAAACAACCAAATGGCAAATGAAGCAGTCATAGCACATAAGATAATAGCTTCATTCCTACTATTCTCAGAGATTGCCTTTATTGTATCCAAGAACCCATCTTTGATGTTCAAAACAGAGTATAACGTCAATGCATTAATGATTTGTCTTGGGCTATCAGCCAATAATAATTTTTTAGATCCATGGAAAGTGAAATATGTGTAAAATGCCATTTTTTCAAATCCTGAGCTAGGATTGATCTCATTCAAGACACAAAAATATTTATAACCTTGTAATGATTTTGCATTTTTAGCAAATGTATTTGTATAAATCAATGAAATGTTTCTAGTTTTGAAAACACGAAACCCTCTGACAGATTCATAAATTAATAGAACCACTGAACATATAATACAAGCAGCAAATAACCATTTTGAGATCTTGAATGATAGATATGGTTTCACTTCAGAAGACCATTCGTTGAAAGCCAATAACTTGATACATGTATAGATATCAATACAATAGAAGACTATTGCAAGAAATAACAAAAAGATCATAAACATGTAATTCCATACCGTACCGAATCTATGATTTTTGAACTGGTCGACATCTATATAGTCGAATAGATTGTTATCGACTTGTCTTTCCCAACTTGAACTGAACAACCCCATTGTGGGACAAAATTAGAAGAGATATCGTATAAATATATGGAACCAGGCTTGTACTGGCAGTGCTTGAAAGCTAAATGGTTGTGATTTTGAGAAGGTGGAGAGCTACGGAATGTTGATCTGTGAATGGGAAGGTATTGAGCTAAGTGGTAGCCTGGAGGTCTGTTATAAATGAATCTTGGTTATCTCTGGTTGCTTATATTTGAAACAAATTGGAAACATTCCTACAAAAGATCTATTTATATAATTCACGACAGTATAAATCTATGAGTCTCAAAATTCTGATACAGGAATTTTTTGAAAGGGATGGATCTGGGACTAGAGGGGTCTCAACGGCTTTTGTGGGAGGGGCACTTCAGATGAGAATGAGAATAGGCAAAGTGTTGGGTAGGTTACAAAGGTTAGAGAGGAAGTAAAGAGTTGAGAGTTACTAGGAATGATTATATACTATAGTTTCTTTAGCTGGTCAAATTTCCAAAGCTTATACTTAGATATCCATCACTTTGAGATTGATTTACCCATGAGTGGCTGGTTTTGGGCTATTGTTTCATATCGGGACTAGACCCACTATCACGAGACCTTTCGATATCAAGAGTCTAGACCCATCATAAAATTGTAAATGCAAATTATTTAAAATTTCTATACAATTTAATCGATTCTGGACTATTTACATCACCAAACATCGATTCTGCACCGTTGAAAAGCCCAATCGGACTCTAATTAAGTCAGTATTCTAGAATCATACCATAATAATGTCTTTGGTACAATACTCATCTTCTTCTGAGGAAAGTGATAGTGAAAATGAGCAATTAACCAAGAAACCAACACATAGTATATTGGAGAATAGATCACAAGGCTCGGGTGAGTCAATATCAAGCTTCCTGCCCGCTCCAAAGAACAGACAGGCACCAAAGAGAGAACCACGAGTGCTTGGGAAAGCCATTAAGAATATTGCAGGTACAAGTGAGGTGAATCCTGATAATATTGTTCTTGAGAGAAGTTCGAGACAAGTTACATCATTTATAACCAGCTCATTAAGAGGCAAACAGAAATCAGTACAGAGACTGGTATCAGCAGAACCACAAGCACCAGCAAAGAATAAACCAGCAGAGACAGAGCTTCCTAAAGTTGAGATTTTCCAACAAGTAAAGAGTAGGTCAAAACCTGTCTCTGTAAGACCAGCAACTGTTGAGATACGGCCTGTAGTGGATCAAGAGGAAATACAGGAGACTCTGGAGGAGGAACCATCTCAAGGAAAGAAGAGAAGTCATGATGAGGAGGAAGCGGATAACATTAAAGAGTTTAATGTCAATGACTTTTATAAACAGAATCTCGAATTAAAAGACCAAGGACTACTAGAGGAGAACAAGAAATTACACACAGTTACACACGCCAAAAACCAGCTCAGTGCGCTCATCAAGAACGCCAAACAGGACGAGGAAGTCCTCACGGAGAGAATAGAGAGGAACAAGCGACTCAAGAAGGAAAGAGGAAGTAAATACGGCTGGTGAATAAACCAATATTACTTACACCACCGCGAATGCGTTCTGTAGAATCAAATTTACCCGCCAAAAAATCGCTGCGAAAAAAATCGAGATCAACTTTTTCTGAAAACAAAAACAAAAACTGAAAAAAAATCGGTTAACCAAGTCTGTAGAAGGACACAAATAGAACGCTTAAGAGGCAAACGAGCTCTTAGTCATTTACCGATACACTATTGCTCTGACTCACACATACTAGTTTCCAATCTATTAAAGTTAACCGGGTGCTAATCAGTTGTGTCATCATCAAGTTGGAGATTCCATTCATTTTCTGTGTAATTAAGAGATCCAATATTGATCATCAAGAAATCACATCTTGTGCATATAATTACTATCTCTAGCCATTCAATAGAAAGAGAATAATAATCCACAACTGATACTGTACAGCATACCAAAGTCCCAATCAAAATACATCTCAGGACTTAGATATGGAGGAGCAGATCAAACAGGCGGTGGAGATTGCAATTAGTGGTACATCTGACTACAATTTAAGACAACAAGCCATCAACTTTTTAAACGAACTAAAAGCTTCACCAGATGGATGGCAAGCATTCTCACTTTTATTGAAAGAAATCACATACCCTGATCAAGCAAGATTTGTCGCATTACAAGCATTGAATGAATACATTCCTTCATTGTCACAAGAACAAAATGCATATATAAGGTCTACACTTTTAACATACCTAGAGTCAATCATTGCAAATAACAAATATGATCAAGTTTTCTTGAAGAACAAGTTAGCTGAAACATTTGCTTCAGGATTTTGTACTTCTTATTTAAACAACTGGTCGAGTTTTTTCAAAGATTTCGAAAAATTGATTCAAAATGAAAATGAAATCGCCATCGACCAATATTTAAGAGTTTTATTAGCTATTCATTCACAAATTGGTGATAAATTAATTGTTAGAGAAAGACCACAAGTGGAGAGAAACAACGCATTGAAAGATGCTGTCAGAGCTAATGATATGACAACACAAACTGCCATCTGGAAGAGATTGCTGTCCGATTTCAAAAATAGTCAATCAACACTTTCACATGATATCATTCAACATTCTTTAGAAGTTGTTGGTGGATGGGTTTCTTGGATAGAGATTAGTTTGATTGTAGAACCAAGTTACATCAATTTGATTTTGGAATTCTTACAAAATGATTCTCAAAAAGCCACATGTTGTAAAACTTTGGTTGAAATCATCAGCAAAAAGATGAAACCTGAAAACAAGTTAGAATTATTAGCATTATTGAACTTGACTAGCGTGGTGAGCTCTTTATCATTAAATGAAAAAGAAGTCGATTTTGTTGAAGATGTTGCCAAATTATACAATGCTATCGGTTTGGAACTTTCATATATTTTGGAATCTCAAGAAGCCTCAGCTGAAGTTAAAGCATCAGCAGATCAACAGATTATCAACTTGTTTCCTTTCATCTTAAATTTCCTTGAGAACCCTTATGATGATGTTTCTGCGCTTGTTTTCCCATTTATCTCAAGTTATTTGGCTGTATTGAGAAAACTCATGAAACAAAGTAACGGGAATATTGATTCTACACATTTGCAATTGTTAAATACCTTGCTACAAAAAATCATCATCAAAATGAAATATTGTGATGACGATGATGGTGAAGATGAAGATGATAATGCAGAATTTGATGAATTCAGAGCAAAATTGAAAGTTTTCCAAGATACCATAGCCATTATTAAACCTGATCTTTTCGTTGATCAAATCACAAATGTCATTGAACAATCAATTTTTTCCAATCCTGAACAAGATTGGAGAAAAGTTGAACTTGGTTTATACGAATTGACCAACTTATCTGATGGCATTAGAAATAATGTGTTAAACTTACCAAAAAATTCAATTCAAGAATCTAAACCTTACTTAATTTTTCAAGAATTTTTGGTAAGAACAATCAATTCAAATGTCATATCCATTAATCATCCTTTGATACAACTCTTGTTTTTCGAATTGATTGTTCGTCATTATACTTTTTTCAACACCTCTGCAAACAAAGATGCCTTGACAAATCATATTCTCGAATTGTTTATATCAGTTGGTCTTTATAATTCAAATGAAAAAGTACAAATCAGATGCTGGTATTTATTCTTCAGATTTGTCAAACTGACAAAACCTCAATTAAATGATGAAATTGTTACTCGTTTGATTACAGATTTATCACAAAAATTACTTGTTATTGAAGCAGAACTTCCACAAAAAGATGAAGACTCTGAGCTAGGTGATCCATCATCGAAATTTGATAATCAATTGTATTTATTTGAAACTTTGGGGTTGTTGATTTCATTAGTTGATAATTCAAAAGTTGAATTGAAAATCAGATTATTGGATGTCATTTTGAATCCAATCTTCAGTGAACTACAAACAATTGTTTCAGATCCAAATAAAACTCAAATTGGTGTGTTGAAAGCACATCACTCTTTGATGGCCATTGGTACCGTTGCAAGGGGGTTTGAATATGATTCAAGTCCAAATAAGAAATACATTCCTGAAGTTGTCCAGAAACTTAATAACACTGCTGAAGTTGTGTTAGTCACACTTGAAAACTTGAACAGCCATGAAGTTATTAGAGATGCTGCAAGATTTTCATTTGCAAGATTTATTCCAATTTTAAAGAATGATGTCAGCAGCCACTTATCTCGCTTAATATCAACTTTATTGAGTTCCAGTAATTTAAAGATTAGTGAAATGACCGACTTTCTCGGATTCATTGGTCAAGTTATACATAATTTCAACAAAGCTGATCTGATATTCAACTTGTTGAATGATTCATTTACACCATTATCGAGTAAGACTTTCCATTTGTTGAATGATAAAGGTGAAAATGATGTGTACGAATTAATGCCTGATGTTATTAGAGAAAAATCATCATTGAAGAAAGCTTACATTGGTTTACTTATCCATTTAACCCAAAACAATATTTCAAGTTTGTTGGTGACTGAAACCAACAAGTCAAACTTACCAGTTATATTGGAATTCTTGTTACGTGATGCCAATGATCTGAACGATTTGCAAGTTGCCAAATTGTCACTAAGCGCATTATCCGTGTTTGCCAACATTTTTGGTAACGATACAGTTAATGATCCAAAGGACAAATACAACACTGGATTACGTATAGAGGGTATTTCATCTTTCTTGTTGGAGAATTTGGTCAAGTCAAGTTTCCAAATTCCATTTCAAAATGGGAAATTTGACATCAAAGATGCTCAATATAGATTCATAGCCGATGAAATTGCCAACATACTCAAAACTTTGTTCACTATCAAGAACCAAGAATTGGTTACATATTTAAGAGAGGTTTATTTTCCTCAAATTCAATTACCAACTAATGTTGGAGATGATCTGATTCAAAATTTGATCAACTTGGACAATAAAGAGTTTAAGAAATATTTTGTCAACTTTATCCTCCAGTTGAAATCATAAAGAATCTCATGGAACAAAACTTAATAGTCATTTGAACCCATTTCCTTATATATAGATTCATTTAAAAGATTTGCATTCTTTAAGCTTATTACTCGTAGTCAAGATCCGAGGCTTTTACACCGGATTTCAACCTTAATTTTCTGGCAATTTTTTTGATCGTTGAAATTACGCTGAAGAGTTTGAGCTAGCAAAGGCGAAAAAGGTTAAGAAGAAGACTCTATATAAACTGTTGGTTAAGCATTGTAATCAGTTCAATCAGGAGATAAGTGTCGAGATTATTACGTTTGCAGATAAAACCAGGTTGATTAATTTGAATTGAATTGAGATTGAGCGCTTTAGTTGTTTTAGTGGTTGAAGTGCTCCTTGTTAAGTAAAGACAAGAGATTAATTATATTATATTTACCACAGATCAATTGATTACATTATAGAATATCAATACTTTCCAGCATGTCACAATTCCAGGACCCATCTATAATATCGTTGGTTCCTGCGACCGAAAACAATCAAGTTTCAGGGGCCCAAGGAAATACAGAAGATAATGCCATTACCAAGTTTTTAAGGGAAGCTGAATATAAAAGAGAAGAGGAAGAATCTAAAAAAAGCACCCCAATAAGTAAAAAGGAGGATTCAGCTGAACAAGTTGAAGAAGATGAGAGTACGAAAGCTGCAAGAAAAGAACAAGAGCTACAGAATTGGAAACTTGATTTGGGTCCTTACAACAATTCAGATAGATTAAGGTATGATATGGACTTCCTTTATAGTCTGAAGGACTCATCTGACAATATTGTACCATCAGAATTGCCTCCAAAAAGTTATTATAGACTAAAAAACAAGCCACCTCAAAGAGCAAACTGGTCTGGAAACCAGTATAATAACAATAATAATTACAATGGAAGAAATAACTACAATGAAGGTGGTCAGTCCACTGGTGCTATGGGTAATTTCAACTTGGGCAAAAAGACCCATGATCGTGGATTCAACAGATATGGAAACAATAATAACAGAAGAGGAAACAGAGATCATCGTCACAAGAAACCTGATGAGGATGATCATTGGCTCGCAGAGCTAGAGAAGGACGAACCAGCAGGTGGATCTGCTGAAGATTTTGAGAAATGGAGAGCCAAGATGAAATTAGCTGAACGTAAAAGAAGGGGTGAAGTTGTTGAAGAAAGTGAAGAGCCAACCTCAGCAAAGAGTGGAGAACCAAAAAATTCAATTGATAGTTTCTTCAGTCTTGCTAAACCAACTTTGAACAAAACCCAAAGTTCATCCAGTGCTAATACACCTGATAATTCCAAGAACTCAAAATTTTTTTCATTTTTCCAACCAGAATCAGGCTCCGTTAAAGAAGAGAGATCTGCTGAAACTCCAGGAAATGATGGAGTTTCAAAAATCCTTTCACTACTGGATAGCGGTGAAAAGAATGCTAAAGCTGGATCAAATGCTTCTACTCCTCAAGTTTCTAATGCTTCACCATCACAATCATCCCTACAAAGTCAAACTCCTCAACAACCACAACAACAACAAAGAAGTCAATTCAGTTTCCAAAGCAGTGGATCTCCTGCTGGGAATCCAAATCTTCCACCAGGTCTACCACAGCCTCAAGTAGCCCCAGGAAATAAAGATTCATTCTTCATGTCATTAATGAGTAAAGGCCCTGAGCAAGGAAGATCTGATTCAAATGTTGCTTCTCAAAGCCCAAGAATTTCTGGCGACTCAACAACACAAAAATCTGCTCAACCTAAAGTTGAACAATCAACACCAGTATTACCACCAGGTTTACAAGCACCACCTGGATTACCTCAACAATCTAGTGGTCAACAACAGCAACAATCCCAACAAGGATTGGGACAAAATCAACCAATGATTCCACCTATGTTTCAAAATGCTGCCAACAGAAATCAAGGTCCACCACCTGGTTTCAATCCACAACAATTACCTCCTTGGTTAACTCAACAATTCCCACCAAACATGCCAAACATGCCACAAGGTCGATTCATGCCACCTCCAATGCCAAATGGTTCTGGATTCCCACCTCAAGTCAGACAAGATGGATCAGTGCCTTCTAATATTCCACCACCTATGTTCTACCCTAGGGGTGATCAAGGTGGTCAACAAAATGCTCCACCTGGATTTTATCCACAATTTGGAGGACCTGGTACACCGGGTTCTGATGGTCAACAACGTGATCAACAAAGATTCGCACCTCCATTGTTTAATGGCCCTCCTCCTGGTTTTTATCAAAACAGAGAAGGGAATCAGCAATGAAGTGCTAGTTTTACGTGAATGTGAATAGTTCGTATAATTTTACGATTCGTTCTTGATTATTTGTAGCATTACTATACTTGATGGTGAATTATATATATTTTAAAAAACCTTGGAAATCTTCGTTATAAGATTTAATATTTGCAAATGTTCATCTGTACCATTTGATAATCTTTGATCAGTTTCGAAAAGTATTTGAGAAAACTCGTTCTTTTGTTGCGGTGTATAAGTATCATTCAAAATTAGTTCATCGTGTAATTGGTTTACAATTTCAACACCACTCCATCCTTCTAAAATAGCATTATCAACTACTTTAAAGATCTTTTGAAAGTTCTTGGATTGAGCACCTCTTAATAAACCATCTAGAACATCTTGGGGCACGGAACCAGCAATTTCACGAATACTTTTCATTGTAATTAGATCACCTGCCGCATCATCGCCAGAAATGTCAACGTCCCCTTCCTTATCTGCTAAGACTAAGCGTGAGTGTAGTCTAGCAGCTGATTGTAAGAAAGTGATGGCTTTACGTAAATCACCACTTGCAATCTTCAAAACTTCCTCTAGAACTCCTTCTTCCAACCTTATCTTTTCCTTATTTGATATATATTGTAATCTGGATAATGCATCTTGATTATCCAAAGGCTTGAAACGGAATTTGGAGCATCTTGATGCTAATGGGTCAATAATTCTTGTAATATAATTACAAACCAGACAAAATCTTGTAACATTGGAGTAAGTTTCCATGGTTCTTCTTAGTGCAGATTGAGCATCTGCAGTCATTGAATCAGCTTCATCCAAAATAATGATCTTATAAGGAGGACAAGGATAATTCTGTAAGTCTTCTGAAGTTGGGTTTGAAACTGTAAGTCTTGCAAAGTTCTTCACTTTTTCACGAACAATAGAAATACCTCTTTCATCAGAGGCATTCAATTCTAAAACACGAGTCTTTGCTAAGTTTGGACTGAGAAATGGTTAATATTGAGAATTAAACTAGTTATTGTAAGATACATACCCATAAAGCTCTTTGGTTAGTGCTAAGATAGTTGAAGTTTTACCAGTACCTGGAGGACCGTAGAACAACATATGTGGAAGCTTATTGATTTGTTAGAAATGAGAATATTGAAGTTTGGTGATAGCTACATACATTTGCTGACTGTAAAGTCTTCTTAAGAACGGTAACAGCATGGTCTTGAGCAGTGACTTCGTCTAAGTTTTTTGGACGACTTTTGATTATGTTAGTAGTTGTCAAGGATCTAGTCAAGTTCAACATACTATTTCTCAACCCATGGAAGAGCTCTTTCAGCAATTTCTTTGGGCTTGGAAGATTCCTTCCCAGAATTGTTCTTGAAGAAGTTATTGACTGACATGATGGGACAATAGGGACACCTTTCTAGTGATTAAGTGGTTGTTCTTTATTATATGATCTTTATGAATTAGACGTTTTACCAAAAAAACGCGCTTTCTCGAATTTTTCACAAACTTCGTGTCGACCCTTAAAAATACTATCAAATACCATAAGAACATGTAATTTAGCTACAAAGGAATCAATTAGCGTGATAAAATGAAATTAACTGTTTATATATATAACAAAATGATTCTCATAATAAATTACACTGTTCATTTCATACCCATTCGAGGAATTTTTTTTCTGGCATGTTCCCTATCAACTCTTAATGAACTCCTATGACTGAGAGTTCAAGAGTCCACACACGCCGTATGTGAAGATGAACGACCGCTTCAGAAATACCATCTGATTGCAGTAGCCCTGGAATCTTCAATTCAACAACTTCGTTTGACCACCAACATTTACGAGCTGGTTTTCTCCAGAACAACAATAATTTAGATGAAGTGCCTGCACTTTTAGCTCTAGAACCGGATCTATTTCTTGATACTGAACGAGATGCTGATCTAGCAGCATTTCCAGCCAGTTCTGCAAGACGAGACCTTCTTGATTGCTTTGAAATGGTGTTATTTGATGAAACAGGGTTCAAAGAAGGTGATTCAGCCTCAGCCGGTGGTTCAGGATGTTTTAAATCCACTAGGGCTAGAGATGTTAAGACCGTTTTTCCAGGTTCAGAAGATCTGTGACCCCAGTCACTATCAACTGAAAATCCAGATGAGCATAACATTTCTAACAAATGCTCCTCAGCAGGTCCTAGTTTTTTACCTTCAGCATAACCCAAACCTTCAAAAACTTTTTTATTGTTAACCAAATAGCTGCCAGCAGCTGATTTGATTGCTCTAATACCTTGAGGACTAATGCCTCTTTGAGGTGGAATAATATAATAGTCTAAATCTTCTCTCAATACTATAATTGCAGGTTTCTCATTCAAAACTTCAAGATCTGGTGTAGTGTAACTATCATAAACTTCAGGCTTTGATGTTTCTGGAAGCTTTTTAGCAGCAGCACCAAAGCTATCGACAATGTATTGGAAACAGTCTGGTGAGAAATTGACATAAACAATGTCTTCCTCGGTTAAATTGGTAATGACATTCCCATTAACATCAACAAACACACCGTTTGGAAATAGACACAGCAGTATGCTTTCTGGTAAGCTCATAAGTTCATCTCTCGTTATATAAAACATTCTGCCCCTTATATTTAATTTGATTATAGAGTTAAGGTCAACATCATCATCAATTTGTGTTGTTGCTTCGGATCTAAATTGACTGTCCGGTGTCACTTGGGTAATAATATCTGGATTGGACATGACTGATCAAATATTATCTCTCACTTTCAATATAATACGCTGTGATAAACAATTTGTTATGAATTCTTTGTTTTTATGGCTGAACTGGAACCAACAATCGATAGGTCTTGTCTCAATGATAGACAACCAGAACAGATACAGTGAGTTTCCTTTTCTTTTCAAAGCCAAAACAGACTTTAAAAGAACAACTATTTCCGGAATAAATATTTAATGTCTTGATGAAACTAGGAAACGATCTTAAATAATGACTTTTGCTGATATTCTGCTCTTTATTGTCTCGACATACTCGCCCTGAGTCAAAATTAAGCAGAAAGATTTTTCCGTTCACAAAAAAAGATCGCAGTCGCGAATATTACATAATATAGTTATAATCACTTGATTTTCGCGCATATTACCCGGAATGAGAGATCTCATATACGCTTAGGTTAAAAGGTGTCTTAATATTACATAGAAGGAGTACTCTAAGGATTAAGAATAGGGATCAAATGGGCGTAATAATGACTACCAAGGAGGCAGAGACTCAGTCGCTATCTGACAGTGACATCTGGGGCAATAGCGACGACGAATACAAGCCAAACATAGCAGAAGATGAGTTCTATGGTGAAAAACCTGACATTGCAGAGAATAGTGAGATATCAGCTCTAAGAAGAATACATGCCAAACAAGGATACCTTGAAGGGCTTTCCTCGGCCAAAGAAGAAAGTCTTCAAGAAGGTTTTGACAAAGGATACCCATCAGGAGCCCAAATTGGGATAGCTGTTGGTAAGATTCTTGGAAAACTTCAATTCATAAGCACTATTTCTGATCTTGATCCACAAGTCAAAAGTCAAGCCAGACGTTTATTAACCGAGGCCAAGAACGAACTCATGATTCAAAAAGTGCTCAATAGAAAGCATTTCGATGACGGTTTGAGTCTTCCTGATGACAACCATTTACTAGTTCAGCGTTGGGAACAAACAGTGAATGAGCTTACAAATGGTATAGGACTACAATGAGAGTACTAATTCATAAAAATCCATAACTTTTAAAACTATTTCCTTTGAATGATCATTTTCCTGACCATATAATAATAATATAATAATAATAATGCATTGATCACCAGAAAGAACACCAACCGATATAATGCTGACACAAATTCTCTACTGATGTTGCCTGTTGAATCAATTTATCAACTTGACTTGGAACATCTAACTCATTGAAACGGCGGAAATCATTACCTGTTAATTTATCAGTGATCCTTTTCAAAACCAATTGAGCTCTTGCATTTCTGATTTCAATTTTTTGTTGAACTTCTAGCTTAGCAGCACCCTGTTCATCTATTTGACCTCTGCGTAATAGTTCAGCAGTATTCACTTGTTGAAATTGAATACCAGTTGCATCAGCTATAGCATGTGTTGGTAAATCGAATCCCCAGTTGATCAATGGATCGTATGCAAATGCTTCCAAAATGGCCATTAATGATTCTTTATTGTCACGCAAAACTCTCATAACATGTTCACAAGTGATTCTAAATGTACCTTCAATTCCACTAACCTCCATGGCATATGTCAACATTCTTGTCAATCTAAATGGAACCTTTTCTGGATATTTCTCACGCAATATGGCAGCTTCGAAACAATCACCGAAATCAATATGAACAACTTTACCAGTTATTCTGTCCAACATCAAGTTTGAAGGATGACGATCACCTAAACCTAATATATAACCAACCATTGACATCACAGCTAATGATCTAGTATATGTAGTTCTTCTATCTAACCAGGATTCTGATGATCTACTTTTCAACCATAAAACCTTGTACAAATCTTGACCTCTTGTGTTATCCAGCGCATATGTGAAAACCTCAATCTTTTGTAGTAATGTCAAATTGTCATAATCAGGAGCCATCTGTAGCATTATACGATGCTCAATATTTAAAATAATATTTCTTGACTCACGATATTCCCTGATCAAAACATGGAAAGTGTCACTATTAGGAACCCAACCTAACAAACCCGTTTTTGGCGATAATGGAATAGTTGGGAATTGTTGAATATCTAGATGTCTTTTGAAACATTCTGGATCATTGACTAAAAGAGTGTTCACCAATCCAAACAACTGCATGACCAAACTATCTTGACGAATATCTTCATGACCTTTTAACAAATAGAAATATTCTTTACCATCACTACCTTTGATACCAAAACGGCGTGGTCTTTGTTTTGATGAAATAACTGTAAAGTTTGGTTCAAAATTGGTAATTTTCACCACAGGTTTACCAGGTTGATACGTACCAGGAACAACCAAATCTAGATCTTTAGCAGCCAACAATTTTGGAGACACATATTGTAACTCCAAAGTTTGAAGTTGAGGTAACTGTCTATTAATACGACGGAAAACATTGTAATAAATATCCCAAGCTTGGTTCAATTTTGCGATGTCCTTAGTACGGCGGAAACTCAAAACCCATTCATAAGCATGACTCAAGTCTCTCCCAAATGTATTCTGGAATGAAACTTCACGCAGCGTTTCGGGACCCCTTTCAAGCATTCTGTGCAATGGCTCTAAAACAGCAAACATCTTTTCTGTGTTATGCTCACCGAAAAACAGTCTTGAAGCATCTTCAAGACCCTCATACCACAACTCGTGCCACAAAACAGCGACTCTAATAAGTTCGTCACTCACAAGTTCAGATTGTCCAACCAATGTAGGACTATGAATTCTCATCTTGTCAAGAATTGTAGAAGCTGCACGCTGTCTTGAAACACTATCTGATTTAACAGCAACTGTTAAAGGATAGACTAAGGCATGAGGATGTGCTTTACCTAGATCAGACAAGAGACCATGTAATGATCTGCTCACTGTTTGATTTGGTTGATGAATTCTTGAGATTAATTGAGGAATGACTTCTAACCAAGTATCAATCTTAACCATACTGAACCCTTCCGACATTGCTTGAGCAGCCTCTGGGGAACCACCAAATGTGAACCATAAAGTTAACAATCTTAGGATATCTTGTAATGGATTAGATTCTGATAATGAGATTGAATGGAAGAACCCTCTTATTGCTGGCACAACATGCTGTTGAATGAGCTCTTGTGCATATGTATTCTCAGATTCTCCATTTTCGTTCATTGTAGACCCTGATGTCAGCGATGAAATCACTTCGAAGTTTGCTAGCGCCCAGTTATGCCATGCTTTGTACCATTTGCTATCAAAATGAGTAGCCAATAAGTATGACCCAAGAATTGTTTCTGAATTATCCGTTCTCCAGCTTGGTTGTAAAGCAACTTGCCATTCACCTTGTTTCAAAAAGCATCTTGCTAATAATCTGGTGTACTCTTGAACATTCTTGATGTTTGTATGAGAAGGAAGCGGTTGTGTGATCAAGTCATCTGGGTTCAATCCCAAATCATGCGACATTCTAGAAGTAAAGTCAACCAAATGACTTAAAGCCTCTCTTTGAGAACCAGTAGCCCACATATACTTCAGTTGAGCATAAACCACTTGTGGAGGAGCTCTTGAAGTGTTTGGATCATCCCCCTCCTCAAGTAATGAATTCAATGACTTTTCAGCTAGACCAAGTCTTCCTGCTTTTCTGCACAAGTTTGCAAATTTAATCCACATTTCCATATCTTGTTTTGGTTTCACAACCAGTGTACGGACCTTCAACAATCTTTGCCAGATATCCACATTTCTTTGACAACCTAACAAACGAGCATTCCAAGTCTTTCTCATTACAGCACGGGCACCTGAATGTTGAGGTAAATTCTTGTACTTAATAATTTCTTCAAGTTCTGCCAACATTTGGACTCTGACAACAACCCCATAAGCTCTACTATAACTTTCACTAACCAATGCTGTGATTTCAGTGACCAACAGATCTCTAGCTTTAATGATTTGGGCAGAGGCTTCTTCAAAATTGTTTCGGTGTAAACTCAATATAGCATGGAAGAAAGATCTATCTGGGGATTCTGGTTTCATAACAGTAATGTATGTATCCATTCTTTCCCATTGACCCAAACCCCATGCAGCAGCAGCGGCTAATGGCGCAACAGCTCTCTTGATATCAGTAGAGGAGTTGGTCCATTTTTCTTGAGCTAATTGTGATAGTTGATCCCACTCACCTAAAGCGTGTAAACAACGCATTTTACCCATAGTGGTCTCGATAGTATCGACCTGTCTTTCATTGTAAGCTTTCAAAGCATCCTCCCATCTTTGAAGTTTTTCATACCATGTCTCTTTTAACTGTAGGTCATGATGTTGTTGAGCGTGCTTCAATATACCAATAGCTGCATCTGACTGTTGTAATTGATTATTGATACTTATTAAAGATTCAATAGTTGGCGTTGAAGGTTCTTGACTGAATTCCAGTTCTTTGTAATGTAAAGCTTTTGCATAAGCATGACATCTTTGAGCATATTGACCCAATGTTGAAATATGAATTGGCAATGGCTTATCGTCATGCTCCATAAATTCAGCAAGATTCAAAAGGGTCTGATATATTTCTGGTGGATTGTTCGGAGATGACAATGCCGTACATAATGATTGAACAAGCTCCTCCTGATGTTGTGTGTAAAGCTCACTCCAACAACTAGCAAAACTTGCATTGAATAAGTCCTTAGCCAATGGATAATAGCTGCTTGCTAGACCAGAGCAGGCTCTCAAAGCATGAGAAGGAGACTCCTTGAGAAGTTGCACACTTAATCTTCTGCTCCATTCTTGCCAGTCTTCTTTTGTACGACATTGTGAGCACTGCCATGCGTTCTTCAAGATCTGTTGATTAACAGGTAACTTTTGGGATGGAAGTTCAACAATGTCTGTAGCATCACCGCTTTCTGGTTCCCTATCAAGTATCAGATTTTGAGGTAAAGGCTCATCATTTAGCAATTTGTTCACCAATTGGTCATATACTGGTGATTGTATCTTATTCTTCACCAAAATCTTGTTGACAACAGGAATGAAAACAGTAAATTCATTACCCATTTGAAGCAGTAATAGACTCATAGTATTCATGGCGGCCTTTGATAATTCATCATTATGGGCACCCAATACTCTTAGTAAAGTATGGATTATTCTTGAAGACATGTCATTTAAATTCACATGTCTTGAAAGTTTTCCAACAGTTGTAATAGCTGCTTTCTTCAAATTCTGTGGACCATACTCAAACAAATGAACGACGTTTGGTATTATCAAATGAATATACTCCTCAATATTAGCACCAAAAACAACAAAAGCTTTCAAAATCCTCAAAGAAACATTTGTTGTCTTGTCATTTCCAAGTACATCAAGCAATAATGGAAGAACAGAAGGTAAATGCATTTTAAACTCTCCATCAAGTGCCTTTGCAATAGACTCAATCAGAGAAATGATGGTTACTTGCAGATTAGACATGTGGAAAAATTCCTTGATAGCATCAAAAACTTCTGGAAGAAATTGTCTAATGTGTTGTTTGACAATACTTATTAAAGCACTCATTTGTTGAAAGTAAAACTCAAGCATTGATGGTGGACATGTATGCATAACGCTAATTATGGCCTCTATTATACTTCCAGTGAATTTAATACAAGTTATTGTTATAGTCTTGAAGATCAACACAATTGTTTGAATACAACTTGAATGATATGCTGCTAAAGAGGAGTCTTTCAAAATTTTCAATAACGTACTGATGACAACAGTTGGGTAATACTCCTCATTGGAAGGACTCATACCTTGCATCAAAAGAGCAACATCGGTCGGAGGACCTTCCACAACAATATGCTTCGAGCTTCTTTCAACTTCTTTATGCTTATAAGGATCTAATGCACCAAGGATACCTAGTAGTCTCACGGTTTCTCTGCGAATTGCTGGCGAGCTTTCTGACTTGAGAATGTTGATGATTATACCCAATAGCTGTGGATAATCAAGTAAAGGTTGAATAACGTACCCTGTGGAACCAGAAAGTTGACCCAATGTTTTCAAAGCTGAATCTCTCTTGAATGATGACCCCTGGTCCTGGAAAGTTTCCAAGATTAAAGGCATTAAGTATGGAATAAAAGGTTTCACATCTTCACCTCCAACAACAGTAAGCTCACCAAGGGCAGCAATAGAACTTGAAGCAACAGAAGCACTCTTATCTCTTGCTTTCGGCAGCAAAACATCAATGATAGGTTTAACATATGGCTTAGTAACGTTCTTTGATGAACTGATCAATAGCGACAATAAAGTGGCACTTTCTTCCTTTTTCCTACTAGCTGTGGAATATTCTAATTGAGTCAGTAGCTGAATCAATGTTTTTCTCAAGAATGGAACAATGTATGCAGGATTAATAGATGACAATCTTCCAATAATTTGAATTGCCACTTTTTGAATGGAGAAGAATTCATCATTTAAAGCCATGAACAAAAGTCTCACATTATCCGCCTGTGATAATTGTGGATCGAAGTTTTTACCTAGCGAGTTTAAAACCTCCAACCTTATATCTGGGATAGGATCAGTGATGGCCACTGTTAATAATTTGTCCAATACCTCAGATACAGCATTTAAGGCATAACTTGATGTTTGAAAGCAAACTGAATCTTTTAAAAAAAGATCACATGATGTCAGTGCTGCAACTTTTCGTACTTCTTGGTTATCGTGCTCAATGTATGTGATGGTGCAATATCTAACAAATTCAAATAGAGATTCATTTTTGAAATTGAAAAAACTCAACATTTTCAATGCTTGAATGATAATGTAGTCATCGTTATTTATACCATTTCTTGAACCTGTAGCATCACGATATTGTCTTGCAAGTTGTGGGTTCATAGTATTGGTTGATGTTGGTGATCCAGGTTGACTGAATGGGTAACCTGATAGACAATAACTGAGAACGTTTAGAGTTTTTTGATTGATCGTTTGTTCAAGAGGTGGAATTCTTTGTGTCAATACTAAAAGACATTCCCTCATATGGTCGCTCAATGAACATGAGAGTAACAAATCCAATATATCTCTTTGTAGATGCTTTGTTAAAGCTGGTCCCACAGCAGAGGCCAATTTACTGATACAATAAAATATTGCTGGTTCGATATCTCTGCGTGCTCTAGACTTTGAATTCAAACCTTCTCTAATATTATCAAGGATTGCATCCAGATATGTTGTTATTTGTCCCTCAACTTCATATGCTATGTCACCTATGGAAATTAATATAGCAGCCCTCTCATTATCCTCTTTTAACTGGACCAGATAAAACAGTAAGGTACGATGCAGATACTTTTCAACAAACTTTGGTGGATTGTAAGCAACAAGTAAAGGAACAATATGTGTCACTTCTTGTCTAATAATGTTATATTTGTGTTCACGATATTTGAACGATGTTTCGAATATTGCGTCGTATTTATCTTGAATGAACATTCCACCTTTTTTCACCAATTCCTTAAACACTAATAAAGAACCATGAATTGATTCACTTGTGTTCATTCTAAATCCCACCGAAGCACCTTCAATAAGTTTTGTAAACCAATTTTTTCTCAAGGTCAAATCACGCTCATAGATAACATCAAGACATTTCTCTAAAGCTTTCGCAGCATCAATTCTTATAATCAGTTTGGAGTCCCTCAATGCAGACCATATATTTTCTAAGATTGTATTAACATAGCTGTGGAATAGTGTTGGTGAATTTTCAGCAATTGCAGCTATTATCAAAACAGCAGCATGTCTCTTACTCTCTTGTTTTTCAGTTTGAAGCAATTCAATGGCATTTCTGGTTTCATGATCAACAAAATCAGATGTGAGACTACCACCAGGTATGGCCAACTTTCCCAAAGTCTTTGCCGCCAGTTTCATTATATCGACATCTGTTGAGGGTATCAAGAACCTCAGATAGTTGGCCAATCTTGATGTTTGGTTCGGTAGATCCTCACCACCAAAGAAGTCAATCAGTGTATCGACGGCCAAGATACCGCCTACTTTCTCCAGTGGGTCGCTTCCATGGATCAACTCAAAGATCTTGTTGTTTAACTCATTGTTATATCTGGTGAACTGCTCCGATGACACTTCTCTAGCTGTTGTCACCAAGTGGTTTCTCAACTCGCCCACAGCTGTCGCTCTCTCCTGGGCGTTCTTGCTCTTGAGCCCCACGAAGATCTGTGATAGAGCAAAGCTATCCGGCGGTTGGGACATCTTGACTACTACTCTCGCCTGGACTATAGCTCTCTGTAACTTCTCACTAGTAGAAGGCCCAATGTTATCTACAATTCCCAAACTAGGCCATTTCGCCTGATCAACTTTCCCGCGAAAAATAGTGAAATTACATAATCATGGAATTCACATTACCCGGTCGCGGTGATTCTGTTCTCGATCTTATAGCGAAGTGTTATAGATACCCCTAATATTGACATCAATCACACAGTATTTCAACACATTCTAGTCACATTCAAGGTCAATTATCAAGATGTCGAACTTAACAACGCCTGCCGTTGTGATGGGTATGTATCCGTGAAGAACAGGGATTGTTATCAATAGATCATTTTACTAACTTTAGAAAAGACAAGTAAGCACATTATTCACGTCTAGAGTCGTTTGAAAAAATACTAACATTCTTTCTTTCTAGTGGTACTGGGTTGACCAAGCTAGGTTTTGCCGGTAATGATTCTCCTTCTTTTGTTTTCCCAACAGCAATTGCTAGTCGTACAGGTGCTTCAGGAAAACCAGCACCCCCTTCTAAACCATCATTTTTGGGTGGATCATCTGGAAGTTCGGGTTCAAGTGGTCATCTTCAATCAAAGAGAGGCACTGAGGATTTAGATTTCTTTATTGGGGATGAAGCATTAGAAGCTGCTAATGGACAAGCTTATTCCTTATCATATCCTATTAAACATGGTCAAATTGAAAATTGGGATCATATGGAAAGATTTTGGGAAAATTCAATCTTTAAATATTTAAGATGTGAACCAGAAGATCATTATTTCTTATTAACTGAACCACCTTTAAATGCACCAGAAAACAGAGAAAACACAGCTGAAATTATGTTTGAATCATTCAATTGTGCTGGGTTATATATTGCGGTTCAAGCAGTGCTAGCATTAGCTGCATCATGGACCTCTTCAAAAGTCACAGATAGATCCTTGACAGGTACTGTTATTGATTCTGGTGATGGTGTCACCCACGTTATCCCAGTTGCTGAAGGTTATGTTATCGGCTCAGCTATTAAGAACATTCCAATCGCTGGTCGTGATATAACGCTATTTATTCAATCTTTACTTAGAGATCGTGGTGAAGCTGATACTTCATTACGTACAGCAGAAAAAATTAAACAACAATTCTGTTATGTTTGTCCAGATATTGTTAAAGAATTTAACAAATTTGATAGAGAACCTGAAAAATTTGCTCAATATATAGTGGAAACTGCAAGATCTAAAAAAACTGTTGATGTTGGTTATGAAAGATTTTTAGCTCCAGAAATTTTCTTTAATCCAGAAATTGCATCATCTGATTTCTTAACACCATTACCTACTGTTGTTGACCAAGTTATACAAGCTGCTCCAATTGATGTAAGAAAAGGTTTATATCGTAATATTGTTTTAAGTGGTGGTTCAACTATGTTTAAAGATTTTGGCCGTCGTTTACAAAGAGATATAAAAACGATAGTTAATGAAAGAGTGGCTCTTTCTGAACAATTGAGTCATGGTACAAAATCAAGTGGTGTTGATGTTGAAGTGATTTCTCATAGAAGACAGCGAAACGCTGTTTGGTTTGGTGGTTCATTATTGGCTCAAACAAGTGAATTCAACTCTTATTGTCACACAAAACAAGATTATGATGAATATGGGCCAAGTATTGTCCGTAATTTCTCATTGTTCAATGTACCATAAATAAAACGTTATATATAGATGAGGAAAAAGTTTGATCACAATATATAAAAGAAAAAACAGTCTACAATGAAGAATATATATACGTAGGTATTTTATTGAGGGGGGAAGATTAGTATTCATCCTTACCACTAGTGATCACATCATTAATTTTTAAAATCATTCTGGTCAATTGTGTAGCTAATAACAATTGTTGTTTTTTACCAATGAGTGGATCAACAACAAATAATTCCTTCATATCATTAGAACCTTTACCCAAACAATCAACACCTAAATGTGTATTTTGTTCCTTCACATGACGAGATTTGATATTTGTTAAAGTTTCAATTGGATCTAAACCTGAATTTTCAGCTAAAGTCATTGGAATTGTATCTAAGGCATTAGCAAAAGCTCTAAATGCGTATTGGTCAATACCTTTTTGTTTATCAGCAGCTTCACTAACAGCTAAAGAACTTGTAATTTCAGCAGAACCACCACCATAAACAACTCTGCTATCACGAATTAAATTACGAACAACGCAAAGAGAATCATGAAGAGCACGTTTTGCTTCTTCAACAAGCATTCTATTTGAACCTCTTAGGAAACAAGTTACAGCTCTTGAATTTGAACATTCTTCAATAACCAACATACGATCTCTTGTAGTACCAAATTCTAATTCATAAACTTTACCAGCTTTACCTAATTTATCAGCAGTTAAATCTTCAAAACGTGGAACAATACGACCATCAGTGGCAATGGCAATCAATTCTATTTCTGGACCACCAACCCAACGAACAGCTGGTAATTTATTTTGTAATAATAAATGATTTGCTTCATCATCAAACCCCCATTGACAAATAACTAAATTTGCACCTGAATCTTTAACTTGTTGTACCATTTCTTTAAATTTATTTTGTTCATAATCTTGTAAATTTTTAAATTCTTCCACTGTTGAAATATCTAATTTATGTTTAGTTTTTGGTTTTGGTGGTTCAAATGGACAAGTTAATATAGCAATTTTAACATCTTCAATTCTTTTTGGCATTTGTGGATGAGAAAAATCTTTATCTAAAATCACACCTTTAATTAATTTTGAATCTTCTAATGAACCACCAACTTTACCTTCAACTTTGATTAATTCAAAATCAACATCTTTTCTTTCTTTATCAGCAACTGATAAAACAGCATCAACAGCCATTCTAGCAAATTGATCATGTGCTTTGGAAACAATTTTAGAACCCAAAGATGTCTTTGCAGCTCTTAATAGTATTTCTGTATTACTTTCTATATCATCTGAAACTTTATCCAATTGATCAATTGCAACTTTACAAGCAGCATCAAACCCATTGGCAATCTTTATTGGATGGATACCTTTATCAATCAATTCCAAAGCTTGATCTAACAAAGCACCAGCCAAGACAACAACACCAGTGGTACCATCACCGATTTCATCATCTTGTGATTTAGATAATTCTACTAATAATTTGGCAATTTCATTATCAAGTTCCATTTGTGATAAAATTGTAGCACCATCATTAGTGATTGTTATTTCCCCATCAGGACTAATCAAGATCTTGTCCAAACCTCTTGGACCTAATGATGTCTTTATGATTGATGCGACAGATCTAGCTGCCAATATATGTTGTTTCTTAGCTTCTGTACCGTGAACTCTCTTCTTATTACCTTGATCTCTAACAATGATAAATGGTCTACCCATTTCATCTTGCGCCACTATGGCGTTGGACATGTCTGGCATCTCCATCATTTGCTGTGCCATCTTGGATCAATTGTTCTATATTAACTAAAGCCAAAACCTCAAGCTAGATATCCCAATTATAAATCCCAGATCTAGTTATATTTTGGCCATCGCTAACACTTTTTTTTCCATTAAAAAACGCGTTGAGCCAAAAATCATCGACAAAAAAAACTAAAGACGGGTAATCCGGTTTGGGCACCCCGAGATAGTAGTGAAAAAAAAATTATAACTAATGAGATGAGCTAGTGATTAAGAATAACTTGGGTATTATTCCTTGGGAGTTGGGTTAATCAGAATGTCTGTTGTTGGTAGTTTGATTTTTTGTCTGGACTGTGGTAACTTGCTTGACTCTGTCAGCAACAAGAAAGAGATAACGTGTGACGGTTGTGAAAGATCATATAATGCTAAAGGTAAGTTTTCGAGAATATGACTTTAACATCAAGAATATTTATTAACTAGTTTATAGACTTTGCTGATTTAAAGGTTGTCACCAAGTCATCTGATGATGCATTTCCTTCTGCCTTGAGACTTAAGAAATCTGTGGTGAAGACTACATTGAAATCAAACGATTTAGAAGAAGGTGCAACAGTGAGTATTATCGAAATGTCCTTAGAGATTTGATATTAACTATTCTCAGATTAAAGAAAAATGTCCACAATGTGGTAATGAAGAAATGCAATACCATACATTACAACTTCGTAGTGCAGATGAAGGTGCTACTGTGTTTTATACATGTACAGATTGTGGTTATCGTTTCAGAACTAATAATTGATATACACATAGAGAAAAGAGAAAAGAGATTTAATTTTAATGCATTTGGGTCATGGTTTTGTATAATAGTTTATAAAAGAAAAGTTTTTCAAATATTAGATCTTGTAAATGTTGATGAATTTCTACGCTTTCTCATATACCCAAAAAAAAGAACCATATGTATTTTTAAATTACACTTATAAAACGAAAAACATTATCATATCTTGAAGAAACAGGGGAAAGAATTCTAAGCAGCAGTAGCATATTCCAACTCATTAGAGTTTTCATATTCATACATATCCAATGCAACAAGAGCAGAATCTCTAACAACTTCATCTTCATCTTTTGCGAAATCTTTCAAGATTGGTAACACTTCATCAGTAGCAATTGAACCAAGAGCTTCGGCAGCTTCATGTCTAACCATTGGAGCTTCTCTAGTGTCTTTCAACACTTTAATTAAAGATGGAACTGTGACTGGGTTACATATTTGACCGAAAACATAGGCAATTTCATGTTTGAAAAGAGCTGATTCATCATCGAATCCAGTAGCTAATGCAAGACAAGCTTCATCAGTTCCTATATCTCTTAATCTGAACATTGCTCTATAACGTTCAAATAATGGGGTAGCTTGATCATTCAAGATTTTTTGTAATTTTTCAATTTTGTATTCAGTGTTTGAATCTAAAGGTGGAGCTGGATCTATAGATGAATACAAACTTTCTTGTAATTTTTCAGTTTTAGCCTTTTCTGAATTTTCCCATGCAATTCTTTCAATAGCTAATTCACATGTTTGTCTAATTTCGATTAGAGGATCGTTTTTCTCATAATCTTGTAGCAACGGTAGGGAATCTTTATCACCTAAAGCACCCAAGGCTTCAGCAGCTTCATGTCTAACCATAACTTGTTGACCTTTATCATCTTGTAACACAGCTCTTAAAATTGGAGCAGAAGTTAAATTCTTGGTTTGACCCAAGACGTAAGCAACTTCATGTTTCAAAAGCTCGGAGCTATCTTGGAAACAGTCACCAATGTATTTAACAGCAGTATCAGCTCTTTCTCTATCAACATCGATTTCAGAACCTATACATTTCAAGTTGAATAAAGCTCTAAATCTGTTTGCAAGTTTAGTTTGACCAGACTTGTTGATCAAAATGTCACGGAGTTGTTCCAAAGTAGCAGTATCGACGTCTTGTTCAGCACTCATGATTACTGACGAATAAATAGAGGGACCTAAAGAGTATTAGAAAGACTAAAGTAAAGAAATAAGGTGAAAAGTCAACTTTTTTTTTAATGTCAACTAAAAAAAAAAAAAAAATTATTTCCATCTCATCATCGTTCATCAAAAAAAAAAAAAAAAAAATTATTGGAGCAGAGTAAATTTCATCACTCTTGAGGTGTAAAAAACGGCACATCATGACTAAATGGCTTAATAGATGAGCTATTAGTGGGTAATATGAAGGTATGGGTTGTGTAATAATGGATCAACAGTATAATCACTATATTAATTTATCATCTCTTAGAGGAAGTACCACTGAGTCTCTCTGCCTTATCGATTCCATCAGTTGGTAGTTGCACTCTTTGGGAACAATTTTGAAGGCAACAAAAGAGCTTCACTATTATAATGATGATCATATTATTGTTATTATAACCACCAGGGAAGAATGACTGTTGCTGTGTATCCAACGGGGAAGGGCTCTGTTGAAACGTTGAAAGCCCAATTGCAAAACTCAAGGCTTGTTATACCTTCAGTCTCAACAGGTAATGTCCCACAATTGGCTGTCGATCTACTGATCCACAATCTTGATTTGAAGCTCGTGGCTACTCTTGACTCATTGTTCTTGTATCCATTTGCATCTCCTGTCGATTATGTTAATGAGAAGCCTGCTGATGGTTCAGTGTCAACAGCTTTGGAGCTATACTATAATGAGGAATTGAATTTGTCAGTGATACAACAAAGATCTCCAATACTATCTGATTATACACAAAATTTCTTGGATTATTTAGTCGCTATCGTGAAGGAGTTTGAGATCGCTAAAGTCGTGTTACTTGATTCTAATGATTTCGCCCTTAAGGAAGATATAAATTTTGAAAAACCATTGGAACTATATTCAAATGAGCTTACAGAAAGATTTAAATCTTTAAAAGTTTCAAACACAAATGATTTGGATAAAGTGAAAGATTCATTCACTACATTTGCAAACACTTTGGTGTCAGAAATTAACAAGATTAAAGATGTGGCATTACAAGCTCTACTCATGTTTGTATATGAAGGTGATAATTTTTTTGATGCTCAAGTTGTCGCTAAAGAAGTTGTTGATCTACTAGAAATCCAACAACCTAAACAATTAGTTAAGCCAAAGTCTTGGGAAGGAGTCTATGGCGATAGACCAATCCCAAAAAGCCTTGAAGAGGGTCTTTTTGGTTAGAAAGCACATATAATAGTATAATTTGCATCTATTTCCACTATTTGTATTATGTAATCTCCATCTCAAAATTGTCGAGAAGTTTTGATTTTAATACCTACAATCCTTAAATAACACGGGACATAAACATCTTTAACTTTTCCCAATTTATAGAATCATTATAGAAGTATCATACTATCATGTCTGTTCCTGATCTTATAATAGACCCCAGTCTAAGATACTGGGTGCTATTACCAATCTCATTTGTGATGGTGCTCTTTGGTGTTCTAAGGCAATATATACAGATCTTATTACAACCAACCCCAAAATTACAAGAAATTAAAAAAGTTAGAGAATCACAACATATTAAGAAAGCACAACTACTCAAGCAAGCATTTTGGAATATACCAAAGAAAGATTTCGAATTTAGACAAAATTATTTAAGTGAAAACTTAGCAAATGGATCATTTTTAGCTGAGGCTGTTCAAGAAAATCAACCAGCTCCAAATCCACTGACAGATCCAGGTGCTAGTGATGCAATGATGGCAATGGCCAAAAACCAATTTGGTAACTTTGCTGCTCAATCATTAATGATGGGGTGGGTTAATTTCTTCTTTGCAGGATTCGTCCTAATGAAACTTCCCTTCCCATTAACTCTAAAATTTAAACAAATGCTACAATCAGGTGTTGCCACAGCTGATTTAGACGTGAGATGGGTCTCATCAATTTCATGGTATTTCATTGCAATCTTGGGGTTGAATGCCGTGTATAATCTGTTGTTGGGAGATGGTACCATTGCAAATCAAATGATGCAACAACAACAACCTCCAATGATGCCAGGTGGTCCTACACCAGATAAGATCATGGCTGCTGAAGCTAATGACTTGAAAATCATTCCATACCAACATGTTCTTGACGATGTTGAATCCAGAGTCTTGAACATCTATGGATCTAAATAGATTGGACTCATAAAAGTCCGTTTGCATAAAACAACAACAAATATTTAAGATCCATTATTGTAGAAATAACATTGGTCATCCATAATATTGATCACAATGGCTCCGTTATTCTTTAATTAGTCAAATTTATCGCTGTTATCAATTTTGTACTAGACATTGTTACATAATCCATCTCTGAAAAAATATAGAAAAAAAAAATATCTACACTTTTACTAATGATGTCAATTATATTCGATTAAAGCAAAGAACATCTAATATACTCATCAAGATGGCTCCAAGTACAGTTATTTGTATCGGTATGGCCGGTAAGTACCCCGACGAACTCTTTGTCTCTCGAATCAGAGGTTTCTAACTCAATCAGGTTCTGGTAAAACTACTTTTATGCAAAGATTAAACTCTCATTTATACAGTAAAAAAACACCACCATATGTGATAAATCTTGATCCAGCTGTGCTGAAAGTTCCATTCGGTGCTAATATTGATATCAGAGATTCTGTCAAGTATAAAAAAGTGATGGAAAATTACAATTTAGGTCCAAATGGTGCAATTGTTACTTCATTAAATTTATTTTCAACAAAAATTGATCAAGTTATTTCCCTAGTTGAAAAAAAATCTGATAAATTTAAAAACGTCATTATTGATACTCCAGGTCAAATTGAATGCTTCATCTGGAGTGCCTCAGGTGCCATCATAACAGAAGCTTTTGCTTCAACTTTCCCAACTGTGATTGCATATATAGTGGATACACCAAGAAATACTTCACCAACTACATTCATTTCCAATATGTTATATGCATGCTCCATTTTATATAAAACTAAATTACCAATGATTATTGTTTTTAACAAGACTGATGTTAAAGATGCTTCATTTGCTAAGGAATGGTTGACAGATTTTGAAGCATTTCAAGATGCTTTAAGAGCTGATGAAGAGAGAGATAATGAAAATGGTACAAATTCAGGTTATATGAATTCCTTAGTGAACTCTATGTCTCTAATGTTGGAAGAGTTCTATTCTCAACTCGATGTTGTTGGTGTTTCTAGTTATACTGGAGCTGGATTTGATGAATTTTTAGATGCTGTGGATAACAAAGTTGATGAATATAATGAATTTTATAAAGCTGAAAGGGAAAGAATACTGAAAGAAAAAGAAGAAAAAGAGAAAAAGGATAAAGAAAGAAATCTATCACATTTAATGAATGATTTAGGTATTGCTGATAAAAAGAAAAAAGCTGCTAAAAAAGATGAAGTTGATGTTATATCAGATACTGAAAGTATAGAAGAAGGTGAAAATGATGGTATACTACCAACAGATGAAGAAGAAGGTATTGAAAGAAAGTACACTTTCCCAGATGATAGAAATGGTGAAATAGGTAATAACTCTAATGAAGCATTACAAGCTCGTTATCAAGAAGCATATGAACAAGTTGCCAAAGAAGCATCAAGTAAAACTGCTGAAAATATAGCAAACTACATGCGTCAATAAAATAACAGTTGAGTAAATAGAACAAAAAAAACACGCAAACGACTGACATTAATCCAAAACAATATCATAATAATAACGTCTGTAGACATCTCTAGGCATTCATGGACGACCTCCAGGGCCATTTCTATGTTCTGAAATACCAAGACTCTCAATAGTGTATGGTTTTTCAGCAAATTCATCTTTAAAAATCAATTTTGGCTTCCTTTGAGCAAGATCTAAAATTGTTTTCCCAAATTCTGAATTAGCCCATGAAAACCAAGGTCTAGTATATCTGGTACCACCTGGGAAATTAACATGTACACTTTCATGAATCAACCCCAAATTACCTGTAGTTTGTAAGACTGTTTCAAGATTTTCCGTAATTTCAGCATCATCATCTGAAGTTCTTATTTGAAGCAATAAACTCATAGGCCAAGCGTTATGAATACCAATATGAGGACCACCAATACCTTTAAAATGATTTCCTTGTAAAAAGTATGGATTACCATTCTTGGATAAAATCATTTTTCTTGTATTTTGATAAATTGGATCATCTTTACTAATGAATCCCAAATCTGGTAATGATAATAAGGATGGAATGTTTGCATCATCCATGAAAACTGAACCACCATATCCATCAACTTCATAAGCAAACACTTTCCCAAATACTTTATGATCAAAAATAGCATGTTCATAAATACCATTTGTAATTTGAGCACCAAATTTCTTTGTTTGATCAATGAATTTAGGAAGTTCTTCTTCTTCTAATTTATCACGCAATGAGTTTAAAATTCCAGTGGTTTTATTCAATTCAACAGCCATATGTGCATTACCTGGGATGAAAAATTGGAAAATACAAGCATCATCTGAAGGTCTGAAAGCTGAACGAATCAATCCAGTATCAAAATTAACAGGATTACCTGTACCTGCTAATGGTAATGTCTCGGTACCAACATTTGTATCTCTTTGGAAGGTGTAATAGAAAGGCAAGATTTTTCCATCTTTATCAAAAGTTGGTGAAGATTGTCTTTCAAGAACTTTCAAAATACTTGCAAGAGCATTGAACCATAAGGTATTGAATATTGAATCATCTTTAGTGGCCGTATAATATTCATTAGTTAAGGTTAAAAATGAAGCTAAAGAATCAATCTCCCATTTACATTCAAAGACATATTTCCAATGAGGTCTAGGACTAACTTTATCCATATGAGTTGTTCCCTTTTTAATGTTTGATCCTGGTGGTGGGTGGAAAGCATTACAATAAGGACTAACAAGGATATATGAAGCTTGGGTGTTTATGGCACCTTTCAACAATTCTTTCAAATTATCATCATATTTGGATAGTCCTTGATACACTGATAATTGTCTTGCAGCATCTCTAAGCCATTCAGCATGAATGTCACCTGTAACAACAAAAGTTTGAGCATACTTTGAGTCTGCATCTTCCTTTTTGTGCCATAAAATTGTAGAGTCTAAAGTATTTGGTAATGCGTTCTCCACTAATCTTGCTAAATCTGGATCTTTTATTCTTGTAGTTAAATCATTGATAACTTTTTCCACTGCTGGTGATGAAAATGTACGACATTTTTCTTTTGGTCTTTGATATGGAAGTTCAAGTGGTCCTTCAGAGAACGGTTCATGATATTGTTCAGAGAAATCAAGGTAACTTTCACATTTTTGGCTAGAACCTTTAGGAGATGCTTTGCCTCTATGTGGTTTGTAAAGAAACCCATCGTCATCTTGGTCCAATTCTTGTTGCTTCTCAGCTTCATTTTGGCTGTAAGCCACTATTTTAGGATCTGGTGAGTATAATTGCTCTAATTTATAATTGAGGTAATCATCATCCTCGTCGTCAGCACCTAACCCACGTATAACATAGATTATCAAGAATGCGATGGCAATTCCTAGTATAATCCGCACTGGTTTGATTCTTCTGTAGTTTTGCTTGTTATAGGAAGGCATTGTCGTTTCTGTCTTCCTTTAATTAAGCTGCAACTTCAAGTCGTCATAAATAAGGATACTTATTGAATTCAAATAAGAGCTTCTGAATCTTGATGTATAGAGACTTGAAAACCAGCCTACGTCTAAACAAGAAATTCGCGGGCGCGAATCCGCTCTACAAAACTAAAGACAATAGAGATAGGCAATACTTTGATAATCTTCAAAATATGAGTTTAAATGCTATAAATGGTCATTAAATGCGTCTGGTATATATATATGCTGACATATTTGGAAACAGGTTAAATCTTTAAAGATTTAGATGAGAATTTTTGCTTTCTTTTCACATTTGTGGTGAAAGTAATACTTTTATCGGTGATACCAACTTTCAACAAATTATTTTTACCAATTGTTGTAAGAAGTTCTTTAGTAACTTGATTCTTTGTTGACTTAGAGTCAATAGCTATTTGTAACAAAGTTTCATAACTGGTTGCTTGATTTTTGGAATTGAAATTTTTCAAAACTTCAACAAATTCCTCTGCCAATTGTGATGAACGCTCCATGTTGATATAGACAGAAAACAATTCATATTTACTGTCATATTTTTGAAGTTCTTCAATTATCTGTGCTGTCAAGTGGATAGAATGTGTTGGGATTAATATGACTTTAAGAATAGGCTCTATTCGTAACTGTTTCAAAGTTGGGTGAATCTCTATACCTTGCACAACTTTGGAAAGTATCTTGTCATCGTTTATAAGATCCAAAAACTTCTTCATAGAAACATTTTTAAATTTTATGGATTTAGGGACAGTCTCTAGTTTTCTTATTGGTGCTTGTATTTCTCTTTCATAGTTGACATCAGTAAGTGTGTCACTTCTATCATTCACCAGTAGCATTATAGAATGTTCAGCCAGCATTTCAGAGTAATCCTGAGAATTTTGTAAAGTTTTTACGCCAAACAGATAATTCAAATGATGGAAAGGCATATTAGCATCTCTTGGAGTAGGTTTTGAACCTTCATTTATGTATGATCTTCTAATATTTTCATATAATTCTGATTTCCTTTTCATTAGATTGGTACTTGATGCTTTATCTTTAATAATATAGTTTCTTCCCATAGTTTTCGGACCAAAAAGTTCACTCTGTAATGTATTTTTATTTACAGGATCCATTAACGTCATAAATTTGTGAACTCTTGGATCTGGATATTTCGTATATCCTACAACCTTGTCAAGAAATTTCTTTGCTTTCTCCAATCTTGCTATTTGGGCTTTGGGCACACGTACCATGATGCTTCCTCTGTGAATCTAATACTAAGTTCTAGAGTCACTGGATTAACACTGAAATACAGACGTTGTATATATAGTTGTATTTTTTTCCACATCGGAGGTTACGAAGCACTGTCCGAACAAACGCTAATACCCGAGTTCAGTATATACAACAATTCTACACTATGAAAAATGTAGTAGATCTATAATATTAAAATCCTAGCCACTGTTAATTCTATATAGTGGTTATTATTCTATGTAGTTTTCTTCCTGTGACTTCCCACCAAAGTTTCTATAATTCTAATCTCAATACATCATTGATAGTTGAGACATCAATATCAAAATCATTCCATTTAATATAATCAGCCACCCTTTCTTGTAGACTCTTCCCATTCCATTTTTCGTCTTCCTTTTCAAAAGATGGCATACCTATTTGTTCAATAGCTATACCAGCAGCTATATTCCCACATAAAGCAGCAATTTTCCAATCACCTTTACTCATCACAAATCCAGTAGTGAAACCTCCTATAAAAGTATTTCCACCTCCTGTTGGATCTATTACAAAACTTTGTGGGTTCTTAGAGTTGTGATATGCTGGGAACCATTGCTTCAATCCTCTACTTGTTTGTACGAAGCAACCTAATGCACCACATCTTAGAACAATTCCACTTCCTGTACCAAATTGTGAATCATTAGTCAAGTGTGAGATGAATTTTGAAGCAAGAAGTTCATGTTTTTCTATTGAATCAGGTTCAGGTTCAGAGAAAAATCTAGCAGCCTCTTCTGCGTTTGGTGTAAGTATGTTAAGGTTCTTCAACACAGATAGACAGTCTTGCAAATTTTCAGGTAAGCACAAGTCTGGTACCGGTTCCCATACAATTATTGGTGGTGATATTGAGTTGTTTCTAGCTGTTTGCAATGAGTTCAGGATGTCTATTGATCTTTGTGGTGAACATATTAAATGGAAAGATTCTGAATTTAGTAATGCTTGGTTCTCTATCAAATCGTCAACTGTTATTCTTTTCTTTGGGGCTAAATATTTGAACTCTATGTACTAGTTAATATTTATTCAAGGGGGCATTATCAAGTACACTCACCTCTAAACTCTCGTTCTCCATACATGTTCCAGCCTCTTGTAGTTAATCTTTCAGGAGTTTCTCTCCATATTGCTCCAGTATTCCAACTTTTCAAATATCTTTCAACTTCTTCAGGAAAATCAGACCCTTTGTCTATGATCCAACCAACCCTATCACTTTGAGAAGCACCACTAATAATTCTTGAACCTAAAGCACCATAAGTTCCTCCACCACCAATGACATCATAATGGGATTTTTTCCCTGATTCCTTGGGGAAATGTATCTCATCTATGATGAACATCCCCATTGAGGTGAATAGACAGTTTGATCCCATTGTGCACAGGGTCCACTTCGGTGTTATTGCTTGGTTGATCCAAGGTGACTAGTTATCAAATGATGAGATTATGATAACTGTTTAATAATTCGCGACTTTTCTTCGAGAAGTTAGAACTGATAAAAAATAAAAAAAAAAAAAAACGACTGATTGTGTCAAGACGAAGACGACATACATGAATTTTGGATCGGCTGATTTCTCGAGGTTTCAACAAATATTTTGCAAAGGCCGCCAAAGATAATGTAGAAGAAAATGTCTACAAAAGAGTGAATAATTTTAAGCCCATAGTAATACACGCTATCTAGAAAGCATAAAAAATGTGTAGTTGTAGAAATTGAAAAAATTAAAACTCTTCATAAAGTCATATCGTAATCTTCGTGTTGTGAGTTCTCCAGATGAAGATCCTCGGTGTGATGGTCATATAGGTTATAGTTGACATTCACGATGTTTTCCCTATGATGATCATAGCTCTGATTGTGCTCCCGTTCGTAACCTTCAGCCATATAATTTTCAATCTCACTTGAAGGTGAATATGGTAATGGTAATCTTGAATATGATATTGAAACATTTGGTTTTGTTTGCTTTGGTGTACTTGGTATTGGTTTTGGTTCTGGTTCTTGTGCTTTTTTGCAAAAAGTTTCCAAAGTGATTGTATTATCAATAGTTGATCTTTCTGAATTTTCATCCTTGATTATATGTATAACACCATAAGGCGATTGTTGAATAAACCCGCCATCAGGATGTATGAAAACAGGCCAATCATCTCCGTGGCAGCTGGTGAAATCATTGTCATGCTTTAAAGCTTTCAGTTCGCTACTTCTTGTGCGTTTTAAATGGTCGATATCCTCTGTGTATTTTCTCTTTGGGGATTGTCTTTGGAGACTTGGACTCAGTGATTTTGGACTGAAAAGTCGCGTATTCTCTCTCATAGAGACGTCTGCTCTCAGTATTCTATCAGCTCTTGGACTATGATGTTCAACAAACATGATTGTGGACGTGTTGTGCTGTAGCGCTTAATGGTTGTTGAATATTGATTGTGTCTTGATAAAGGGAAAAGAAACCCAGACTAAAGATTTTCAGAGATATTAATACAAAAACAAAAACAGAGAGAAGTGAATTATAAAGAATAAGTTTTTAAAAGAAAGAAATGTGTGCCAACTAATATTTCAATATAAATTTAATTAGTACGGTAAGCTGGTGATTCCAAGGCATTAAAATTAAATCAAGGTTAGAAAGTGGGAACACCGTCTTTTTTCATTGTTTAGAAAAGTCCAATTTCAGAAATCAGAAATTAAAAAAAAAAGGGTGCGTCAACCAGAAATGAAAATAAAATGGGTGGGAGGGAAAAATATGATCATGTGATGTGTCATGTGATGATTTATAATTACGTAATATTAGAAGCCGATGAGGTTCAATTTTTTTCTTTACATGTGGATCTCATAAAGCTACTAGTATTTCGTAAACATCAAAACAACTACAAGGAATCATAAAGATACAAGTCATGGATAACATATCGAATCTATCCTCAAATTTACCACCAACAAGACCTATAAATGACAACTCCATCAAAGAACTGAATTCAGAATTGACATTAGAATTTAAAAATGCAGCTAAATCAGTAGCAAGTTTGTACAAATTATCCTTACAAAAAAATTCTATGGTACGGTATAAAGGTTATTTGGATTGCATAGATGATTTACTTAATTTGATCAAAAATGATGGTGATGTTGAAAACTGGGCATTAATGAAGAAATTAGAACTTGAAGGTAAATTAACTGGGAATAAACAAGATAATACGTCAGATACACAACCAACTGAACTAAGTTCACCAACAAAATCACAAGCTGATTTCAATGATTTACAAATACCTATTGATTATGATTTCTCTATTTCTCATCCAACACATCACAGATTCCCACAAACAGTACCTATAATGTCAGTTGAACACAATACTCAACGAGTTTCTAAAGATAGAAAATACAGACAAACAACAAATAATCAAATCAAAGACTCTTCAAGTGATATTAGTGATGGCGCTGTTGTTTCAAGTGAAGATGAAGGTTTAATAGATGATTCTCAAGCAAAGAGAAAGTTACAATCAATGAGATCTGATAAAAGAATTAAATATTAAAAGATTTCTTTCATCTTTGCATTAGTTGTTGTGTGTTTCAGGGTATTTAAATTGCATGCTTTTTTTAACTTATAGTATTCATTACTTTTCTGGTTGACTTTATAAACGTTTATTCAACTGTTTTTATTATTGCTCATTATACGAGCCTTTGAATTTGTTTTGCTGGATTACATGGGACATTTATTGGCATAGCTCTTGATCAAGAGTGAGTGTTTTTACATAGCTATATTTAATTATATATAAAGACTGGACAATCACTTATATTGTTTCTGTTGCTAATCATGTAGAGTTAAGTCTAATCTTTTTTCTCTTTGTGTTCCATCTAGTTCTTAACTTCATCTGACTTTTGTGAGCGCCAGATTCTTCATTGACCACAGGAGTACCTTTTTAGCTGCATTCTCCCCACAACTCTAGATCAGTACATTACAACCAATAGCTCTCATTTTCCCACTGCCCCTTAATGATGGTACTAGTAACAACAAGTCCAAGAATGACTTTGTGTACAGCTTGGAGTGCTATAGATTTGTCATATGACATAACATCATTCTCGATGAATATTTTTACCTGGAATAAAGGCTACTATCAAAAGTAATGTAACGAAAACAATAAGAACGACTTTGAACTGTCGTATTTTAAATTAATAAATATACGGTTTGGTCTGAGAAGGAAGTAAAATAATTAATAATATTATTGTATTATATTGTGTTGTTGTTGTAATAATTTAATGATATCTTTTGGTCATGTTCAATCGCATCACAATTAATGGTCTGCTCTATAAAAACTATATAAAATAACAAGATGGAAATATGAGTTCAATTTATACCTGAATTCAACATTTAGTCCTGTGTAACTCAATATAGTGATCTTAAATATAATTGGTCAAGCTCGATATATTGTTAAACTGCAATCTTGATTGGATAAACAGTTGTTAGAATCTTCTGGAAACCAAATGATCAAACCAATAAAATTTCAAGATCATTAATAAACATTAAAATAAAAAAAATCAATAAAAATCAATAAAAACCAATTCGGATTATTTTAAAATCCGACATGAACTACACAAATTACAAGAAGAAAGCTTTCATTCGTAGTTAAAGGTCTAATATTATTACTAATATATGACTAATCCCGCTCTTGCTCGTCGAGTAGCTTCAACGGCCAAAAAATCTTATTATTGCCTTTTTGGCCAAGTGGTAAGGCATCGCACTCGTAATGCGGGGATCATGGGTTCAATTCCCATAGGAGGCAGTGATTTATTTTTGCAGGTAATTTAATTTTTTTGGCTAGATTTCTCTAATAACTGTTTTCTTTTGGCCTCTAGATGGCTCTACTTTTTTCCTTTGCTATTTACTCATCTTAATGATGGATATATTGTCGTTTGATTGTTGTTATTGATCTTCGGAATTTATGATTCGGACATACTATCTAGAACCTCCGAGCTCCGAAAGTAATGTAATTGATTGTCGATTATGAGTAACAATAGAGTTTACAGATCTTGTAATCGAAAACGTATATAAGCTCTTTGAAAAGCCTTTAATTAGCTCGTAGTTACGAGATCATGATCTGACTTTCTTTAAAAAAGTAACAAAATGGCCTCCGGAAACAATAAAACTCATGATGAATTCTTAGATCAACATACATTAACAGCATCTACAACAATATCTGAAGAAGACGTTAATCAGTTTGATTCAGAAGATGAAGAAGTTGATGAAGAAGCTGAAAAGGTGAAGCAACAAAGGGTGGCTGAATATACACTAAAGAAAGCTGCAACGGGTCCAAAACCTGCAGCAAAATCAATTGTAATTTTAGATATCAAACCTTGGGATGATGAAACAGACTTGGAGAAGATGCTTGCAATTATCAAAGAAATTGAGATGGATGGTTTAACATGGGGCTCTCATCAATGGATTCCAGTTGGTTATGGAATTCAAAAATTGCAAATCAATCTAGTTATTGAAGATGAGAAAGTTTCTTTAACTGATTTACAAATCTTGATAGAAGAGGATGAAGACCATGTTCAATCAACGGATTGAGTTGCAATGCAAAAGTTATAAAGATACATCATATTTATTGCTATATATATAGAATTACTAAAAATAATAAAGCACTGTACCCTGTTCAATTGTCTGGTTGCGATTATATTTGTAACTATAATACCGTCTATTCAGCCTTTTTGGAATTCTTTGAATCACGTTTGGCATAAATTTCTGCTGTGAATGGTCTTAAATAATAAGTTAGTATAACTATTTTAGATTCTAAATCTAGGAAGATACTCACTCTTCAAATTTCAAAGCAATGCTGTAAAGTAGGTGGACAACCAAAGTTGCAAACAATCCAGCTGGTTTACCAAAGTATAAAGCAGTACCCAAGAAGGATAAAGTTGACCCAACATACATTGGATTGTCAAGGACATTGAATGGGAATCCAGTGACTCTGTGATCCATCAGTATTCCGAAGTAATCACCAAGATATGTTCCTGTGATACCAAGTGCATACATTGAGGTTAAAACGAATAAGTTACCAAGTCCGAAAAAGAAGTAACCAAGATATTTGAATTCATCACCGGAAAGCAATTCAGAAGTTACTTGATCTCTTAATGCCTTTTCATATAGATAATCTCTGAAAATACCCAATGAAAAGATTGTAGCAGCCAAGATATAACATCCATTCTTTGCACCCCCAGCTATCTTTGTTAAGAAATGAGTTTTGTATTCTAGAGTGTAAAATGTCAGTTACAATGTTAATTGAGATGGATTGAAGTATTATACTCACCTGTTCTTGCAACAATGTTCCAAAATATAGGATTGAAAGCGATTGAAGCCAATGCAACTATTTCATCAATTAGTCTTTGATCTATGTGGACGATTTGGAAAGTAATACACACCTTGATAACTTGGTTTTGTTAAGTCAACTTCTGTGCACAATTGATTAAAAATATCGGTAACCTGTTGTAATTTCTCAGCCATTGTATATATTTGATTCTATCTTGTCCCTTAGTAGTCGTTCTTTTCCTTCATGATTTGGTGAAGATTCATTGCTTTAAATATCTTCTCGATCATTTTGACATGTGAAGTTGTCCCCAGAGTATCCTAATAGTCCCCGAACCAGACTTTTTGTGGTTATGAAGCGATGCTCACAGATAAATCAATATCAATTGTTTACACTCAATTAGGAAATGATGAAATCTTTCAAACGTTACAGAGATGCTCTACTACCTAGTGGGAAATGCTGCTTAGTTTTTGCGAGATGAGGTTACATTTTAGCTGCAGGTGGTTTTTGGTTTCAAAAGTTCAAGTATAAAGACTTTTAACTTTCTCACCATGAGTACAAAGTTGGTTAATAGTTGGTGTCAAAATTAGAACTCCACTATGGTCTACGAGAAGAGTATTGAGACGAAAAGTCCTACAACTACGGAAGTCAGTCGTGAAACTACAGAAGAAGGTAGAGATATTGAACTTTTTGAGCTGGATATCCAAGATGATGATTTGAAAACTGATCAAGATAAACAGAATTATTTCTCGAGAATACGCAGAGCTAGAATTTACATGCTCGTTTCCAGAGATGATGTACCACTGCTAATCATTGGTGGTACTTCTACTGTTATTGGTGCTTTGGCTCCTGCAGTCTCTTCAATTTTGATGGGGAGAGTATTTGAAGTACTTTCCAAGTTCCTTCAAGGAAAGTATGATGGGTTTGGTGACTACATGCAAGCTATTAGAATATCCACTATGTCTATAATCATACTTGGAGCCATATGTATTACATTTGTATGGACCACTATCCTATGTTGGATGCTGATTGGTGAAAATCAGGGCCTAAGAGCTAGAACCAATATACTGAAAACATTCATAACAAAGCCTATATCTTGGTATGAAGAGAATGAAAAAGTCATGGGGGATCTGACACAGATCAATCGTTGTGTTGAAGAACTCAGAGCGGGGACTGCTGAGGCTACTGCCCTTACATTACAAAACATAGTATCGATTTGTGCTTTATTGGGAACATCATTGTATTATTCTTGGTCAGTTACACTAGTGATGTTGGCATCATCTCCTCTCATTGTTACATTTGCTTATATATTTGCAAAATTCACTGAAAAGTATACAAAGCGTGAAAATACTGAAACTGCAGATGCAGCTAAAATATTGGATTGGTCTCTGATATCTGCAAAATTGGTCAGGTTATTTTCAACACAAGGCTATGAGTTCGGAAAGTTTGAAAAAGCTGTATTGAGATGTAAACAGGCATTCTTCAAGCTCTCTCTTGTTACAAGTGCGAATATGGGTATAATGAGATTTATTATGCTTTGTATGTTTGTTCAAGGTTTTTGGTTTGGTTCTTCCCAAGTTAGAAAAGGAAAGCTTACTTCAGGTGATGTGTTGACATGTTTCACCTCTTGTTTAATGCTAGGTGAAACATTAAAAAGTACTTTACCTCAAATTGTTACTATTCAAAAGGCTAAAGTTGCCATTCGCAGAATTCAGCAATTTGTTCAAGTGAGGAAATCGAAAACTATTGTCAGCAAATTCAAGAAAGAAATTGCATTAGATGATACCAAAAATATTTCTCTTTATCCAGAAGTCTGTCGTGGTGATATAAAATTCAAAAATGTTGATTTCACCTATCCAACCAGAATGCAGAATAAGGTGCTTAAAGACGTTTCAATTCACTTTCCAGCTGGTCAAACAACCTTCTTGGTTGGAAGATCAGGTTCAGGAAAATCAACATTGAGCAGCTTGCTGTTGAACTTTTATGCTCCTGACAAGGGTAGAGTTGAAATTGATGGATTTAGTGTCTCAACCTTAAACACCAGATGGTTGACAGATAACATTACACTAGTTGAACAAACGTGTACTCTTTTTAAAGATACCATCAGAAACAATATCCTGATGGGAAAGGTTGCCTCTGGTACAGATGATGTCACCGAAGAGCAACTTAATGAAGCGTGTCAGATGGCGCTTTTGACTGAAGTTCTACGTGAATTAGAAAATGGCTTGGATACAATTGTGGGACCAAATGGGATAGCTCTAAGCGGTGGTCAACAACAAAGAGTTGCCCTTGCTCGTGCTAGAATAAGAGACACGCCTATTTTAATACTTGATGAATCTGTTTCTGCCCTGGATATCGTTCTAAGAGAATTAATTATTGCAGCCATAAAGACTTGGAGAAAAGGGAAGACTACCATCATTTTAACTCATGAGTTCAGTCAGATAGGGAAAGATGATTATGTTTATTTGATGGAAGGTGGTATTGTTGCTGAACATGGTGTTAGAAAAGAGCTAGAACAAAGCGACAGCTTATTTCAGCGTTTAGCTAGCTTGCAAGATACAACAGTGGAAAAGATTAATGGCGGTGAGATTGATGAAGCCCTTGAAACAAGACCTATTTTTAAGGCCTGGGGAGACGAGCAAAGTGAAACATTTGCTAATAGAGTTGGAATGCGTATCTCCACACAAGTTCTCTCATCTATCAATCCTTTGAGCTTCCTTGGACAAAACGTCGAGCATGAATTGGAAAATCGTGAATTGATGGAGAGAAACATTCGCAGAAACAGAAGATTGAAATCAAGAAGAGCAATCCCAGATACATTCGAAAAATCTGAATCTCAGGATTTGGAGAAAGCTGAAGTGGACGAGAAAGTTGAGTATGAAAGACCAGATCTTACACCTATTTTAACCATTATTAAAAAGATGTACCAGACTGTTGATCAACGGGTGATTTTATTTTTGGGGGTTCTATTTTCTATCTTGAATGGTGCAGTTAATCCTATCTTTTCTTATACATTTTCCAAATTGCTAGCTGGTATAGTTCCACAGAATGATGATGTTGGAAGTTCTCACTACTTGCTCAAGTGGTCATTAATTGTTATATTCTTGGCCTTGTTTGATGGTATTTCGACGTTTTTGAAGGAGTTCCTATTACATTACTCCAGTGAGATCTGGATTTACTCGTTGAGAAAAAGAGCCTTTAGTGCTATTTCGCAACAAGGTATATCATGGTTTGGTGAGAAGACTGATACTCCAGCCGAAGTTTCTGCTTTACTTTTGAACGATGCAAGAGATTTGAGATCCCTCGTGTCGCACTTTCTTGTTATTGTTTCGACAGCTGTTGTGTTGGCAAATTTGGGTTTGATCTGGGCTTTTGTTTGTGGCTGGAAGTTGTCATTAGTTTGTCTTTCGCTCGTTCCTGCATTCATCTTGACCTCTGGCTTATATGCTGGATTGCTTCAAAGTTCTGAAAATGAATATAAAAATGCAGTGGCTGAGCTTGAGAACCAGATATATGAGACAGTGAGAGGTATTAAAACCATTCGAGTCTTGAGATTAGAAAATTACTTTCTTGAAAAGTTTAACGAAAGAGCTGAAGTTCTCAAAAAAGTCTCAAGAAAAAGAGCAGTTTTTACAGGTATGGGTGTTGCTGTCACAAACCTGTTAACTTTTGTTGTGGAAGGTATCCTATTGTACTATGGAATGAGACTTGTTGGTAAGGGTGAGTACACCACTAGTCAATTAATGGAAACATTTGTCCTCTTATTGTTCTCTATCATGAGCTGTGTCCAACTTGTTAGTGACATTCCTGATATTAGTAGAGGTCAAAGAGCTGCTACATATATTTTCCGTTTACTGGACTTAGATGCTTCTGAAACTGAAACAATAGGGTCAAAAACTATTACAGACTCTTCTGAGAAGAATATACTGAGCTTTGATCATTTGAGTTTCAGTTATCCTTCCTTACCTGATCACAAAGTTCTGAAGGACTTGAGTCTGAAAGTGAAAAGAGGTGAGCATGTCGCTGTCATCGGTGAATCAGGATCTGGTAAATCAACACTCACACTTTTGATCACAAGATTGTTTGATGTTCCTGAGGGATCCTTATTCTTTGAGGGTGAAGATATCAATGATATAGATGTTAATTGGCTTAGAAATGTTGTTGCCCTAGTTGATCAAAAAGCTTCATTTTTTGATGGTACAGTTCGTGAGAACGTTACTTATGGTCTTCAAGATGTCTCGGAGGGAAAGCTGATCGAGGCTTTGAAGCTCGCAAATATCTATGACTTTGTTGTTTCCCTCCCAGAAGGTCTAGATTCAAGAATTGACACTTCTTTGATGTCAGGAGGTCAAGCTCAAAGACTATCAATTGCCAGGGCCCTGGTTAGAAATCCAAGGCTATTAATTCTTGATGAATGTACTTCAGCATTAGATTCAGAAGGTGCTAGTAAGATAGCCGATTTGATCAAGAACAACTTAAAAGAGAGAACGGATATGACTGTTGTGATTATCACCCATTCTGAAGATATGATGAAGATTTCAGATACCGTTTTGACAATGAAGAATGGTACAATTTGCGAAAAGGGTGCATTTAATGACTTATTTAATAGACGTGGAGAACTGTTTAGAATAGTAACAGCAGGTATGCAAGGCTGAGTATCATATTTTAACAGGCCTTGAATTTCAACTACAAAATAAATGAAAACACATTATTAACTTTACATTATAAAAAATCGTTTACAGTAGACAAACAATCTATAAGGTGATTGTAACGTAAGGAACTTCAACATCTTCACCATCTTGATCATCAGTACAGATTTCCAAGATCAAAGTTTTAACATGACTTGGAATCTCCTTCTTGGTGACGGTTTTAATTAACTCTGTGATTTTGAGCTCTGATCTTTCTTTAACCTTTTTTGGTGGAAAGAAACTTGCGTATAGTAGGGAAACATCATAAGACAACATTGTAATTTCCAAACCTTCTTTATCTTTGAAATAATCTAGCAATTCTTTTAATGTTAAATCACCTTTAATATCAAATCTATCCCAAATTCTATCGAATTCTTTGTTATTGTATTTGCCCTTTGGTGAAGCAATTGGTTCAGAAAATCCAAAGAATGGTAAGGCCAAATTGACAAACCCATTCTTGTAATCTTCAATATTATCTTTTTTATCAACAACTTTATATAATTCCAGCTGAGCCAAACCGGTGATCAAAGCAGTTGTAGTTGCAATAGCAGGAATGATACGACCAGCAATGAACTTGGTCTTTTGGCGATCAGCAACTTCAATTTGGTAGTTCAACGCACGATCATTTGATGCAGCAGTGATGAATTCAATGTGGTGATTAGTATCATCATCTTTTTCAAATTCAACTGGGTTTAGTCTATAACCAGCAAGGGTAGATGGTGGTGGTAATGATGCAGCTAATTGACGTAATTCATCAGTCTCCACTGTTTGTTGAGCATTTGGATCAGGTTCATCGTCGTTTGCTTGAATTTTGACATCTGAACGTGGTGAGAATGGTTCGATTTTAACTTCACCAAGAACCTTTTCATAAAATGATTTGTCAGGTTCACCTTGATCACCTTTCAGTCCGTAATTGAATGCTCTCAAGTTAGCAGCACCAACTATGAAGTGGTAATGATCATCATTATTGATGTCAAACTCCAAAGGTTTTGGAGCACGTTTGGCACCTGACCAAAATGGTGCACCAGTAGAAGTTTTGGCATCTTCTGGGAAATTGAAAAGCAATTGTTTTATATCATGATTGTATTTCTTTTCGAATTCGATTCTTGCCCATTTGATACAATCTTCAAATGAGTATGGTCTATTATTCAATGAATCAGAAATTGTTTGTAGAATTCCCTTAACATCACCACTTTGTTTCAATGTAGCCTCTAAAAAGTTTGGTTGTGACAAGTATAAGTTAACATTTTCAGCAGCTTCAGTGAAATAGCCTTGGAACAAACTTTTAGCCCAAGCAATAGTATGGTCAATTTTGTTAGGGAATGAACGCAAGGTACACAAAGGAATTGACTTTTCTGGTGGATCTTGAGAGGATGAATAACTTTCAGTTAATCTTGGAACAACAACTTGAGTGTTACCTTTAGTACCAAGAGTACCACTTTCAATCAATGGTTTCTTAAAGAAGACACAGCGACGATCAACATATGTACGGGCGTCGACGTTGTCAAGTGCATTAGTGACAAAGCTGAGTTGTTCCCAGAAGTTGTTGTCAAAAATGTTTTCAGTCTCTGAACCAACTTTATCACTCTTAGCTTCAATCTTTCCCTTCAAGTCCTTGTTCATGGCAACAGCAGCTAAAGCAGCAACTTCTGATTTGTTTTGACCCACATCTTTTGGTCTAAACAAAAATTGACGATTCAAGTTGGACTTTTCAATAACATCATTATCGGTGACAACAATCTTACCGTCAGGACCAGAACCAAGACCCATTAAAGCCCAGTTTTTCAAGACTTCACAACCAATAGCACCTGAACCAACAAGAAATGTCTTTACATTAGCAATGGCTTTTTGATAATCTAAACCGAAGACAGCAATTTGTGCATCATAACGAGAACCGATTGGTTTAGTGTTTTCTTCGTTTCTTGGAAAGCTTTTTGGTAATGCTTCTAATGCATCAAAATATAAGAACTGTTTAATAGGAACAAACTTTCCAGAGGAAGCTTTCAAGACTTCTTGAGCAACAAGACCACCAAAGAATGCATTGACGGCTGGAATATCACCTTGAGCTTGGTAAGCTAATTCAGTTAATAATTTCTCATCTAAATCACCTTCAAAATTTTGTTGAGTAGCCAAGTTCTTTACTAAATGTAAAAATTCATTAGCATCCTCTTGGTTGAAAGGCTTTGGTAAAGAATCATGTCTAGTTTTAAATTGGTGGAGTGCTTGGAAACCCAAGTGTAATTGACCAGGACGGTCAAACTTGGCAAAATCTGAGAATAAGAATTCTGGAGCTTCTAACTGTTCAACCAAAGATTGGTATGAAACTTTTTGAGGAACTTTAACTTGTGTATAAATACCACCTTTTTTGTAAGTTCCAAACTTTGATACATCACCAATTCTGAAAGCGTATGGACCTGGAACTTCAACCTTGAAGACTTGTCCATCATTTAATCCTTCCAAGCCTTGAACTTCAGAAAACTTGACAAAATCACCATCTTCAAAACCGTGACGGTTGTCATCTAAAAGTGAAACAGTTCCATCAGGTTCAATATCTGTGACAATACCTGTCAATGGTTCTTCCCCAGTTGGGTCCACAATAGTGAAGTCTTGTCCGAAATCCACAAAGACGTTACCAAACAAACCTCTGGTATCAGTGGAAATGAATTTTATATTATTAGCATGAGTAAAATTATTGATTTGAACTTGTTCTTCCAAGCTAGCCTCTGTTAAAACGACAACTTGAAATTTTGATAGAGTTTCTTCAGATAGTTCATCAACAACAGAGATTGGAACATATGAGTTCAATTCAGCTAACTTTGGTAAAGTTGAGAGCGCACGAGATTTTCCAATATCCTCTTCGGTCAAGAAGAATTGTGAAGATAAGTCTCTCAATTCAACAGGTTTAGGGTCGTAGATGGATAACGATTTGACACCAGCTAGTGCAACATTCTTAGCGATTTCCACACCAAGCCCGCGTAAACCAATAATCAAAATGTTTGAGCTTTGCAATCTTAGCATCGCCTCTTTACCCATCACATACAATTGACGAGAGTATAAACTTTCATCAATTTCATTTTGTGGTGATGGGGTATCAACTTGCATCTTTGAATCTGACATGATGAGTGTAATTCAATTCAAATCAGGAGTAAGCTTGTTTTCAGTAGTATCAATGAGGACCCAGCCTAGTTTAAATTCGATACAACAAAATTCAATGGAATTGAGTTAAATAAATAAGAATTATTGACTCCTCTAAGCTTATTAATATCAATATTTGTAATGATTACAACCTTTATTCCTTCATTATTAAAAGTGGCAATTCCCAATTTTCTTCAAAAATCCACAAAATACGTTGGTTCGGACACTCACGAACCCTAGATGAAAATTCAACTAACTAATTAAATCTTCAACATCTTGTTCAACAATTCAATATTAGATTGAAAAAGAAAGTGATGGTGAGCTTTGAGAAGAAGGAGCTGTTTGGTGGTGCTATTACCACTGATATTCCAAGTGGATTGCTTGATGCGTCTGAACTGAGACAGGTTCCCGACACCCAGGAAGTGTTTCTCAATCCAACAGAGAACACTACAGATTACTCGCAACTGAACAAGGATGACTCAATTATTGTTGATTTGATGGAAAGAGTGGATGGGCAAGATGCTGATGCTATAAAGGAACATTTCAGTGAGATATCTGCGTTAAATGATGCCTCAAACAGCTGGAAATTGGCTTCCGTGGAGGATTTAGAGAACAACTTGAGTTCCAAGGCTTATGTGGCAGTCGGGTTGGAGCCTGCCTTGAAATGGGGGAGAGATGAGTCGAATGGCTCAGACTATAAACCAACATTGGTAGTGGTGCTTGGTATAATACGGTTGGAGAAAGTTGACACAGATATATTGGTGACACAAAATGTTTTAATATCAGATAAAGATGAGTTGAAAGATTTGGAAATACTTGAGACCTCTGGATCCACAGAATCTGAAAGTAATAAAGCGCATAAAAGAATAGAATTAGCAAAAACAGTTGTCAAGCAAGCTATATCGAACCTAAAAATTGAAGATTGGAATCTTTTTGGTTAGACATTTCTCAGTTTTGCAAGAAGTGAGCATTGCGTATGAATAACACCCATATAGTCATTAGTAACCAATCCTTTGAATGCCCTTTGGACTTCTCTAATATACACTTGACTTATTAAAAGAAGAAGCTATATAGAAGCATGTAATTTTAGATCAGTCACGTGCGTATAAATTACGCTTTTCGCACTGACACGGTGAAAAAAAAAAAACTTGGAATAAAAATAGAGAAGTTTGGTCTGTGGAATTTGAAATAAAACAAGTATAACTAGTGCACTGATCTCTCTACATCTTTCAAGCCACTCAGTTTGTTGGTAAACTGTGCATCTTTCATTCATATTGGGAACTGAGTAAATTGCTGAGCTCAACCCGTGTGCAAATAAATAGGCGAGAAGTTCCCCTGAAATCATGAGTTCAATTAATGGTATCAAGAGAATAGTGATTATATCTGTCACTATTCTCACCATTTTAGGACTATTATACAAACTATCTCCAAGCAAGGAACTGGATTTACAAGAAGTGCTGAGACAAATTCCAAATGAAAATTTGTTAAACATAAATAACAACAAAGAAGAAGAATTCACGTCAAAATTAGAAGCAATTACTGAAAAATTGATAAAACAACAAGATGCTAAGATCAGTGATTTAGAGAAAAGTCGTAAAGAATTAGAAAAGAAAATTCAAGATCTTCGTCGTCCACCAGCGGATTCTACACTCAGAGAGAAATTGGCTTTTTTATTTCCTTATGATCAAAGCAGAAAATTTCCTGCCTATATCTGGCAAAGTTGGAAGTATGGGTTGAATGACGAAAGATTTGGTGAAAAGTTCAAAGAAGGTGAATTGCAATGGGCTGTTAAAAATCCAGGCTTTGTTCATGAACTATTTAACGATGATACCTCAAGTGCTATCATACATCATTTATACGTCTTGATTCCTGATATTGTTGAAGCTTATGAAGCATTACCATCAATCATTTTAAGAATGGATTTCTTTAGATATCTAATTTTACTAGCAAGAGGTGGTATTTATGCCGATGTTGATACTCTTCCATTACAGCCAGTCCCAAACTGGATTCCAGAAAACGTTTCACCAAACGAGATTGGTATGATTATTGGTATTGAATCAGATCCTGATACCCCAGATTGGAGAAAAACTTATGCCAGAAGACTACAATTTTGCCAATGGGTTATACAAGCTAAACCAGGTCACCCAATATTGAGAGAAATTGTTGCCAAAATCACAGAACTCACATTACAAAAGAAGAAGATTGGTGACTTGGATGTAAATGATAACTTGGACATCATGAAATGGACAGGTGCTGGTATCTGGACTGATGTTATCTTTACTTATTTCAACGATTATGTTCAAAGTGGTATATATTCTAAAATCACATGGAAAGATTTTACTAAACTTGAAGTTCCTAAATTAATCAGTGATATATTGGTTTTACCAATCACAAGTTTTTCACCTGGTATTGGTACCATGGGTGCAAAGGATGAAGATCATCCGTTGGCTTTTGTCAAACATTACTTCGAGAATATTTGGAAGAAGAATTGATTTCTGTTTTCAGTTCAGGATAGTTAATAATAGATAATTTGTCGTTTTTAATTAGAATTAATTTTATGTAACTGTAGTAATTATTTAAAATATATTGACACTTCAGCGAGCTCAATAAAAGTATGAAAATCATTTGTTGGCTTTTATGAGATTAAACCTTCGGTCATGAATATTTTGTCGATTAGCAAAAACCTGCTATATAATGACGTACAAATGTATAATATTCAGGCCGCTTATTTCCGTTGATTTTTTAATAATTCGAAAAGTTATAAATATAAGTAATTTTTATTCCAAAACAAAATTGACAAATAGACCATTAATTTAATATAGTATAATATAACAAGTTAGTTTGTTTTTTTTCCCTAATTTAGGCAACTTTTAATAATTTTTCATTGAATTAATATTATTCATTAATTTTTGTAATTTTTTTAAAAAATAGACTAAAATATACAGATTCGTACCTCAAAAATGGATAAGTAATAAACATTAATATTCGAAATTATATTTATTATTAAAAAAACTAATGATTAAGTCTAAAAAAGAGACATAGGCTGTTATATAATGGATCCATTTTCTATTAATTAGGAAATTCAATATAACGAGAATTAGAATAATAAAATTATATTATAGAAGATTGCATGGGCACAAATATTGAGGTCCAAAATAACTCGGCCGCTTTGGACGGCAATATAATATTAAGTTGCAGGAGATCATTTATATATTCTATTTTTATCAATATTAATATTAATTAATATGGACATATAATAATTCAATATTTAATAATATGGCCATCAGTACATCTTCAGGAGTTGGCAAATATAAAATATAATGTTTTTATCTATATTTAACCAGCCAAAATTTCATTGAAAGAGACGTAGTTATACATATATTATATTACTATAAGCTGCAAACGTCAGACTGGTACTAAGGCCAATATTTACATCGCATTAATATAGCTATCTATAATCACCATAATATTATTATATATTTCCAGAATATTTATATATTATACATCAAAAATAGCTGGACACCTTATGTAAACAAAATAAACGTATCCATAAATGTAAATCACCAATTTAACTCCTTTGCTTGTGTCTCAGGATTAGTACCTTGACACTCCACCTTGTTACAGATGTCTTCTAATTCATCAGCATCCTCAGCCTCAGCAGTAGCTCCCAAAAATCCTGGATTAATCTGTTTTCCTAATTTTTGTTCTTCTTCAAAATGTTCCTTCACCATATCCTTGACAATGTTTTGATAGTAGACAACACCATTTTCTTTGGTTGGGTGTAGGAAACCAGTGGAGTAAACACCTTGGTTCAAGTTAGCTTGTGTCTTGACACATAAGTCGAAATCTTCATATTCAACTTCTTGCAAGAATTCAACAAATTCATCTTTGTCCTTTTGAGCTAGTCCTTTTTTGGTAAAAATGTCATATTGTAAAATGGTGTGAGAGGCAGATACAGGCAAGACTCTAATTGAGTACCAAGCTGGTGAATAACAGTTGATACCATTAGTTGGGTATAAGTACATCCAAAGACCATCAAATTCACCACCTGGGTTAGCATTTTGGACAACTTCTTGTTCAACTTCTTTTGGTTTACCAAATCCAAACCAACCAGATGATTTCTTTTCTTGTTTGACAGGTTTTGGCTTGTAGTCATCATTGCGTTTGATTTCACAGAAATGGCGAGCATATTTACCTTTTGGGATAACTTTGTAAGTGTTCATTTGGAAGGCAGAAGTTAAGCCAGGATGAGCTGTTGGACAATGGTAGCATTCCATGTAACCATCCATTAAGGTTTTCCAGTTAAATTTACCATCTAATTCATAAGACATGTGATACTCGTAGTCACTAAAGTCAAACTCTTTCATCTCTTCTTCTAAACCTTTGAACCATTCAGCAAAAGGAGTTGGACCTTCAGGTCTTGCATCAAAATTAACAAAGATCAAACCTTGATCAGTAACATGAGTATGGATTGGATATAATGAATTTTCTTTCTTTTCAAAACCTTTGACGTTATCAAATTGAGGAGCTTTGGTTAAATCACCATTGGTATTGTAAGACCACCCGTGGTATTGACAACCCAAAACAACTGAAGAACCTTTTTGTTTTCTAACAACTGGATAAGCTCTGTGACGACAGATGTTATGGAAAGCTTTGATTTCACCTAATTTGTTTTTGATCAAAAAGAATTGGATCCCACAAACGTTGTAAGCATAATAGTCACCAGCTTTCTTGAAGGTTGAAGAATGTGCGGTGTATAACCATGATTTCATAAAGATAGCTCTCTTTTCCAATTCAAAAATTTCTTTGGAGAACCACCATGATGCTGGTAAAGTATGTTTACCTGGGAGTAATTTTTCTTCCTCTTTGGTGTCGGAGATGGTAACTATTGACTTTTCAGTTAATGGAGCAGCAGCAACAGTTTCAACTTGCATTATACTTTGTATGTGTACCTGAAGTCTAGTTTTATTGAAAGCACCAGAAGGGAGATCATCTTTCTTATATATAGTTGTTCAAACTTCATATAAACTCCTATCAGATCAAAGTTCCCATGGGAAATATATCAAGCATAACATCCCTTTTACCTAGCAGCAGTCCAAAGTATATCAGTATTTCACAATCAAAATTTGATCTAAAGTTTTGGTAGTTTTCAACCTTTTGGGAAAACCTCATAGTTAATTTTTATGTCAAAGGGCCTTATCAACTATCAATTTTAAATCCCGTAGGAATTAAATCCTATTAGCGACCAACGTCAAAATGATAGTTGAAAATTCAGCTTATCAGAGAAAGATGATTTCTAATTAAGACTACTGATATCTTGATTTGCGTCAATGGAGCTTTGTTATAAACGCGATGGATCAATTAAAGAGGAATCAAAGAGTATCTTTCACAATGCAATTGATTACCAAAGCTTGTAGCCTTCTTCATAATATGTAATCTGTTTTCATCTGTAAAACAATGAGAGCCCTATGACTTATAACCACTGCAACTATTACGATTCATTACTTAAACACATCCGCTTCTTTGTTTACTCCAGGATCCAGATCATTATCATTGTTTGGATATTAAGTATATGATAATTCCTTCGGCTTTTCGAGGCTTTTTCATTGTTTTGAAACCGGCCACTATATAGATCCAATTCGCGATTTGAGCGTGCGAATACCGTTTTCATTTTCAATTCTTTACGCTCAACTTAGTAACTATGTGAATCTGAATATGAATCAAATTGAATTGAGGTGCTAGAAAACTCTGTTGTGATACAACTTTTGAGGTCTAGCTTCCCGAGGATCATATATAAAAGCCACTGTGGTGAAAGTTTATTATTCTTCTATTAATAAGTCGTCATAACAATATAGATAAAAATGGTGAGTACGAAGTGTATCTGAAGATGAGACTTGTATATTAACATATTTTATAAGGAAGCATATAACTGGGATGATATAGAGCCGTTATCTTTGGATGTGGAAGGTGTCCAAGTATCACAGATCATGTACACTGATGAGTACCGTCAAGTTATGGGACTCTTGAGGGCATTACAGAACAATGGAGAGTATTCTGAAAGGGCGTTATTCATCACACAAGAAGCTATAAAACTAAATGCAGCTCATTATACCGTATGGCAATACAGATATCACATTATTGTTAAGCTTGAAAAAGACTTGGATGAAGAATTAGACTGGGTTGAGCAAGTCGCTATTGACAATACTAAAAACTACCAGATATGGAATTATCGTCAACTACTTTTGAAACAAAAACAGAATCCTGATCCAAAAAGAGAGTTTCCACTCATAGATATAATGTTGGAAGATGACTCTAAAAATTATCATGTATGGTCTCATAGAAAATGGCTAGTTCTTTTTTTCAACAATTTTGATGCAGAGTTAGAATTTGTGGATAAATTCATCACAGATGATGTTTATAATAATTCTGCCTGGTCTCATAGATTTTTCTCAATTTTTGGTGCGAAGTCAGGTAGTAAGCAGATCAGTGACGAGACATTTGTAAAGGAGGTTGAATATACTAAAGACAAGATCTCCATTGCCCCAAATAATGTCAGTTCCTGGAATTACCTGATAGGTTTATATGAAGAGACTAAGAAAGATCTTGGAGAACTGGAAGAATTTGCTCTAAACTTCACAAATGTTTTATCTGAAGGTGCTGATACTGAGTCAATCAAATCTCTACCAGCACTTGAAATACTTGTAAAGATCTATACAAAATCCAAGCCACAAATTGCATCCAAAGGTTACGATCTGCTAGCTACAAAATACGACCCTATTAGAAAAAATTACTGGGAATACAAGAAACAATCAATTAGTGTATGAATAATGAAAACCAAATATTTTATTATGTTCTATCACCAATTAGCTATATGTAAATTACAACTCATCTCTGAATAATTTTTGGTCCTTTGCACCACCTGGGTATATCACCTTATATTCTATAATCAAATCTCCAAACTCCTCTGCACCTTCCGTTATTGGCATACCTTTATGCTTTATTATTTGAATATCCCCATCGCTCACTACTTCACCTTTGTTCCTCGTCAATGTGATATTTTCATCAACATCAAAGGATGCAATAACTCTCTCCCAATCACCAAATAACGCTTCTTTCAAACTCAAAACCTCTGTACGGTATAAGTTATCACCTCTACGACGATAACCATAATTACCGTTAGGTCTTTCTTTCATGTGTACTAACAAATCACCTGCATCCCAGTCAGGACTATGATCACTCTCACCTTTAACCTTGTGAATAGCATCTCTTGGAGTACCAGGTTCAACAAAAAATTCATGATGACGACCACCACGAACCACTGCATGACCTCCACAATGCTTACAAGGTTTAGATATGATCTTTCCTTTACCACCACATTCGTTACATGTAGTTTGAAATTGTTGAAACATACCTGGTGCCAATTGTTTCTTTACAATTTTCATACCAGAACCATTGCAACCACCACAGGTATGTTTTTTACCATCAGAAGAACCTGTTCCTTCACATTTTGGACACAAATTTTGCATTTCAGTTTCAAATTTGAATTCTAGACCTGTGTAGAAATCTTTCAAACTTAAATCAATATTAACATGAGCATCATTACCTCTTGGTCTACCACGCTGTTGTTGCTGTTGCTGTCTTCCAAATCCAAAGAAGTCAGCAAATGGATCAAATCCACCACCGCCACCTCTAGGTTGGCCTCCGTTTTTCAAACCATCATGACCATAACGGTCATATGTAGCTCTCTTTTCGGAGTCACTTAATACTTCATAAGCCTCTCCAACTTCTATGAATTTATGATGAGCATCTTCATCACCAGGGTTTTTATCTGGATGAAACTTTTTACTTAAAGCTCTATATGCTGATTTGATCTCTTTTTCTGTAGCTTTTTTCCCTACTCCAAGAATTTTGTAATAATCTGCTTCACAAACTGCAAAAGTCACTAGAGCAGCGAATATCAAGAAAACGAATGATGATATATGCATGATTTCAAAACTTCTTTTTTTGGGGATCAGTAGTTTGAAGAATCAAATCAATCAACTATTCAAAGAAGAAATCAACAGCTGGATCACAAGGGTAGAAGTATCGATCTGGTTGTTCACTATACTCCGGCTTTAACTTTTACACGTAAGCGATATAGATTTTCGAAAAATATCAATTGTTTCCACCAAAACATTTTCGCGAAGATGCTTCAACGGCTTATACGCTGAAAATTTAGTTTTTGACATATATTTTTGAAATCTGGGTAAAACTTATGATTGAAGTAATTGCTGGTGAAGTTGTACAATGCAAGAGGTGATTAATATTTCGTTATCTCAGAGGTCAAATCATCTCATAACACATTTTTACAACGCTCAAGAGAGTTATCTGGATTATACAAAATCAGTTACAAAAGCAGATAATAATCCTAATGTTTTTTTCAAGCCAACATTATCTAGAGATCAATCCACTGTAAATTATAACCCAAGGGCACTCATATGGGATTTGAAAGGTGGTTTCGGTGCACTTGGACAATTTGAGTATTTTGAAACTGAGCAAGGAAATGATGGTGACCACGACGATGAATGGAAAGGAAGAACAGAAGCATTGGAAAGACAACGAATTCCTAAAAGTTCATATCAAAAGGCTCTAGATAATGGAGGAAATGTACCTCAACTGGATACAGCAAGCACACGCTATTGGACTGATTACTCAAGGGTGCTTTATGAGCCAAATACGTATAATGAACTAACAAATTGGGAAGTTGATCCAGTGAGATATCCCAGAGGGAGATTATCACTTGGTCAAGAGAGAGAATTTGTAGATTATGGAGTTGGTGTTGAAGAGTGGAAGAAAAATTATATAGGAGTTGACTTTTTGGAAGATAAATATAGGGTTTCTCTTGAAGCTTGTGATGCCTTGAATGGTGTGAATATAGTTTCAGATATTGATAGTGCATGGGGTGGGTTTACTGGTGAAATGATACATGACATACGTGACGATTATAATCCAAAGAGTTCTATTTTCACTTGGGGTATATTCAATGGTAAAAGGTTAGATAAATTATCGAATAAGGAAATATTGTCAAGAATAAGGACGTTTCTTGAATTACAAAGAAGTTCTTCATTATTCGTACCAATTGCAACTCCTAGTTATATACCGGAAGATCTTAATATTGACAAATCAAGTATGTGGCAAACAGCTGCTTTACAGTCCTTAGTGTTTGAATCATTTCAAACAATAAATTCTCAAAGAGATCATGGAGTGAATTTCAACGCCATAGAGGATAATTTAACACTGGGATCTCAAAGACGTATTGTCTCTAAAGTTGAAGCTTCCATTGGAGAGTATACTTTTGATTTTTCCAGTGAATTTTTTACAAAAGTGAAAGATCCTCATGTTTTTGCGAAAAGTATTGTGAATAGACCTCCAAAGACCAGTTCAGAGAGTGATATTAATGTTACTACAAATTCTCTTGAAAGTTCAAGTTCAATCAAAGAAAATACCAAGATTGATAGAACACATACCAATTATTCCTCTAAAATTGCCTTTGGGACTCCAGATTCTTTCCCAAGTACTTTGGTTCAACCAAGTGATAAAGTTACAGCAACAATGGGAATCACAACAAGTCCAAGGAAAAGTCTACTTGAGATGAAAGTTTTCGTTTCCAAATTTGTTAGAGATGATGACAGAGAGAACATGATTCAAGAGTTAGGAACACTAGCCGAAGAGTATGAACATGGTTGGAATGACAGTGATGATAGTGATGATGATTACTGAATTGAAAATTTGACGAGGAAATTGAGGGTCCCATGAACTACAGCTACTCTCAAGAATCCAAAGCGGAGTGAGTGACTGGATGGTTGTATGGTTGTCGAACTAGCTGGACGTGCTTGTAATAAATTTGCTCTGAAAAATTAGGTTCATTTGGATTACAACGATCCTTGACTATTTAGGTTAATTTAGCCTGAAGTAGCGAAATGGATGTTTTTGTTCAATTAATTAAGTAGCATGTGTTGCATTGGTTGAACTTAAAAGATACTCAAATATGATTTGAATTTTGTAGGGTTAGACAATCTTCCATGAGTAGCTATAAGCACCGAAAAATATCGGGGACGTAGGATATAGTTTAGACCTTGTACTAGTTAACCAGTAACTAATTGAGTGGGTCTGTAATTAAAAGTGAAGAGTATAGTATTAGTTTGAACGATAAAGCCATATTAAGTGAGCCTTTCTGGGCATTGGCTGAGTCGACAAATACTCCCAAACACCAAGGCCATCTCGTATAATTATCTTTTTGATCTTCCATCTATTTTACGGTCGCTAGATATCACGCTCTCTTCTGCAAAATGGTTTAATTTTTTAATGGGTAAATAAATCTCCCCAGATTAATTTCTGTTTATCCGCCCCGGCCCATTTAAAAAAATGTAGTCATTTCTCCGCAGAAGAAACAAATTTTCGAGGCTACAATAAAAATATCTATAGGGCCAAGAGAATAAAACAGGTGATTTGAATTTGAACACCGCAAGGGAACAACATACTATGTGTCATTATATTCTACACTTATAGTTGTTCAGTACTAACCTAGAACTTAGTAATAGTTATATCATTTTTAGTAAGCCCAGAGGGGGCCCCCTTCTGATCACTTGTCTCACGCTTCTCCACCACATTGAGGCAGCCGGCCAGACGTGTCTGACTCTGCCGGGAAATGAGCCCATTTTGGAGGGCGGGCTCTCGAGTGCGGGACGTCTTATTTGGGGTAGTGTCCAAAAGTCTTGAGTGTCTCACTACGCGACAAGGACAGGAGACAGGACACGGGACAAAACTTAAGACCGGCGCAGACACACCCAATTTATCAATTATGGCCGGTGTTGTAAGCTAGAGATACTTCTTTAACTGTAGAACTGATTCTGTTTGATTGCAAGTTCAACTGGCTCATTCAAAGTTGAACGCTCTATTGAATGTTTTTAAATATGCACCCCAGATATGAGATCCGATGGATCGATGTCTGTGTCTACTAGGTGAAATCATTATGGGCATTGGGGGCCCTTAAACTAGTGAATATCACTTGAGGATTGTTAAGTTTCAACACAAGGACCCATTATTAGCTACAACTTTATAGCTTATAGCTAGCTGATCCTAGTCAAGTCATTGAAAGAACCTATTAAGGAAAGGAGATTCTATTAGAACTCGTTGTTTGGGACAAAATACTGAAATTGGGATCAATACTATTGTTCCGATCTGTGCCGGTTTTCATAACTACTTCGATAAAACTTTAACCACTTCAATATAGACTATCAACAATAAACTGAGAGATCATGGAAAGATACTGAAAAATGGCACCACGTTGGTAAAAAGTCGGTTTGTTTTTGAGTTGGTTTGCTTGGTACCCCAGATTTTTGCAGGTTGTGAAAGTGTCAGATGGATATTGAGTCATGTTAATCTTGGAGTCTTGAGTACTATGATCTTGAACTATGTGTCAATGGTGTCTATGGTAAAAGCTCTATTTGACATTATGATAATTCATTGAACCGACAGGAGAGGCTTATGGTACACCCCTCATAGTATTGGTTGGTATTTTCCACTGCTTATGGTTATGGTTGTGGAAAGTTTCTTACGGCGTTGATGTTTACTTCTTATTAAAGATATAGATCTTGATTCTTCCTCATAACTCAAAAGACCGAAGTTGTCACTCGATTGGTTAGAAGGGAATAACTTTGATTCGCTATTGCCGCTGATAGCTGTTTACTTTGTTCATTTGAAGGAGATGTCATGATCTTTTAAAGCCATGCAGGACATTGTTTTGATGAATTTGTACATGATTGTCATTGAAATTAAATGATCCAACCGAAACTTTACAGAACCCTATAAACGTTAGCTGAAATCTTCCTTTTTCCATCTGACCTTTCACCATTCTATATATTCAACATTTTCAAACATGGTTGGTATAATTGCAGATGAAGTAAAGTTCTATGAAAGAAACAGAAAGCTGAAAAAGCTTGATGAGAAAGATCTCGAAGCACACAAGGAAGAAGCTCCTGTCGGGTTGACTGAAAATGTTCACATTAAGCAGTTTTTGCCTGATTATGGTAAACCTTGGTGGAGGGTCCCTCATTTGATAAAGTTGAACATTTTCATCTTCATTATTACTTTATCAACCTTCCAATCTATTCCTCATTGGATGGATGCCATGGGGAAACCAAATGGTGCTGTTTTGGGAGCAATTAATAACGGTGGTGTCTTTGGTGCAATCATTGCGTTCTTCTTTGCATCAATTATCTCTGATAAATTTGGTAGAAGACATGGCATCGTTATTGGTAATATCATAATGATTTGTGGTGTTGTTGTTCAATCTTGTGCAGGAACATGGCTAACCGTTAAAGAGGAAGAAGAAGGTCATATTAATAAACGTACTTATGCTATGACTCTTGTCGCTCGTCTTATCATCGGTGCTGGTAACACTGTCAACAATGTTCCTTCAGCTCCATTGATTTCAGAATTATCATACCCTACACACAGACAAACAACCACTGCTTTCTTCAATTCTAATTGGTAATTGGGTGCAATTATTGCAGGTTGGGTATCGTTTGGTACTCGTAATGTGGCACATAATTGGTCTTGGAGAATTCCTACAATTCTTCAATTCTTCAAGGGTTCTTCCCAATCATTCAGTTCTTCTTAACTTATTTAGTTCCTGAATCACCTAGATGGTTGGTTTCTCAGGGACGAAGCGATGAAGCTCGGAGAATTCTATTAAAGTATCATGCTGATGGGAATGAGGAGCTAGGTGGTGCCTTGGTTGATTTTGAAATGTCAGAAATTGAACTAGCTATTGAACAAGAAAAGATAGCTGATAAATCTTCTTATTTTGACTTTGTTAGAACCCCAGCTAATAAAAAACGACTTTTCTTATTATGTTTTATTGGAATTATTATGCAGTTATCTGGTAATGGGTTGGTCTCTTACTATTTGAACAAAGTGCTAAATTCAATTGGTATCACTTCAACCAGCCAGCAATTAGTTTTCAATGGTGGGCTAATGATTTACAATTATGGGATTTCTGTAATCATTAATGCGTTCCTTTTAAGAAAGATTCCAAGAAGATCAGCATTCATTGCTTCTATCGGTATGATGTTACTATTCTATGTGATTTGGACTATTTTATCTGCCATTAATCAACAGAGAAATTTTGAAGATAAAAGTTTGGGTAAAGGGGTTATGGCAATGATCTTTTTGTACTACTTATCGTATAATTTAGGGCTGAATGGATTACCATATCTTTATTTAACCGAGATTCTACCTTTCACAATTAGAACCAAAGGTATTAATTTATGTATGTTGGTCCAGCAGATTGTTTTAATCTATAATGGGTTTGTTAATTCAATTGCGATGGAGGCTATTGAATGGAAATACTACATTGTGTATTGTTGTATCTTGGCTGTTGAATTTGTTGTTGGGTTTTTAACTGTTGTCGATACATCAGGTCGTACCTTGGAAGAAGTTGCAGAAGTGTTTGGTGAAGGTCTTGACGAAGAACATTTGAAATTTAACTTGGAGTATAAAGGTGAAGTTACACATCTAGAGAAAACTCATGATGCTGATAGTGTATCTCCTGTGGCTGAGAAAGGTAGTACTGAGCATTTATCAGATGGCGTGAACTCTTACAGCCAATAAGCTCTCAATAGATTTGAAACTTTTATAAGTATTATAATGAGAAATGAGCAAATGAACAAAACAATGATCATATAATGGCCAAACAGAAGCTGAACATCTGTATATTGATATATAGCCATAATTAAATACACTGCCACTATCTTTTCAAGACTGTTAATCTAAAGCTCTCTAGACTATTACAGAGCTACACCATTAAGCCTAATTGAGTATTATTTGGCTATTGATTTAAGAACTAGGTTTTCGGGATCTTAAATTGACACAAAAGCGTTGGTCGATATGGTTTATATGTTGAGATAGATTCTCCGATTCAAACTTTATAGTTTGGTATATATTGGACTATGAACTTGATGACACTTTTGTGATCCTTATATATAACCAACTCTTAAGATTAGAGGCTAAAATACTTACTCAATATAAGATTATAAGCTGAGATTTCAATTTTGAGCTCTACTTTAATTTTGACCTCTGGAACATTGCAGGGCGAAAAGGTAACAAGACCTGGAAAATCGGAACTCTAGTTTCTGTTGAGGATCAATAGAAATTTGTTTTGATATAATTTAATGGTGATCAGCTCTTTCATCCCAGAGTCGTATATACTCCAGTCTGGAATTCGAAGTCTGATCCTTTCATAGACGTTAGAGGAGCACTTGAAATGGAAGTGTTGGTTTACTTTTGTCGATCTTGAGTTTCATAATTTTGATATGTCCCCAGGATTTGCACACCGGATTCTATGACAGCACCAATCGGTCAGTACAAGGCCATACAAATCACTAGAGGAGAATAGAGGAGGACAGAATTGTAACTTAAAGATACGGTGATGATCTGATTATGAGTGGGTAGACAGTGGGAAGTCTCGAGTATATTGGTAATTATTTGGTACGTTTAAGCCTCAACTCATTCAACCATAACTGATCATTCTGGAGGCCCACTGACTTCTGACTCCTGAGTGGTCCAAGTGCCTTTAAACAGTGAGACTACCTTACCAAGATGTCTTGGGATGGGTTAAATTCCCAAATGTGTTAATAGCGATATGCACCCCAAGCCAGAAGCTGGAGCATTTGTCTCGGGGATTTGGCGGAAATCGAATAACTGTAATTTCGGCTTTCTATTGGGAGAGTACTAACAAGAGAGTACTAACAAGAGGATACCTGATATCCAGAGCTATAATAGTTCACTACATTTGGACCAATGATGAAGTCTTTATCTCGCAGTTGACCGTCAAATAGCTAGTTTGGTATTTACGAAGATAATCCCGATTGTGTATGGGACAAAATTTTATAGTTCCGGAGTCACGGCGTTCGGATTTCAAAAAGAAAGAATCTGGGGAACCAAAATAGTAAACAAAAATCTCATAATTAGCGCCATGATTTGATTCAAGTTATTGCTGTTTCATAGTGGACAAGGGTGTGCTTTTAAGAAGGAGCTGGTCATTATGATCCTCTATCTAAGCAGGGAGAAGTTATTACGAGACGCGTCGGCCCGCTGGTCACTTAAGCCTGGCTGCTTGATGTTTTGAGAACAGAGGATATTTGATATTGTGAATGAAATCACTGTTGAAGATAATTGCTGGCACTATACAAAGAGATACAAAGCACTGACCCAATCCAAGACGCCATGACAATTAAAATTAGACCAAACTCCAACAAGAGACGCGTTTCTTGTTGAGATTGGATGATTGGCTTTGAACTTTAGGCCCCTTAGCCTTTGGAAGAACAACTAGATCGGCGTCCAATCTCTTGTCCCATATTCAACAGATGTATTGACTAAGTTTTTCCCCATATTTTTTAGGATTTGAGTCACTTCAAGACTGGTGGAAATTCCCAAAAGGGTGTGAACAAGAGAAATTGAGGGTCTTGAAAGCCTGGTTAGCCTCACGGATTTATATCTATTGGTCCAAAAATGGGATAGCATGATCTGCTGCTGCTTTAAAATGTATTTCTCCATCTTGAATTCTTCCTGCTTGGCCCAGTTATCTGGGGTCAGCCAATTTTCATCAAGACTTTAAGAAAAGTCTATAAATATTCGTTGAATCCTCCTTTCTTCATAGTTTGTTCAATAATATCCTCATCATAATACTATCAAAAGTTCACTGATCTTCCAATTTACTAAATATGGTTGGTCTTATTGCCGACGAAGTCAAGTTCTTCAAGAAGAACAAAAAGCCAATCCAAGTATCTGAAAAGCATGACTTGGAAACCAATCCTTCAAATGAAGTTGTTGATGAAAATAATCAACACTTGAAACATTTCTTACCTGATTATGGTAGACCTTGGTGGAAAGTTTCTCATTTAGTGAGATTAAACTTTGTGCTTCTTATTGTGAGTTTTTCAGCAACTAATACTGGGTATGATGGCTCATTATTGAACGCGTTCCAATCCATTCCAGATTGGATGGATGCTATGGGTAACCCAGGTGGTGCAGTGTTGGGTGCTATAAATAATGGTGCTGTTTTTGGATGTTTTCTTGCTTTCTTTTGTGCTTCTGCTATCTCTGATAGATTTGGTAGAAGACATGGTATTGCTATTGGAAATACTATCATGATCTGTGGTGTTATTATTCAATCATGTGCTGGTACATGGTTAAGAGTTAAAAGTGAAGAAGCAGGTGATGTTGATAAACGTACATACGCTATGACTCTTGTTGCTCGTATTATCATTGGGCTTGGAAACACTATTGCCAACGTTCCATCTCCACCATTGATTTCAGAATTATCTTATCCTACACATAGACAAGCTGTCACTGCTTTCTTCAACTCTAATTGGTATTTAGGTGCAATTATTGCAGGTTGGGTCTCTTTTGGTACTCGTAACGTTGCACATAACTGGTCATGGAGAATTCCAACTATTCTACAAGGTTTCTTCCCTATTCTCCAATGTTGTTTAATTTATTTAGTTCCTGAATCTCCAAGATGGTTGATATCTAAAGGTAGAAGTGATGAAGCAAGAGACATTTTGTTGAAGTATCATGCTGGTGGTAATGAAGAAGTTGGAGGTGCATTAGTTGATTTCGAAATGTCAGAAATTGAATTGGCTATCGAACAAGAAAGAATAGCTGATAAGTCATCATATTTCGATTTCACCAAGACTCCTGGTAACAGAAAACGTTTGTTTTTATTGGTTTTCATTGGTATTTTAATGCAATTGTCTGGTAATGGTTTAGTTTCCTACTACTTGAACAAAGTCTTGAATTCTATTGGTATTACTTCAACTACTCAACAATTAGTCTTTAATGGTGGGTTAATGATTTATAACTATGGTATTTCATTAATTATCAATTTGTTAGTTTTCCAAAAGATTAGAAGAAGACCAGTTTTTATCACATCAGTAGGTCTCATGTTATTGTTCTACGTCATTTGGACCATTTTATCAGCCATTAATCAACAAAGAAACTTTGAAGATAAAGGGTTAGGTAAAGGTGTTATGGCTATGATTTTCATGTATTATCTTGCATATAATTTAGGGTTAAATGGTTTACCATACTTATATTTGACAGAAATTCTTCCATTTACAATCAGAACTAAAGGTATTAATCTTTGTCTTTTAGTTCAACAGGTTGTTTTGATTTACAACGGGTTTGTTAATTCAATTGCAATGGAAGCTATTGAATGGAAGTATTATATTGTCTATTGTTGTATTTTAGCTGTTGAATTTATTGTTGCATTCTTGACTATTGTGGAAACTTCAGGTCGCACCTTAGAAGAAGTTGCAGAAGTGTTTGGTGAAGGTCTTGATGAAGCTCACTTACAATTCAACTTGGACAAGGCTGGTGCTACACATCATGAAGACATCCATGAAGAAAGTGACACTCCTAGCGTTGAAAAGAGTAAGACTAATCTTTTAAGTGAACCTCTTTCTCATTCAGACAGTCAATAGACATACAGTTTTATACTAGCTACATAGTAACAAGATGCTTATTGTGATTTTGGAAATGGTTAGGTGTAGTTGATTAACCAGATTTTCTTTACATGCACCCCGTATTTGTCAATAGAAACCTACAAAATTCTCAACAAAGCAACCTCAAGTATAACAAGGCTCAAGTTCTTATTTCCATTTTAGAGGCTGGATTCTGGCGGGAAAATACACTCTTTCCCCACGATCCATTCATTAACTTTACGTACGTACCAACCTCGTCGCACTCCTTCCGTTTCGTACTTTTTCAAAACACGTATATCGTGTAAAGTTTTTTCAGTACTATGTCTGCACTGGCTTTAATCTCTGAATTTTTCATTATCGGGCCATGGCCCATGACGTTGAATCTCCAATTTTGTAATTCAAACAATTTTCCGAGACAAATATCTATTGAGAACCCCTTGAACAAATAGTACCCAGATGGCCCCTGTTTCCATTCAACACCAGAGTACCACAATTGCGTGACGTAGTATCGTGATTCTCAACAGTACTCCTTGTCCAAATCTCAGATGTTTGGCTCCGCAATGACTCTTTCCAGTATACATTGAGATATACCCGTAGCTGGCTCAACTCTGGAACAATTCAGTACTTGTCATTGCGACATTTCTATGCCGGGATTGGACAAATTTAGACGCGGTGCGGAAGAACCCACCGCAGTTTCCGAATGAGGTAAGCAATCTCGAAAAACACACATCGTCAAAGATTGGGACAAACAGGTAATAATAATAATAATAAATAACCATCTTGGAATTTGGTTGACCTTTGTTTGTGTACCTATTGGGCCTAGCTATAGTTTGCGCTTATATTTGTTTGCGGCTAAAATATACAAAGAGAGTGGTTACACAAGAGTAGATCATATCATTGTTCCGGTGCTGTATTAATTGATCATGACTTCCCTTTTGTTTAGTGAACTCGAAGGCACTGGTCCATGACCTATAAGCCGGCCATCTCACCAAATTTGTTCTTTTTTTTCTTTCTGGGGACAAAAAATTTCCCCAGAAATGACTCTTTTCAGTGTGATGTCTTTGGAGCCTCTTTAATAAATTTGTCCTTTATGGAAAAACAAAGGTGCATAAATTTCTCCATACCAAAAACTGAATTAATCCTATTCTTGCATATACGCCCGCGTTATAGTGAAACCCATAACATCCCATTAAAGATTCTAAACTCCTATAAATACTCCAGTAATTTCCCTTTATATTATTGGAATGATGGCGTTCTTCATTCTATACTTACAAACAATAACTATAATACTTTAACAATGGTTGGCTTTCTTGCTGATGAAGTAAAGTTTTATAAAAAAAACAAAAGAGCTCAAAAGGAAAAATCTTTAGAAGCTAATCCTGAAAATTCTGATTTACCAGATGATAATGGTCATAATTTAAAACATTTCTTACCTGATTATGGTAAATCTTGGATCAAAGTTCCACATCTTTTACGTTTAAATCTTTTAATGTTGATTGTTAGTTTAACTTCAACAAATACAGGTTATGATGGTTCTTTATTAAATGCTTTCCAATCTATTCCAGATTGGATGGATGCAATGGGTAACCCATCAGGTGCTGTTCTTGGTGCTATGAATAATGGTGTTGTTTTCGGTTGTGTTTTAGGTTTCTTTGTTGCATCTCAAATTTCTGATAAATTGGGTAGAAGACATGCTATTGTTGTTGGTAATGTCATTATGATTATTGGTACTATTGTTCAATCATGTGCTGGTACTTGGTTAAGAGTTAGAACTGAAGAATCTACAAATGTTGGTCAAGGTGCTTTTGCAATGTTCCTTGTTGCTCGTATTATCATTGGTATTGGTAATACAATTGCAACTATTGCTTCACCACCTTTAGTTTCTGAATTATCATACCCAACTCATAGACAAACAGTCACTGCTTTTTATAATTCCAATTGGTATTTAGGTGCTATTATTGCCGCATGGGTTTCTTATGGTACTAGAAATGTTGGTTCAAATTGGTCTTGGAGAGTTCCAACAATTTTACAAGGTCTTTTCCCAATCATTCAAGCTATTTTAATTTACTTAGTTCCTGAATCTCCAAGATTCTTGATTTCAAAAGGTAGAAATGAAGAAGCTAGAGAAGTTTTATTAAAACATCATGCTGGTGGTAATGAAGAAGTTGGTGGTGCTTTAGTTGATTTTGAAATGTCTGAAATTGAATTAGCTATTGAACAAGAAAAAATTGCCAACAAATCATCATATCTTGACTTCTTCAAGACTCCAGGTAACAGAAAACGTTTATTCTTATTGTCATTTATTGGTATCATCATGCAATTATCTGGTAATGGTTTAGTTTCTTACTACTTGAACAAGGTTTTGAATTCTATTGGTATCAGTTCAACTTCTCAACAATTAGTTTTCAATGGTGGTTTAATGATTTATAACTATGGTATCTCTTTAGTCATCAACTTGTTGGTGTTCCAAGCTGTTCGTAGAAGAGCAGTTTTCATTTCATCTATTGGTTTAATGTTGTTATTCTACGTCATCTGGACCGTCTTGTCAGCTATTAACCAACAAAGAAACTTTGAAGATAAGGCTTTAGGTAAAGGTGTCATGGCTATGATTTTCTTATACTACCTTGCTTATAACTTGGGTCTTAATGGGTTACCATATTTGTACTTGACTGAAATTCTTCCATTCACTATTAGAGCCAAAGGTATCAACTTGTGTTACTGTATTCAACAAATTGTTATGATTTATAACGGGTTTGTCAACTCAATTGCCATGGATGCCATTGAATGGAAATACTACATTGTCTACTGTTGTATCTTGGCTGTTGAACTCGTTCTTGCATTCTTAACCATTGTGGAAACTTCTGGTCGTACTTTGGAAGAAGTTGCCGAAGTGTTTGGTGAAGGTGTTAACGAAGTTGATATCAAGGTTATGAAAGATAAGAGCGAAGCTTACCATTTGGAACGTACAAATGAAGACACTGGTAGTGGTAGCGGTGATGTCAGTGCTACTGAAAAGAGTGAAAACTTGTTTGTTAATTAGAAGAAAGAGGCGTTTTATACATAGAATTGGATTTCATTAGATTGTTTATATTATGACAGATATGCATATAATACTTCTCTGTAGATGATTGAACGTTTATCGCCATGTAAATTTGAAAAATAGAGCATCTAATAGTAAAAACAATGATATCGTATTGATCTCAACCACAACAATCACTTCAAAGATGAGCATCAGGCCTTCGTTATCCAAGCCTATATTGCGAAACAGAGGAATCAACAATTGTTCCAACATTTCAATTCTATTTGCTGGTTCGAATGGCATTCTAATAAATATGTACATAGCACTCATATATACAAGAGTACCAACAGTGTAATATACTGTTATTCGATATCCCCAATCATTAGAATCCCAGTCTTTTAATTTTGTGTAGAAGTAAGCACTGACCATAGACGTCACAGAGTAGAACATTAATGTGAGTCCTGGAAGTAATTCGTTCAAAACTTCCTTCACCGTTGGAGTGAGAAACACCATTACTTCAACCGATAAATCACCTTCAAAGCCATAGCGAACAAAAACATCAATATTCAATCAGCAAATAAATCAAAATATATAAATCAATTTATTGCCAGAAATTAACCGCCCATATACAGCTCATCGCTTACATAATCATACTACTTGAAAATTTCCGGGCCTCTTCACAACTTGACTTGAAAGTTGATAGTGGATCAGTGAATATTATAATATCGAGTTAACCTATTTTGGGGCTCTATATGCTGAGAGCGATCAGAAGATTGATAATGGGACCACCAAAGAATGTTGTTGTGATAGTGGGCACAACAGGAGTTGGTAAATCCCAAGTATGTATTGTTCATTGATATTACCTATAACGAAACTAACTAGTTACAGTTTAGTATAGAGCTAGCCAAACGATTCAACGGGGAGATCATAAATGCAGACTCGATGCAAATGTATAAGGGAGCCGATATCATAACGAATAAGCATCCTATGGAGGAAAGAGAGGGAATACCGCACCACGTAATGAATCATATAAACTGGGATGAAGAATATTTTATACATAGATTTGAAAAAGAGGCACTTTCCACTATTCATGATATACATTCAAGAGGGAAACTGCCCATAATTGTTGGTGGTACTCATTATTACTTGAACTCATTGTTATTTTTGAATAAAACTATAAAAACTGATGAACCAAATATTGAAAACTCCGAAAAGTTGACACAGGAACAGAAGGCTATCCTTGATGGTCCTTCTGATCAAGTGTTTAGTACTTTACAACAAGTGGACCCTATAGCAGCGGGTAAGTTCCATCCAAATGATACAAGAAGAGTCAGAAGAGCTTTAGAGATATATTACACAACAAACAGGAAAGCTAGTGAGCATTATGTGGAGCAACAAGAATCAGAACAAAGTAAATCTCCTTTAAGATTCAACACATTGGCATTCTGGTTATATGCTCAGAAGCCAATATTGGACAAGAGACTTGATGATAGAGTGGATAAAATGCTTGAGAATGGAGGGATGGATGAAATTAACGAATTATATGAATTTTACACCAAGAGTGATCCAAGACCAGATTGTGAAAGAGGAATATGGCAAGTTATTGGATTCAAAGAGTTCTTGCCCTGGCTAGAAAGTGATCGATCAGACAAGGAATTAAATAATTCAATTGAGGGTATGAAAACTAGAACGAGACAATATGCTAAGAGACAAGTGAAATGGATAAAAGGTCTATTGGCAGCAGACCTTGCTAAGGAAAAAGAACATAATTATGTCAAAGGCGGGAGACTTTTTGTATTGGATGCCACTGATTTGAGTGTTTGGTCCAATAATGTTACAGAGAGAGGAAGTGAAATTACAGAAAAATTCCTATTAGGTAAAGAGAGTGGAATACCTCAAGCACCAAAAGAGCTTGAAAATTTATTACCTTCTGAAGAATTACCAAAAGAGGACAAATCTCTACAATGGAAACATTACACCTGTGATAAATGTTTTAATAAGGACAATACACCACTAACTATTGTTGGTGAAAGACAATGGAATATCCACCTTGTCAGTAATAGACATAAATCAAACACAAACAGGGGAAAGAAAAAACTTCAGTATGAGCAATGGCTTGCTAAACAACAATCAGAAAACGAGATACAGAGCTAACTGAATTTGATACCATTCTCTGGTCTCCAAACACCAACTTTTGGTTTTGCAGATTGTGCTCTTGGTGCAATCAGTGCAGGACTTGCAGTTCTTTCAGGTATGTTATCTGGTGTAGGTGCCTTGTGAACTGAAGATCTTTTACTTGAATTGTTAGATTGCGCTGGTGAATTTGCATTGAGATCAAGCCCTTGAAATTTGTTGTTTAATTCACTAAATTTTTGTTAGTATTGTATATAGCATTAAAAAAAAAACACATTATAACTTACAATTCCAAATCCCGCGCTTCTAATCTTCTCTGATAAATAAAATCATCACAATCATCAATTAGTCTCTTGCAATTTGCATTAAACTCATTATAAAACTTTAACCCTTGAGAAAGATTCATTTTTAAATCCTTCACCTCTGAATAAACAAGATCAAGCGTTTTCAGAGCTTCCTCTCTCGCAGAATCTGGACCTCTGGCAGTCTTGTAACGTAAAAATTGTTTGTTCAAATCATCAATCTTATTTTCAAGTTCTCTTTGATCATTCTTTTGCTTTTCAATCCATTGGATATCGCTGGAGAAATTATCTTTGACATGTTTTTGAAAGACAGGTTCAAAAGTATCTTGATCAACCTTTAAATCATGGAAACTTGATTGGATTCTCTTATATTCAGAAATAATTTTCGGCAAGATCTTCGAATGTCCTGACTTGAGTTCAACTGTTTCAATGAAACTGTTACGTTCAACTTCCATCTTATGTGCTCTATTCAAGGCTTCTTTTATGTTTAAGATAATTCTTCTTAATGATGGATCAACTTTTTCAGACTTAGAATTTGGCACATAATCCATAATTCTTTCTTCGCTAGATGACAAAATCCTCAATGGCTTTTCAATATTAAAATACTGTTCTCGTATTGTTTGATCTCCACTCTTGGCTTGTCTCAAATAGTTTCCTAGATCTTGGATTCTAGCCAAAAGTTTAGCAGATGCATCTTCAGATGTAGCTCTTGTCCAATGCTTAGAGCCCAACTTGGCACGCAACAGCTGGTCTTCCTGTGATTCAAGTTGTAATCTTTCTTTAGCACCTTCTACCAATCTTTCAGCCTCTAACGAAAGCTTTTGAATGTCATCCAATGTCTCTTCAATTCTAGCCAATCCACCCTGTGATTTGATTTCATGGTGGTGTTCAATCACCGTGGACGGGAGGGCCTGTGGTCTCTCAATAGCATCAATAGATCCAGGAAGACCTCTTTCTGTTATAAACTTGTTCATCATGTTCGTCAAAGCTTTGATTGGCGATGTTATGTGTCTTGTAACATAGTCATCCTGGCGTTCACCAAATGCTTGAGCTGTTTGAAATACATAAAATGGTAAAAGGTCATTGAATAATTGTTTCCCAAAGTTCCCAGTCTTGAGTGATTCTTGAGGTTTAATCAAATCATCAATATCCATTTCCTTTACAAGAGATGCGTTAACTATTGATGGTAAGGTCTTTGGAACTTCTTGCAGATAGATCAAATCATTATCCTTCTCTGCCCTTCTTAAGGTATCATCAACAACTTCCTTCAATCCTTGGAGATCCTGCAAAATGACCATGCCGACAAATTTTGCACTAGAACTGGCAGAGGAAATAGCTGTACTGGCCCTTTGTAAACGAGCAACTTCTTCACCATAATGAGATCCTGATACAGCAACAAGTGATGCTCTAAATTCAGCTGCTGCTTCAAAATGAAATTTCTTAACAGTCATATGATGTGTCCATTCTGTTCTAATACCTTCGCTTCTGTTAGCTGTAACTAATGCTTTCGCGTAGTAATCTGATACTTGAATTGCCAATCTGGCAACCAACGAATCTTTCACTTTATCTTTTGTTGCCTTGAGCCAGCAAACTTCTTGAGCTTGAGCAAAACATAATGTTTTAAGAGTCTCAATGGTACCACTCTGTAAATCTAAAGGTAATATAATATTTTTGTCTTTCTCAGCAAGTATATTGATATATCCAAATAAAGTTGCAGCATACTGGAAATACAAACATGCCTTTTTCAAACCTTCACCATTTTGACTATCTTGAGCAACCGCTAATTGGGAATAAAGTGATGCTATGTTGTACAAGACATTTATTTTCTCAAAAGTGAACGATTTTAGCTTAACAGGTCCAGTAACAGAGTACCCTAAGGTACCATACCATGGGAACTCCACCACATCTCTTGGGAACTTGGATTCTAAAGTGGACAAGTGAATATAGTATCTAAAATTGGTTAGTCAACTTTCTTCAACAGACCACAATCCAACTTACCTTTTCAGTAAAGCTAAATCTTGGGCTGAGACTTGTAGATCTATAGTGTCATTTCTAAGGGTATCAATCTCTTGTAGATCAGCTTCAAAAACTGTTGCAGTTTGGAAGAATTCCTTTGATATAATATCTCTCAATTCTTTACCAAACTCAATCTTCCGTGTCTTACGATACGGAACAAAAAGTAAGTTAGAACTCATATTAATCTTTGAGAATGCAAAAGTTTTATCACTACGGTTGTTTCGTACAACGTCTAGCTGTAATTAATTTCGCAAGGTCTCCAAATGTAAACAAATCAACATTTTAAATCCGAGGCTTAGAAAACGTGACACATTATTTTATTTGTGCGTATAGAGTGTCTATATTTCCGAGGGTACTTGTTTAGCTCTTCTAGCTTCAAGATAACGTTCTTGACCAACTTGTTCAGCATGGACTAGAGCATCGACTTCCTCTTGTAACGCATCAGTTCGTGACTGTATTCCAATGATCTCACTGCTACGTAACATTTCGAACGCTGTGAGTGCCCTGTCAGCGTCTTTCAAATCGTCTAGCAACTGAATTGATTCTTCACTCAAGGTTTCATTTCTCTTAACATACCCACCAAATTGCAAGTCTAACTTCTTCTCGAGTTTGTTGGTTGAAGATAATAAGGTTTGAAGCTCAGTGATCATAGTCGAATTTGCCACTTGGTAAGAACCAGGTGTAGCACTGTGCAATTGACAGAAGCGGCTTTGAAACTCTTTAAGAGCTGCTTCATCAATTTCTCCCTTCAACTCTTGTTCAATCTTTTCCTTACTTTCTTGATCAAGGTCACCAAGTAATGGAACACCAGAAACTTTGTTGGCCTTGGAGTAATCGGATTTGATCAATTTGATAAGTTCAGCATCGACTGCTTTTGATATTTCATCACTTTTCAATGTCTCGAAATTTATATTTGATGGAAGGTTGGGTATTGGCAAGCCACGTTGAACAGCCTTTGATCTTCTAAGCAGTGCTCTGGCTTGTTCTTTTGATTCTTCAATTGTTCTGAGTCTCTCTAATTCACCTTTATCTTCAGTTAATTCTGGAGTTACAGTAGTTGACTTGGTCTGGCTTTCAACTTCTTCATTTTCTAATATTTCGAAATCATTTTTAGGTTTGGGTAGCGAAGCAAATCTATCACGAAGTGAAATTGATGGGACATGTGTTCTTGTCGAAACAACTTTTTCTATATCTTGTTCAACAAATTCATCAACAGGAGCGGTGTCAAGTTCAGACTCCTCAGTAGTCAAGAGGGCTGATTTTTCAGCCAATGATTCTTTTATCTTTCTAGCTGCTTCATTAATTCTATCATCCACTCCTTCATCACCATTATTGATTTGTTGTAATTCCTCCTTAGTTAAATTTTCAGTTTCATTTCCAGTGAATCTTGGAGCTGGTAGTTCCAATTTTCTTCTCTTGACATCCACCACTTCTGCTGGTCTTTCAATTGCAATTTGACCACCTTCCTGATTTCCCCTAGCTCTTTTCTCCTTCTTACGCCCATCATCTTTGACTCCTGAAGTTCGTACTTGTCTTTCAAAGTTATCAAGTAGATTCTCATTATCATGTGTCTCCTCTGTAGTATCATAAAAACCACCAGATGGCTTGTGCTCAAAAGCTATATCGGCGTTATAATCAATTTGGTTTTTAAACTTTTTCTTTGGAGCTCTTAGCTTAGTGTTTATACCAGCTTGTTTTAATTCACGTCTTTTCTGTAGTAAGGCAATACGTTTACTTTCTTCAAGCATACGTTCTCTAGCTTTTCTTGTGGCTTTCTTCCCTTGTGTATTAGCCAATCTTGCTCTCGCTTCTGAAAGCATTTCTTTTTCGTCATCATCTAAATCTATGGCATCTGGTCTAGCAGCTTTAGTTTCTGCATTCACATTTAAATCTCCAACCTGTAGGTCTTTACTAGCACCAACTGAGGCTAGTGCTTCTATCCCAGGACCACTCAACGAGAGCTCACTCCCCGAGTCTTTTTCCTGAGAGTCATCAAGTATCTTCTGGTATCTTTCTATTGCCTGTGTAGCTGTTCTTCCAATATTGGACGCTATTGACCTCCATTGATTTGGCATAAGTCTGGCTAAATTCAAAAGCTTCTCGTCTTCCTCTGCAGACCAGTCAGACTTCCTTATTCTTGGGTCCAAGTACTCATTCCATCTTGCCTTTGCCTGCTTTGCAGTCTTACGAGCCAATAAAGAGGCAACTCTAGACCACTGGTGCAATCCATACTTTGTCACTGCTGCCTTCAAGATCTCATCTATAGTAATAGTTAGTACCGCTTTAAGAGCGAAAACAATGATTCACACATACCTTCAATGTTGGACCAAGCACCACCTTTCACATACACAGGGACCATCTCAATAACAATAATTCTTCCTCAAACAAGTCCAAAAGCGTAGATATTCAGGTCAATCGCTTTATAAAAAAATTAAAGTATGTAAAAAAACAAAACCTTCGCGAATCTTGTTGATTTTTCGAAACACATAAACCTTTTGAACATTGCCAACTTGGGCCGGGAACAATAAGACAACAACGATCACACAGTTTACTGTACTATAGTCATACTATTCTATATTCGGATATTTAATTCATAGAAAGAGCCCTCAAGCCACCTTCAATTCCAACCATTCGTTAGTGTTTTTTGCTGGTGTTAAGAAAGGATTCGAACAATGCCAATATTTCAACCCAAACATCAAAAGTTGATCCTTCAATGTTATCCACCTGGTCGAGGATTTGATAAAAAGCCAAACTCTTCAGAATTGAGTTACTTATTATACTATGCCTCGACGCGTCGTGTGAAGTTGGAGAAAGTGGGTAAGTTCCTACAAAAAAAGAATGCAATTGATATTAGCCGTAATAGAACCGGTAACGTCCAAGTCACACTCGAGATTATAAATTCTTTAATCAAAAAATGTCCAGATGATCTCAATGTGTTTGCTCATAATGTGAATGCAATTTTGGCTTCTGTATTAACAACTAATGATCTCGCGTTATGTCAACATGCGGAACCAGTTTTCAGTACTTTTTGCAACACATTAGACGGTGAATTATTCACTGGTGATTTAGAATTCGTTGATAATTTTACGAAACTTGCGGAGGGATTTGTGAATTTAGGCATTAAAGTTCCACAATCAAACCCTACAGAATGGAAAGCTATTGGATTGAATGGAGCTGGAGATTTAGCGAATTGTAAAAATATTTCTCAAGGTCACGGGAATTATATCGTCAAGAAGATTATCCCATTTGTCGTCTCTGAAATCCATGATGATTTCACCAAAGATCAATTGTTGTCAGAAGTGAGATCTCATGGATCCGAGCATGATTTATCTAGATACAATACTGCTAGAACAGCAGCTCCAAAACATGAGCCATCTACTCCAACTGAAATAGCAACAGACGAATTGGCAATCAATGCCCTTAAATCATTTTTCACCTCAAGCTCATCAAGTCAATTGGTTTCCTGTACAAAAGCTATCTGTCATTACTTGGCCACCAGTAATGTTGACCGTGATTGGGCTGCTGTTTTGGTTGAGATGGTGACAAATTGGGTTCCTGTGCAGTTGAGATTCATTGTCTTGAGTGTTTTAACAAGTCATTTGAGTGAAAAGGGGAAAGTATCCGAACAGCTTATTTATTTACACACTATTTCCAGTCTTTTATCATCATCTGTTAATATGGTTGGTTTGTCTGTCATTGATAACTTACGCCAGCTGATAGATTTACAAACTCATTTAATTAATGGACCTTCTGCTGAGAACCAGCAATTAATTCTCGCCTACTCAGAGGCAATAAGCTCACTTGCAACACACATATACTACCAGAACCAGGTCACTGATATGGTTGGGGAATTATTAATTAGAGTGAAGGAATATTTAAACAAATCTGCTACAAAGAATGTTGGAAATGTATCAAATTACAGAAACTTAATTTTAGTTATGCTTGATAACATAAAGAATATTTTAATCACAGCTAGTTCAAATACCACTGTTCAAAGAACAACTGTTCCATTAGAAATCTTTGAAGATACTTTTGGTCTATTGTCCTATGACAACAAAGAAATATTCACCGAAGCAGATATTTTCAAGTTACAATCGAAATACACTGATGTGTTGATTACTGTATTGAACCTTGAATATTCCACATCTCAAGAATCTCAGAAAGAAGATCATGACTCTTTAATCAGTAATGCAAAGGTAAGTGTTATTAATGAACTATATGAGGAACTAGAATCAGTTGCCGCAGTGGAGAACTATACAAACTATGATGCTTTGATAGTATTGCTAAATTTGATTGTTCAGAAGTTTGGTATAAACGCGATTGTGAACTTGTTACCATTTTTCTTTGAGTGGCAGCTGAAGGATGATACTGGTGATATTGCATCTGTGTACTCTGACAATATTGGATATATTCTTGCACTTTTTGCATCTGATTATTTGGAAGATGATGATTTTAAAAACCAAGTGTTATCAAGAATTGATTATCGTAAGAAACACGGTTTGTGGAAGATTTCTAAAGAGATACCAATTGAGACCAGCACAATTTCAAGCAAATTTACTTTTACAAAAGATGAATCTTTGACTTACATTCAAACCAACCTTTCAGACAAATATCATGACCTCATTTACAATGCACACTATAAATATCGTTCCAATGAAGTTAATCTCGAAGAAACAGAAGATGGAAATGGTCATGACTCTTCATTTGTTTCTCAAAATGGACCACCAAATCTGTCATTTTCAGTGTTCCCACAACCTGGTGAGAATCACAGCATAAGATCAGCCCCATTATCTGCTAGATCGTTATTAAATGGCCGCTTACAAGCTCCAAAAGTTCAAGAATTGAGAAAAGCCATTTCTGGTACTGCATTAAAATCATCTTCTCTTGCAGTAAATGGTTCAAGACAAAAAACTGATGTTGGATCCCTGCTTCAGGATCTAAGTTTAGAGTCTGCACTTGATGATAGAGGCTCTTTGGCATTTAGATACTAATCGATTGATTGGTCAGCACTTCAAATAGTCTGGTACTACAATTGATGAGTTTCAAGAATTTGAAAATAAATGATTCCAAATGAATTTTTTCTTATTTTGTAATGTAATATATGTGAACCTGATAGATTTATCCAAAGTATAATAACATAAATACGTAGTAAAAACACACTTAGATACTAGGCAGAAACATTTTATGTTTTTAAATGTGTATAACCACCTTCTCTCATGTATAAAAAACGAAAAAAAAAAAAACCTCAATAATAATAATATTAACATAAAAGAACTAGTTGTTCATTTCTTATTATTCATCTTCCTCAGATTCATCCTCATCATCATCATCACCTAAAGCAGCAAATGCATTGAATGTAGCTTTTGGTTTATCTGCAATATCACGAGCATCAGCTGGTTTACTTGAACCGATATTTTTATTATTTGGACGAACCTTAACTTGTGTATCTTTTAAAGAATCTTTGAATTTTTGTCTTTCTGAAGCTTGTTCTTCACCGAATGATTTTTTGTGATTATCTAGAGTAACCCAACCATCAGCATCCGGTTGTGGAGCTGGTGCACGTTTTGGACGATGGTTTTTGAATTTTGGTCTCACACCTATAATTACTGTTAGGAAATTGTTCGGTCAATAATGATAATTGTTTTACTTACCCAAATGAGATGATCTTCTACGGCCAGTTTGGAAACTGGATTCTAAGTTAGTAATAAGTCTAGCCTGATGACTGATAATCATGCATACCCTGATTCTTCTTCACTATTTGTATTTTGTTAGTATTCCGGACATACTGGAAGTCTAAGCTTCTCATCTCTTTAGTGTCAAGTCACACGAGCGACCGAAAGCTCGGAGCAGATTAACACCACCCAAGAACAATTAAGAGTGAGGCCTAACTAATAAACAACTGTAACTTACTTTTGAATTTGTTTCTCTCTTTGCTCTAAAATAGCTCTGGTGAATTCAGCAAAGTCCACAGTAGTTGGTACGTAAGCTGTCTCACGTAGCTGAATCAATTGCTCAATCTCGTATTTGGCCATTATTCTTTTGTAAATATTATATGTGTCTGTTTAAAATTCACTTGTAAAATCTAGCTAATTATTTCCAATAAATTGAATTTACAATGATTTTGTAGCGAGTTTTTACTACTGATTTATGGCTCTTCGTTGACTTTTTTAACGTAGTTAAAAATTTTGAAGTTTTCCTGTTTTGAGGGTAACTGCCAAAATTCAAAGTGTCATTAATCACCTATAAAGAAAAATATTCTTTATATATGAGATGAGCTTGATAACCAGAATTAACAACAACAACCACAGCTAGATCAAGATGCCTATTGCCCATAGTTTGAATAAAGTGCAGAAGACGATACAGAAGTCCAAGGGTGCTATGCATCCGAAGGGGAGAAAGTTTAAGCAGTTGAACAGAGCCACCCTGAGAGAACAGAAGATCAATGAGAAGAAGGTGAAACATATTGAAAAGAAAGATTTCGAACTTATGAGAATCAAGTTCCTACAGGAAGCGATTAATAATAGAGACAGTCAAGAGACTTTCTCTCTAGAGGAAATAAAACTTTTCATTGAAGCTTTTATTAGTAGAAATGATGAAGAATTAGATCAACTAAGGGCTGAAAGACGTAAAGGAAGACCTCCAACTAATAGACAAGTTGCTTTAGAAAACATGACCAAAAGTGAACAACAAGAATATGACTCTGGATATTTGGTTCCAGATTTGAGCGATGCTAAAACCGTGGAAAGACTAAGAAATTGGAATGGTACAACTGGTGGTACAAATATATTTAAATATGTTCATGTTGCAAAAGGAACTACTGAACTACCTGCTAAACAAGATGAAAGTATGAAAGAGTAGGAAATATCGAATGTACAATATTTTGGGTGTTTAAAGGGTATAAATATAATGCATTATAATTTGTTATAAAATAGCTGTTCGCATATAGTAAGATATCAAATAATATAGTAGTTCAAGAAGTTCCCTTTACAGCACGACCATTTTTGTCAACATTATACTTCACTTTTTGTTGATGTTCAAAATAATGACCAAAACCATAGGCTAAAACAAATATAATACCAACAGACCATGCAGATCTTTTGAAACGCTTTCTGAATAATTTTTTTCTTTCTAGTTCTTTGTCAATATATCTTTCAAAAATCAAAATCTTTTCAGCATCACCGCCAGATCCAATCAGCTTCCATCCACCATTCTTTTCAAGCTTGATAATTTGTTTTAAATATTTTTCTGGAATTCCCAGAAATTTGAAAATGGTTAAAAGATCTTGTGGTTGGTAATTATCACCAAGAGGATTTTCAGTTGTTATAATCTTCTCCTTGTTGGTTAGAATCAAAAATTCATGTGTTAAATTTGCTCGTTGCTTTATACTTGGAAAAAACAAATCATCAGGATTTCCTTGCTCAGGAACTTTAATTGAACTTAAAGAATTTGCAACTCTTTTGGAAAGAGCCTCATCAATTGGTGTAAAAAAATTATGTTTTTGAATAGTTCTAGAGTTCTTATCTGTCATGGCTTTTGACGATTCATATGCCTTTTCTTGTCTGAATTTCTCCTCTTGTTTCAAATCCTCGGTCTTCTTTGCATTTTCAAGGAATCCTTCCAAAGATTCTCTAGGAATATCAAGCTTTTCCAATTTCTCAGGTTCAGTCTGATTCAGTTTTTCAAGTTTCTTTCTAAGCTGTTCTGTCTTTTTAGATTTCTCACGAATCTCTGACTCACTAAAGTTCTTCTCTCTGGATAATTTTGGAATTTCATGTTCAAGAAGTTCAATAATATCACCAATTTTACCAATTTTCTCACGTGGAGTAAGATGGCCAAGTTCAGATAATAAATCCTTATTCTTCTTTCTCACACGTTTCACATCTGAAGAAGGAAAAAGAACCGGTTTAGAAATGTTAGAGAGTTCATTTAGTTCGTCTATATCAGGGGCAGAGGTATTGTAATGGAATCCACTGACACTCTTTTCTTCATTAACATTTGGAACAAACAAATTGGAAATGTTACCATCTGTAGTAGACTTACCACCATCATTCTCAGATTTTGTACTATAAGTGATAGGATCAATTTCTGAGTCAGATTCGGTACTAGATCTGCTCTTACTAATGTCTGAGACTGATTCTGGCTCTTGAGAATGAATATTAGTAGCAGATTCATTATTGGTCTTTATCGCTTGATCTTCAGTTGCATATCCACTTTTTGGGTCTTGCTCTTGAGTATTAGGACCACTAGCAGATGTATCGTAGTTCAACATTGATTCAGAAACTTCATCATCCTTCAATCCCGCTAGAAAATCATCTCCTCGAACATCATTAAGAACAGCACTAGATGGAGGTTTAACATTAGACAAGTTATCAGTTGCAATATGGTCATCAGACTTCGCATTAGAACATTCTGTTATATTTGCTTCGTGTATAGTTGTCGAAGATGATTTCGTCAACTGCTCAATATCTGAACGAATATAAGGAGCGAACATATCTTCAGATGCATCTTTTGAATCAACTTCATTTATAACTAGAACATCATCTAATTTGTTAGCAGTCTGACCGGCAGCTGCTGTCGCATGATTTAATAAATTATTGTCAGATTTGACTTGAGGAATAGGGAATTCCGAAAGAAGAGAATCCTGTTGTTTGGAGACCAAGCTTTCATATAATCTAGGGTCTGATGAAACAGCTTTCTTGGAACTCGAGCGTTTATCACTGTGTGTAGATTTATCCTCTTCAAAAACAAGATCATCATCGATTCTGGCATCTGAGGTTTGGCCCATATGTCTCACAGAGCTAGAGCCACCAGCATCTGTCAAATGATTATTGCCGTGTGTAGCTTCATCCATTTCAATAACAATATTATCATCCATTCTGGTATCTGAGGTTTGACCCACAGAGGCACCAACATCAGTCAAATGATTATCCGATTTAGAATCCGCTTGATTTGGAATTGTAGTATTTTCAGAGCTCTCTAATTGTGGGAGATCTGATGAAGGTGCGAACATATCAACAGTGCTATCCTTCAGATCACCGTCTTCCTTGACAATCAAGTAATCATCTGATTTAGAATCTGGGGAACTAATAATAGTTTCTGGGGATTTCACATTTTTGTTACTAACCATCTGCTCATCAAGTTTTGAGTTCAGCTCCTCTGTTTTAACTTCAGTATCAACTTCAACAGGATTGGATGTGACTTTTTCAACACTTTCAACTTTTGCTTCTGAGCTTTCATCCTGCTGTGTTGACTTTGATGACTTCTGTTGCTTGTTTTTATTGTGAGAGTAGATAATATTTAGAATGGTACTAGGTCTAGTGTTTCCAGCAAAAACATCATTAGCTCTTAAAATTGCATTGTTCAACAATGGGGTTAAATTTTGAGTAATGAAATCATTATAGGTACTAATCTGCTTGTGTGAAAAAGTCTTAAACTGGTTCTTCAATTTGTTTAAATTTTCCGGAGTAGATTTTCCAGTCAAAACTTGGGACAAGTTAAGTAAATCAGGTGAGTTTTCAATATGTGCTTTCAAAATTTCCCATTCATGATCGTTCAACTTGAGCAACAATTCATCAAGATCCAAACTTTGGTTTTCAGAATGAGGAATCACTTTCTTTCCGTTTCCATCAGCTTTATTATCAGATTGACTATTCACCGTTTTGCCACCTTTACTTTTTGAAGTACCACATTCTCGTTTAAGAACTAGATTTGAGAGAACTGTATTCATGAGTTTAGTTGCTCTCGTTCTGTTCATATAGTCATCACCCAAATTTTCCAATGCTCGGTTCAATAAAACGTCTATATTTCTCTTGACGAATTCATCATATAATCTCTTTTGCTCTGCTGATAATTTCTTTGTACTAGAACTGCCTGAATTTGATGTGGCTAACTGAGATTTGCGATATAAAATATCAAACAGAGTGAATAGATCAGTGCAACTAGTAACTTTCGCTTTGAGTTTTTGCCATTCCTTATGATTTAGTTTTTCCAAAAGCACATGAAATTCTAGGTTATGACCGTCAATATCAGCCCCATTTTTTCTCTTGCTACAATGATCTTCATTCTGTATATTGGAAGATTTAGCATCTTTGATTTCAGACTTTGTACTTGAAGTGGAAGATTTAGCATCTTTACTTTCAGACTTCTTACCTGAATTGGAAGGTTTAACATCTTTAATATCAGACTTTCTACCTGAATTGGAAGACTTATCATCTCTATTTTCTGGTTTTTTATTTGTGTTAGAAGATCCAGCATCTTTAATATTTTCAGACTTTTCAGTTGAATTGGAGTTTTTCGTTTCTTTCTTTCTCTTGGTCATAGTAATGAGGTCCAGCTCATATTCAGCGTCATCATTTAGATTTGCTCCTGTGTTATCCCAAGTAGATTCACGTTGGAAATTCCAATTATTTGTGTGAATAGACTTCTTAAGTTGATAGCCCTTGGTTTCAATAATTGGCGTAATATTCACGACTCGAATCCTTCCCAGATGATAGAGATTCCAAATCTTTCTGAACTTCATTATGTCAAGGTATAACTGTTTGAATCTGTTGGAAGTCATCTAAATGTATGATCCTGTTTGATATCGCTTTGCCACCTCCTAGCGTATGGGGTAAAAATCAGCTAGAAGTAGGTATATATTTTGATAAGGACGTAGAGATATATAGTGAGCTAGAGAAAAGCTAACAGCCCAGCTGAATGTGTTGTCCTCAGCAGAAATTGAATATCAATTATAATGTTCCGCCCTATTTTGTGGTGAGTTGAGGTGAAGAAAGTGAAGAGCTTATATCACTTATCAAAAATTTAAGCTCCCTTTCTGATAATGATGCAGTGATCTTAATGTTTTTTTTTTGCTTGTTTGACACTTTCTACTGTGGTTTTGAGATCAGGGCATCACAACCAACAAACACTAGACTCAAAGTTACCACTATTTAGCTAGAGATATAATTATTTAATGCAAGATTTCCAAACAATGGAGTATTATTTGTATATCAAGATCACACTATATTTCTCTTTGCACATAGAAAAAAGAGGGCTAGAGCGTTTGCTACGTAGCATTCCCTGGCTAGAATCGAGTAATAAATAAGTTCATTTTGAATCAGGTCTATAGACAGTCATAGTTTAGGTTTACCACTTGGTTCGATCTTTTTTCTCTTGACGTCTGGCTTTAATGGTCCATCGACAGAGACTTTATTTCCTCCTTTTCTGAAAAACCTCCAAAGATCAGGGATGGTTACAGTAAAGAGGTTTTTCATTGGCAAGACAAAAGCACGAGCAAACCATGGAGTTAAGAATAATGAGATAAAAACTCTAACAGGGAAAGTGGCCTATAATTGGTTAGCTGTCCATTTTTTATCAATAATGCAAAAGATCCTAACTTACTTTGACGATACCATACGCAGTAGCACCTTCTAATATTAATTTGGTTCTATCTTGGACAGACCAATCTTGTGCAGTATCACCAAGCTGAACAGTCAAAAGTTAGTATTTGAAAATACACGAAAATCAACCAAGATGCACTCACAATATGTTCAATAACAGATGAACCTTTAACTAAGATCCAAGAAGGTATATCTGTTGGTAAGAACCCTATCTGATGGAAGGCATACCATAATCCCAAAAAGGGAGCTAAAGCAGTCAATTCATGTAATATCACGAAAGCTGTGAGATGAGATACAGGTGCGTTCACAAATCTTTTACCATACTTCTTCATGGAATTAGGAAGTCTTTTGATGATTGGATGATTTTTATACTTTTCTGATTCTATATCAATGTTCTCAAGTGTTGGTGGAGTCTTTGGTTTCTCTAATTGTTGATTGAGAAGGGATCTTGTGGTAGACAAAGCTCTCAATAATGGGCTTCTAAGAGGCACTCTGATCCCTATAGGACCTAATCTGTGAAGAAACATATTCACAATTTCTTTGTTGTTGGAGATGTATTCAGCTTTCTCAAGAGATCTTGAAATTTCCTGGTTGAAGTTGACTATGATTTTTGTTTTTCGATTCTCGCACAACGGATATACGAGGCCTCCATATACAATAAGTGATTGGTCTAGTAATCTATGTACATTTATTTCTACTTAAATTATAGATATATGCATGTATCTCATTTCATTCATTAATGACTTTGTCACATCTTTGACACAAGTCTTCTGGAGTTGGAGCAGTGTATTTCCAACATCTTGGACATTTAGATTCTCCGGATGGAATAACACTGACAGATACCTCAGTACCGTCAATTGTGATCTTATTGGTGTAGTTGTATTTCAAGTCTGATACTAGTTCAGTGTTGATATGGACATGTGAAACAAGGAAATAATCAGCTAAATAGGTTTTATGTTCCTCAAAAATTCTTTGTAAATTCAGATTTTCACCATTGATATTGATTATAACATCAGTTTCCAAAGAATTTCTAATTGTCTTATCATTCTTACGACCTTGTTCTGCCAATAATTTCACCTCATCCTTGATTTTCCAGATCAAGTTAAAACCAGCTTCAAGTTCTGGGTTCTTGTATTTTGAATCAAGTGTTTTCCAACCTTTTAAAAATGGTGATGGCTCATTTGATTTAACCCAAGGTAATGTGTAATCCCAAACTTCTTGTGTCATGACGGGTATTATAGGAGATAATATTGATAAATATGTTTGATGGATTTCCAATAAAACTGATTGAACTGAACGACGTGAAATTCCTGCAACTTCATCAGTGTATAGTCTATCCTTCACAATATCGAAATAAGTTGCTGAAAGTTCTGTATTCAAATGATAATTCAACAATTGAACAACTCTGTTATAATTGTATACTTTATATTGCTCCAATACTTCTTCACTTAATTTCGCTAATTTCGAAAGGGCATATTTGTCAATAGGTGACAATTGTTCATATCCCACAACTTCATTACTTTGTACATCACTTAAATTACCAAGTAAGAAACTAAATGTAATTCTTATTTTTTTCAAAGCATCACCAACATGTTTCAAGATTTTTGGTCCGATAGCCATATCACTTGTATAATCAGCTTGTGCAGCCCATAATCTTAAACCATCAACACCTAATCCTGGAAGACCATTTTTGCCCTTGATAACATTCTCTGGAGCAATAATATTACCTACGGATTTAGACATCTTCTGTCCTTTTTCATCTAAGGTAAACCCATGAGTGATGACGTTCTTATAAGGTGCACTCGGTGAAGTGTTGTCACTTGTTGCAATTTTGGTCAATAAAGAAGATTGGAACCAACCTCTATGTTGATCAGACCCTTCAAGATACACGTCAGCAAGGTAGTCACGGCTTAGACCATGTTTTGTGATGAAACTTTCTATCTCCGCCCAACTAGAGCCACTATCAAACCAGACATCCATGGTATCCTTCCCCTTATAGAAGTCAGCACCTTGGCCACGATGTGATTCTGGTAACCATCTTTCAACATTTTCTTCCTCTTCAAACCAAGCATCAGTCCCCAATTCATCAATCTTTGCAATAATATGAGAGACTGAATCCTGGTCCATTAGCACAATATTGTCATCAGTTTTGGAATACAAAGCTGGGATAGGAACACCCCAACTTCTCTGTCTAGAGATACACCATTCATTTCTGTTCTTAACAAATGCTAGCAGTCTATTACGACCTTTTTCTGGAAAGAACTTGACATCATCAAGTGCCTTGCTAGCAGCCTCTTTGATTTCACCAACATTAGCAAACCATTGTGGAGTAGCCCTGATAATAATTGGTTTTTTGGATCTCCAATCATATGGGTAAGAATGTATATAGTTGAAATCAATGTGGAAAGCCATGTTTGCTTCTTTTAATAATTCCAAAATAATCTTACCACCTTCACCCAAGACACGCTTTCCAACCAATGATTCAAATCCTGAAGGCACTTCTTTGGTATATTTCCCAAAGTTATCCACTGGTGAATACGCCTCGATTCCATGCTGTAAGCAGGCGAAATAATCTTCATTACCATGCCCTGGAGCTGTGTGAACAAGTCCAGTACCAGCACTATCAATAACATGGTCTCCATGGATAATTGGATGAGTGAGCTTACTTATTGGATTCATGTATTTGGAATTTTGCAAAACCTCACCTGGTATGTTGATCCCTGATTCAGAAAAAGATGGATTGAGTTCTATTAATTGAGTAGCTAAATTCTTGGAAACAATTAATGATTGGTTTGTGGACTTGATGATTGTATATGTAAAGTTTTCATTAATGGAGATAGCTCTATTTGAAGCGATTGTCCAAGGTGTAGAGGTCCATATCAATGCACTGGATCCTTTTATGTCATTATCTTGTAAGATAGCTTTCAATTCATCAGTTGGCTCGGTGATTGGGAAGGAAAGGTAAACTGCTGTTGATTTATGTTTGTCATTGTACTCCAATTCACCTTCAGCTAAAGCAGTATGTGTCTCACAACCCCAGAAGACAGGTTTTTTCTGTCTTGTTATCAAATTTTTAGATAAGAGTGTTTTGAAAATGTTTAATTGATTAATTTCAAATTCATGATTCATTGTTTTGTAATTATCATTAAAGTCCGTCAATATGGCAAATTGTTTAAAAGCTTCTAATTGTGATTCAATAGTCTTTGTAGCGTGCTGTTTAGCCATTTGACGAACTTCCTTGACAGATAAAGTCATTGATGCATCCTTCTTTAGTTTCTTGTTAATTGATTCAAGCGCTTTCAACTCAATTGGTAATCCATGACAATCCCAACCTGGCTTATAATAAACCTGTTTACCCATCATTAAATTAAATCTATTGATGAAATCTTTCAAGATCTTGTTCAAGGCATGACCCAAGTGGAGATCACCATTAGCATATGGAGGGCCATCATGGAGGATGAAAACATCGTTTTTAACAGGGCTCTTGTTAAGCTGGATCTCGTATAATTGTTGAGATGATCTAGGAACTAAATCGTTTATACTCGATTCATAACTGGATCTTTTGGGGAATTCAGTCTTTGGCAGCTTCAAAGTTGCAGAATATTTATGTGCCAGATCAGAGTAGAGTCTCCTCTGTAGTCTGAAAACAGGCATTATATGACCCTTGATGATTTTCAATCTTAAGAAAAGTGGTTTAATCGTTACTTAGAGCTTTATGTCGTTATAAGCCAAAGAAAAACATCCCAACACCAAATGACGAAAAATTTTTGGTGAAAAAAAAGCGTCGACGATAATGAAAAAAAAGTGAGCCTTCAAGACGAAACTACTTGAACAAAAGACCTTTAGTTTCATTTTCAACTAACGTATTTCCAAGATGCCAATTGATCAAGAAAAATTAGCCAAGTTGCAAAAGCAAGGTAACAACAAAATCGGTGGTATTAGAAGAAAAGCTAAGAAGCCATCTCAAAAACCTTCAGCTGATGATTCAAAATTACAATCAACTTTACAAAAATTGAATGTTCAAACCTTGGACGGTGTTGAAGAAGCCAACTTCTTCAGAGATGACGGTAAAGTCTTACACTTCAACAGAGTCGGTGTTCAAGCTGCTGATCAACACAACACTTATGGTTTCTACGGTATTCCACAAGAAAAGGAAATTACTGAATTGATTCCAAACATTATCCCACAATTGGGTGCTGAAAACTTGGACATTCTTTCCAAATTAGCTGCTCAATTACAACAACAAAAAGGTGCTGCTGGTGCCGAAGGTGCTGAAGCTAAAGAAGGTGATGATGAAATTCCAGATTTAGTTGAAGGTGAAAACTTCGAATCACAAGTTGAATAAATAAACTGAGTTGACCTGTGCTTGGTTGCAAGTACAAGATATTTAGCATAACGGTAACAAAATGGTGATAATACATTATTTAATGTCATAATATACCTAATGTAGATTTATACACACCTCGTAAACACTTTTATTTCCCTTTCCGGACGTCTACATCCCTCGGTTTTATGTCACAAAAAGTCGAGAGCAACATCACCGAAAACACCAAGACTTTATACTTAACATTGTGTTTTAAGTTAACTATGTATATTGATGAAGACGATATTAGAATCTTTACATTAACGACCGATATAAAGCCGATGATTTAATAGAACACTAGCCTTTAAATCATTGTAATTTATTAGCAGCTTCTCCCATTACTTCCAGACGAAATAGCAATGTTTTGAGCGCAAAATGGGCTCTTCGGTGAAACAATAATCGGATGTCCACGCCCAATAGGAATTCAAACTTCTGGGAATAATTAAAAGTGTAATTAAACCGCATGTGTATATAAAGAGGGATAATATCCACTTTAAATATAATTGAAATTAACTAATTTACTCAATTCAAATTCAATTGAACAATTAGTACCATTATGCTTTCCAAATTAGTTGATCCTGAAAAATTAGAAGATACAATTCTTTCTAATTCACATTATCACAATCCAAACAATCGTAAAGATGATACTGAATTCATCTCTCAAAACAAATATGAAATCCCTCAACATGGATTAACTGAAAAATTAACTTATCAATTACTTCATAATGATTTATCACTTGATGGTAATCCAACTTTAAATTTAGCATCTTTTGTTAATACTTTCTCCACAGAAACTGCAAATGAATTAGCAAAGGAGAATATTACCAAAAATTTAGCAGATGCGGATGAATATCCAACATTAATGGATTTAACTCAACGTAATGTTTCAATTTTGGGTAAATTATGGAATAAAACTGATGGTTCCGAACCTGTGGGGACTGCAACTACAGGATCAAGTGAAGCAATTATGCTTGGTGGTTTAGCCTTGAAGAAAATTTGGCAAAAGAAGAGAAAAGATGCAGGTAAAGATATTTATAAACCAAATATTATTATGGGTTCAAATGCTCAAGTTGCATTAGAGAAATTTGCTCGTTATTTTGATGTTGAGGCAAGATTAGTTCCTGTTACTAAAGAATCTAATTATGTCTTGGATTTAAGTAAAGTTGAAGAAAATGTTGATGAAAATACAATTGGTATTTTTGTCATTTTGGGTAGTACTTATACTGGTGCTTTTGAAAATGTTTTAGAAGTTTCTAAAATTTTGGATAAGATTCAAGAAGAAAAGGGAATTGATGTTCCAATCCATGTTGATGGTGCTTCTGGTGCATTTGTTGCTCCATTTATTTATCCTGATTTAAAATGGGATTTCAGAATCCCAAGAGTTGTCAGTATCAATACTTCTGGTCATAAATTTGGTTTGACTACTGCAGGTTTAGGTTGGATCATTTGGAGAGATGCAAAACATTTACCAAAAGAATTGATTTTCCAATTAAGATATTTAGGTAGTGTTGAAGAAAGTTATAATTTAAATTTCTCTAGACCAGGTTATCAATCAATTCATCAATATTATAATTTCTTACATTTAGGATTTGAAGGTTATAAAAATATTCATCATAGATCTTTGAAAAATGCAAGAGTCTTGTCAAACTTTTTGGAAAAATGCAAATATTTTGAAGTTGTTTCAAATATTCATAGAAAGAATGGTCGTTTACAGTATGATCCTAAATATTCAGAGCAAGAATTAGAAAATGAAGACAATGAAGATGATTATTATAATAAAGGTTTACCAGTTGTTGCATTCAAATTTACTGATGAATTCCAAGAACAATATCCAAACATTCCACAAGCTTTACTCTCCACTTTATTAAGAAAGAAAGGTTGGATCATTCCAAATTATCCATTACCACCAAGTGAAGAAGATACTGAAATTTTAAGAGTTGTTGTTCGTGTTGAATTAACTGATGATTTACTATTTAGATTGATTAATGATATCTTGAAAACCACTCAAGCTTTAGTCAAGACAAGTGAATTATATGATCAAAGTATCCAATCTGAAAATGTTGAATCTAGAAGTGATTTGGTTTATGGTCTTTTGACTTCAATTGCCAGTGGTGGTGAAGAAGATGTTGAATCAGTTCTAAAGAAACGTGAGCACAAGAAACACCATCACACTACTTACAAGGGAACATGTTGATTCCATTCCTCCCTTCTTATTTTTTTTTCACAGCCCTTTGGTTTAGTTAAATTGATGTTGACTCTGGTTTAAGAAGTAATGTAGTATCATACTAATTTAAAGTATATAGAAATATTACTATCATAATTAAACTCATTTATCCGTGACAGCATTTTGAAACGATTTTTAGCATACTTGCATATTTTCCTTACATAATCATTTTTTGATCTAAAAAAGATTCAAATTCACGTGACTTGACACTATTCTTTATCGAAATTGTTATAAGTTTTGGGATGAATAACTAAGCGGTCTAGAGTTTTACGTTGTGGGATAGTTAAAGGTTTAGTTGAGTTGGGTATTTTGATCGTGGTAGTTGTTATTTGTTACTTTGTTATGGGATTTTGTTTGCTGCTAATTAGCTGTGTTATTTATATCTAATCCACACTTTTAAGAAAACAATATAATAATTATTAAACAGGTTGTTCCATTTGATTAGATTTGATTAGAAGTATTGGTGAGGCTAGGTACTGATCTGTTGCTGTTAGTTAAACTGTGTGAGAATCGTGTGCGCTACTTAATTCTTTGCGCTGTGCTGCTTATTGTTGTTAGTGTACTTTTTCTTGCCCTGAAGAGCTTAAATAAAACTGTGGATCCAGGTTGTATCACCAATTCATCGGGATCTTATACTTGAATTATACAACACAGAGAAAATCAAACTGTTTAAACTGGCAACAGGGGCAATTGATTGATCTCATTGTTTGAAAGAAAATTTCTTTATTCAACTACTTATTAAAGTGATTATCCTGTTATTTAAATATTCAACTATTTGAAAAACACCACAGTCGTCTATTATTACTAGATCAAAAACCAGGGCCATTTTTAATAATCTAATTAATACCCACCATTTATATATCCCAAGACCCTTCCAAATAACGTGATTTGAATCCTCACTTTTTGACAGAAAAGCCAATAGAAGGGAAAAACCCACACATATATTCGTCGAGATTAATATAGTGGCTGATATATCCAAGCTTGAAACCACAAAATATTTGTAATTTCTGGTGACTGGTGATAATATTTTAGAACTATTGTGGAGCCGTATTAAATATTTTTACGCCCTGTAACTGTGTTTATGTTCACGGGATCCCAATTAAGTTATTTGGAAAAAGAAAGTAAGTATCTCTTTCTCATAATTATTGATCATTGTTGTTGAATTATATTGATTTGAACTATACAAATATCCATCATTGTTCGAGGAAACCCCCCTATACCCTCGAACAATGAGTGGGTCTGATACAGACCATAATATGAGTCCGTCTGATGTTGATCAAAATGGTAATAACAATGAATTATACTTTAAAACGAATTAATAACTGACAAATAAACTAGAAATAAATAATCTTGTGAGCTCTATTCTTAATAAGATCAAGATGTCCACAAATAATATAACATCTATAAATCATTTAGTTAATAATGATGAATCAGATGAAGATAGAAAGTTTTTAAGAGCAGCTGCTGAAGCTATAGTTGCAACATCAATGAATAATGAAATAGATCCAACAATACTTGAATTATTAAGAAGAATCCAATATGCAAATGCACCTAATCCTACTGGGACAACTACATCTATTATAACACCTGGAGATTCAACAACATCATCAACAACAAGAAATCCTCTTGAACCATTAAATTCAGTATCTCATACACCAAATACAATAAATAATTTTGGATCAGCAGGATTGGATAATGGATTAAATATAGCGAAAAATTCACATCATTTTCCAACATTTAATTTAAATTATTTTGAAAATATTGAAAATAATAGATCTAATTCAACTAATAATAATAACAATAATAATCATTTAGATACAGATCCTGTATCTGTTTCATCATGGTCCATTTCACAACAAACTCCAACACCACAATCACATACATCTTCAACACCACCATCTGCTAAACAGCCCTCATCTTCAATAGGTGAAACAAAACCTTTTATTTGTACTGATTGTACATTATCATTCCGTCGATCATCAGATTTAAGACGTCATCAAAGAGCTCATTTACCAATTCTACCGCATATTTGTAAAATGTGTGGGAAAGGTTTTGCTCGTAAAGATGCTTTAAAAAGACATAGTGATACTTTAACATGTAAACGGAATAGAGAAAAATTATTAAGTAGTGGTGGTGATGTGGAGAGTATATTAGAAGAGGCTAAGAAACAAGGACATGATGTCTAATGTTTTAATTGATGGAGAATTTAATTTGGTATTGAATACTAAAATGTTGTATGAGTAGTAGGGTTGTATGTTTTTTACGAGGGGATGCAAGGTTGTTTAAGTGTGTATTGTATATTCAATTCGGTTTATATTGCGAAATTAAATAAAAAAAACGTCGTGTATAGAAATTTGATTTTATTATTCTTTTCTTCATTGTTATCATAGTCATTAAATTCTTTCTTTTGCTTTCATTATGGGATTAATAGTATTACACAGAACACAGCTTATTGTGTGTTTTTTTTTTGTGTTTATGACATTCCCTTGCTTGGACTGGAGCAGAAATTCCTGGACAACTCCAGTCTCTCATTTGATGTATTAAGTTCATCAAAACATTCACCCAATCACATCAAATTTATTATATATTAATGTCTTCATCTGTTGATTCAATCCATTCAATTCTTCATCATCTATATTCATATCTTCAACATCACAATGTTTACTTAATAGCACCAATTTTTCTAAACTTAATCCAGTAATGATACACCAATTTGGAGTTCCAATACCTAATAAATTAACTAATAAACCAATTATAACTTGTTTCATTGAAATTATCAAAGATCCATCTTTTTGATTATTGAAAAATCGTATCATTAATATTATTAATTTTTGAAAATTTTCTAATGATAAATTCAATCTTTTAAATAATGTTAATATAAATTGATTAAGATTATTTATATTTAAATCAACAAATTTTGATTGATAATTTGAAATTATTAAATTAAATGAATGATTAATTAAATATTTGAAGATTAAATTTTTTTCAAAATTATTAATCTGATGATTTGTGGTAAAATCTGTTGCATAATTTAGATATTGATGATCTTGATTAAATGGTGAATTATTTAGTGGTGAATTCATTGTTGAGTCATCATAAATCACAGACATAACTTATGTATATTGTATTGTTTTATATGGGATCTCTTCAGAGACTTAAAAAAAAGGTGGGAAGCTAAGAATAGCTGGGCAAGGGTGATTTGATTTGTATTGAGACCTAAGCTTTAGTTTAAACTGATCTAAGGGATTGTAAATAGTTGTTGGTTAAGTATAAAGGGAAATGTGGTTAATTTTTATCGGTGTACTCAAAAGAGTATTACATAATGCACGGGTATGAAAATTTGGTGGAAGGCATTTTTAATGGTAATTGCCGTGTTTTGTTTGTAAAAATGTTATAAATAGAGGGTGTTTTGTTGGTGAATTGGAGTGTTTAATGGTTATAATTATGAATTAGTGTATAAAGGATGTGTGTTGTTGTTGTATTGATGGTATAGATATAACATATCTATTTATGACTCATTAGATTGGTCACATGTTTGATCACATGATTATATAATCATATCACATGATACATCACATGACTAGACACCAACATCACATGATACCTCACATGACCATTAGATTACCCTTTTAAAAAGAATTACCCTTTTAGGAAATCCAAATAATTTTACAACCCCTCAAATCCGTTAAATAAATAATTTTTACCCAACCGGAAATGACCATTTACGTAAAATTGGTTTCTTTCATTGATAAAAAAACAGAGAGATTAAGTATTTGATTGTTGTAAAAGATATTGATTAGGTATATTCAAGGGGAAATATTGGTGTCAAGAGATTATAATCAAAAGACAATAAGTAACAATATCATATCCAATATATTAGACCCATCCCATTCCAGCAATGGACTTTGATAATGATTTATCCTTTTACATCAACACTATCCATAACAAGAGTGATAAATTAACTACCCCAAAACAACCATCAAAAAATTTATCACAATTAAGTAAAGATACAAATTCAAATAATTTAATATTCAAAATGTATAATAAACAAGAATTTAAATCTTTACCAGATAATGAACGTGTTAAAAATTTAACTTGGAGATTAAATTCTCTTAATGAGTCAAAAAGATCAAATAATAAGAGGAAATCAATAAATTCATCAAAAATAACAAAACCATCAACAATACATAAAAGAAATTCAATAACTTCAAAACCAAAAATGGATCCAATAGGTGATGATTTTGATTACGTTGCTCATATTAAAAAAATATCTCAAGAAGAATATTTCCCAACATCAACTTCATCATTGACTCATCCACCAACAACAACAACAACAACACATAATAATTCTTCAAATACAAATTCATCCTTACTGACATCTTCATTAAACTTATCATCTTCTCTTGGATCAACTCATTCAATGCAAACAAGTTTAATCGAACCAAATAACAAACTAATATCATGTTCAAATTGTAATACAAATACAACACCATTATGGAGAAGATCATCAAATGGAGATGTTCTTTGTAATGCATGTGGATTATTCTATAAACTTCATGGTGTTATTAGACCAGTGAAGAAGACTCCAGGTCAAGCCCAAACCGCATCTCAGGCACAAGTCCAACAACAACAACAACAACAACAACAACAACAACAACAACAACCTGCTCCACAATTATATCAAACACCAGTAACGAATGGATCAGTATCTTATATTCCACCACCAACAATCTCTTCAATGTCTTCGATGGATACGGATTTTAATATGGATCAATTTGATTCATTAATGGATATGAAGGGATTAGAAGATGTTTTCCCTAATGGAGTTAATCATCCTCATCAATTATTATATAAAGATGAAGGTGCAACAACACAGGGGTTTAATGATTTAAATTTTGCTACAAGTGATGATTATGATTGGTTGAAATTAGGGATATGACTTTCGTTATTTAATATTATTATTATTATTATTGTAATTAGGTGTATATGGGTATTTAAAAAATGATGATTAGTTTTATATATTTAATCTACGTTGAGGACAGCTTGTAGTCTGAAAAAAATGGATTATAATATTTTAAATTGGCTCAATTTGTTAATATCTATAATGACTTCACAAGTTATCACTCAATTCTAATTATACAATATCTAATTATATTAAATTTCAACTAGACTAATCATTTGAATTTACCAATAAGATCAAGAATGGAATTCTCAATTAAAAGATAAATATCAATCAGTTATCAGTGCTAGATGAATTTATAACATTTAGTATAACATCTTCACTCAGGGGAAACAGAACAACGCTATAAACCATACAAAGACACATGAAGTACCTCGTGGTTTCCTCACCAAAATTGGAAACACAGTTATCACTTGGAAAAGCAAAAAACAAAAAATAGTTTCTCTAAGCTCCACCGAAGCAGAACTATATAGCTTGATTTTACCCCAAGAAGATGCTTCTGGTGATTTTATACCAGTCTCTTACCGTTCTCATACTTTAAATGAGTTCTAACTTCTAACGTAATCGGCCAATAATTGAGAAAGAACTCTATATACAACAGGATAAAAATAATAAATTGAATTAATTAAAGTACAGTGCTACATAACCTTATTTTCAATGTTTTATAACTCTAGGACTAGGTTAATCATATCTATACTACAATTATCAATTAAACAATGGAATATCATAAACACTATACTTTTAAAAACTCACACTACATCCCAATCATAATCATTATTTCTTTCTAAATAATCCCTTCTTTTTTTTCTTCTCTTTTTCCTCCTTAATTTCTTTAGAAGCTCCAACTATACCTAATGGTTTTGCTTCTTCAATAAATGGTTGATTATTATTATTATTTAATTCATTTGATGAATTTGAATTAGAATTAGAATTTGAATATGGATTTTCATTAGTTGGTAATTGTGATGTTGTTGGAATCGTTGGTGATGAATTGAATGTCTTTACTGGTGTAGGTTTAAACGGCTGTGGTGCTTGTTGTTGTGGAATTTGTTGTTGTGAAACCTGTTGTGGTGGAATCTGTTGACGTTGTTGGAAAGCTTGCTGTTGAGGTTGTGAAAATGATGATTGTTGAGGTCTACCTCTACCATTTAAACTATTTGGCATCATACCATAATTATCATCAAATCCAGGTGTAACTAATGGGAAACTTGATTTTCTATTTTTTCTTGAAGTTTTCTTAAATTGTGGATTTGAAAACATTTCATTTGATTCTAAAGTTGGCATTGTTGATATACGACGAGGTTGTGGATGGAAATTTTGATTTTGTGGTAATTGCTTAATACCATTTGGTAATCCATTAGTTAAGTTTGATGTTTGTAATGGTTGTAATCCATTTGGTCCTGGAATAACTGTATTTCTAGAACTATTTTGAACTGAATATAATGGTGATGGTTGATGAACTCCACCATTAACATTCCCATTTGTTTGAATAAATTTAGGTTGTTGAGGTGGAGGTTGAGAAAATTGTTGTTGTTGTTGTTGTTGTTGTGGAGGAAATCTATTTAGTTGTGATAATTTTTTATTTAATTCTTGTTCTCTTGAATATAATAATTGTTCCTTTTTTTGTAATTCCAATTCTCTTGGTGTTAATTGTTGAACAACATGAGGTGGTTGTAATCCATTATCATTTTTACCATTTTCATAACCATTAGCGCCATTAACACTGCCATTTATAACTGGTGGTTGTTGTGATGGTGGAGCAGATTCACCATTAACTCCAGCTGGTGGTTGATTTTGCTTTATTGGTGATTCCATTGAAGCACTAATTAATGCAGCATCAGTTAAATCACGTAAATCTGGTGTACCTTCAATTGAATGTTTAACTGTTTGATTGTTAATGACTGATTCTTCAGATCCAACTGATCTATCACCAGTAGGTGTTGGAGGTTGAGCATATTGTTGCTGTTGCTGCTGTTGTTGTTGTTGAAGAAAAGCCTGTTGTTGTGCAGAATGCTGTTGTTGTAATTGTTTAGATTTGAAAACTTGTTGTTGTAATTGTTGTTGTAATTGTTGATTTTGAGATTTTAATGATTCAATATTACTCAATAATTGATTTTCTTTTGTTGTAAACTGTTGATTTAAAATATTTAATTCATTGAAATTTGTAGTTAATTGATTAAATTCATCATTTTTAGAATTCAATTCTCTTGTTAAAGAATCATTTGATTCTAAAGCTTTAATTAATTGATTATCATTAGCACTTTTGAAAAAAATTGAATTATCATTAGGATCTGAATGATTAAATTTATCAAATTGACAAATTGTTGCATAAAGAAATTCTAGATATGGAGTTTTAATACCATAATCATCAGCTAATAAAATTGGTTGTAATAATAACATATCAATATCAAGATTATTTTTATAATAAAAATTGAAAAAAAAACTTGGTGAATTTAAATATTTATAATTATTTGATGATAAATTTTCCTTTGAAATTGGATAACTATCACTCCATTTTTGGAAAAAATTTGATTCATTATCATAACCTAATGGTAACCTACATCCCATTGTTTTAGCCACTGTAATTAATTCAGTTACAAGTCCACTTAATAAAGGTTTAGCTAAGATTTGATTTGATAAATTTTTAGGTATTGGCTCTTCGAAAAGAATTAATAATGGATTAAAACAAATTTGCGGGATTGCAAGTTTCCATTGTTCAGTTAAAAACTCAAGATAAGTATTTTTAACAGTTATTTTAATTTTATCTGTTGATGATTGGAAAATTTTTGAAATTGTTAATAAATTTTGTAAAGTCGATGATTGATATTTTGTATTATTAGTATTTGATTCACCAATTATTATTTCTGAATTTTTGGAAGGTAATAAATAATATTGATTTTGATCTAATTTTCTAATATCTAAAGTTGTTAAAATGGAAAAAATTGAAATTGTAGTTGCTGAAGGTAAACAGTTTTTTAAAAAAGGTTCCAAATTAACGAAACCTGAAGATTCAATTAATATTATTGAATTTTTTTTCAAAAAAGGTGCTAAATTTGATGATAAATTTGAAATATCTTGTAAAGATTTTGATGATAAAAAAATTATGTCAAATTTACTTTCTAATGAAAGTTCCGAGAAATCTTGATAAATTAAATCTGGCTTGAAAACATTAGCGCCTTGATCATCTTGAATAATGATTTGACTCGAAGGATTGATTTCGTCATTTAAAATATGGAATTTGAATTTTCCCGTAGTATTTAATAACCATGAATAATATAAAAGATTTGGACTTGAACCAACTATGATTGTTAGTAGAGAACAAAGCACTCAAAGCTGATTGATACATACCTGTCAACACGTTCAAGCGAGAGCTCATCTTTGGTGTTGTTTTTGGATCTTGATTATGAAACGAGTGGTACCTGAAACAACAAGTTTATAGAATACTGGATTGGGGCGGTTAAAGATCCGAGGATATTGAGTTTTCAATTGTGGATTTGGAAAGCTCGTTGTTGTTGGATGGATTCTCTGGATGATTCCTGACACGACCAAGAGAAAAAAAATGAATAAAGATTGGCTTTAAGTTAATCGCAGGGTTGTTTGAATAGTAATTGATTTCCAGCAAGTTGTTGATTTTGGAAAATTTTGTTCTTGTTTTTAGGATCGCGCTTTTTTTGGCAGGATCTTTTTTTTTTCTGATTTCGATGCGATTTGAGATTTGTGAAATTTTGAATGAAATTATCTTTATTAGAATCTATTAATCAGTTGAATTTAATGGTGATACTCTTGGTATAGTTTCAATGAATGTGTTGTAGTTGTTGTATTGAATATTCCTCCAATTTGGTTGGTTGTTGAGTTATATTCCAGTCGGCTTCGGCAATTTTGGATCTGTTGGATGGTGTCAACGGGACCAGGGAAGTTTGTTGAGATCCCGGTGCGTGGTGTTTAGGGAGAGCTAGGCAAAGAGCTGGGCAAAGAGCTAGGCAGAGCGACTGCCGGATGCACGCGGAGGATTAATTTTAGGCACAGAATGAAATGGAGGCTGTACAGAGAAGAAATTGATTTCAAGCCCAAAAGGAATCAATTTCGAAAGGGATAATAACAGATCTCAATAAGGGACACTATTAAGCTCATCTTTTTCTATTAATAGGCTAATAATGCGTGACTCCAAGTAGTAAGTACCCAAAATGAGCTATAATCACTCTTGTTAAGCGAGCTGCAAGGCTTAAATCTGGGAACTGATTTCACCTCAATGGGCAATCTCTCCATATCGGGCAATGGTTACACGGTGATTTAAATAAAGGTAAGTATATTTGTATATTATCAACTTGGTGAATTAACCAGTGATATTGAATCAGTAAAGAAATTGGAAAGAACCGAGGAACAATTTAACCACCATAAACACCACTGAAAACAGTCTTGATCTGTTCAGTACTATATCCAGAATATAAACATAATTGTAATAAAATTCTAGCCTTTTGAGGATTAAGGAATCCAGATGCAATAGCATAGTCTGATGTACCATCTAATGGAACAGAACCATCCATTGTTCTTCTACTACGAACAATTGGAATACCATATTCTTTGGCAATCTCTTCATTAACAATATCTCCAGTACTTGTCCATGATCCAGCACCAGATCCTGCAAGAACAATACCTTTAGCACCTAAATTTTCCACTGCATTCTTGATTAAATTTGGATTTAAACCTTGATATGAATATAATATGATAACTTCTGGGATTTCATTAGGATCAGTGATATTTGAAATATCAAAATGATGATATCCAATTGGTCTTGCTGGTGGATAATAATATTCAATATCATTATTTATAAAAGTACCTAGGTAACCTTGTTCAGTAGCTTTAAAAGTATCAAGAGTATTAGCATTTGATTTTGTAGTCCAAAATCCAGATGCAATACGATCATTTAATACAATTAAAGTCCCACGACCAAGTGATTTATCACTTGATGCAATACTAACAGCTTGATATAAATTCATTGAACCATCAGCTGAAGTTGCAGTAGCAGGTCTCATTGCACCAACAATACAAATCGGTTTTGGTGAATCAATTGTTAAATCTAAGAAAAAAGCAGTTTCTTCCATTGTATCAGTACCATGAGTAACAACTGCACCATTATAATCATCTTGTGATAAAGTTTCAGAAATATTATGATATAAAGGTATTAAATGTGTATAATTTAATGAATTAGAACCAATATTTGATATTTGTGCATAATCTAAACTAGCAACTTCAGCTAATGAAGGAACTGCATCAATAAGATCATCAACTGTTAAACCAACTGAATAACCTGCCGTGGTTGATGATGTTGAACCTTTTGAAGCAATAGTACCACCAGTACCAAAAATTTTAACTGATGGTAATGAAGAATTCTTATCTTCTCTTATAAATAGTTCTGGAGTTGGAGCAGAAGAAACATATGTTATTAAAGAGATTGCAATTGTTGTTAATAAACTTTTAGAGAAGTGCATATTGATAAAATGATGATGGTACTTGGTGATTTATAAGCCCAATTTTAAGGGTCTAATTGATTCATTATATATTATTTCTCGAGCAGCGTCGAGCTCAGTGCCCCATTCACGGAATATATCACTAATTATGCGATTTAGCTGATCGATTAATCTCATTTTGATTCTTGGTTACGGCTATAAAATATTCATGTACCAAGAGAGATAAGGATCCGCTGAAAAAGCTAGAATTATGGATAGGTATTCATTAATAACCAGAATTATGATTTAATTAAAGATGGAGAGGATCATTAATCTCAAAAAGTCATGACTCTGGGTTGAATTGAATACCTCAATTGTGTATCTCTTTTAATTGTTCTCATAATATTCCTTATCACTACATGAACGAACGCATTTATTACCTGGTCAAGAAATACTGGAGATTCTCGAGTACCTTATTAGCCAGATAAGTATTCTGTTCATTATTATAATCATTAAGCCATTCATCATCTTTTAAATTATCAAGATCTTGTTTATATATACTCCTCGATCGAGTCCATTGCGGCGGACATTACTCGATTGATTATTTATCCAATTTGAGGTCCATGGGTCCTTCAATAGTCCATTGAAGACACTAAGCCACATACATTCAACCAATTGATTCTTCCTCGGGCCGTGTTAGCATTCTTACTAGAGTACCACATCATAGTCCACTACTAGAGTCTGATCTCCCACAGTCTAATACTACTAGAGTAGTACCACCACTACTAATAGGAAGAGTCTAGTTTAAGCACTTTATTACCCTTCATCACTTCGCGAATCGATCCAATAGTGAAAAAATTTCTTCACCATTTCAATTTACTCTCTTTCTTTAACTTCTTCTCTTCTCAACAATTCATATATTCATGGTGCGTCACTTGGAGAAATCCCATATATTCTCTAGGTTTGATGCTGCCATGTCTGGTTCTTCCATTTGTTGATGGGTTCCGTCCTCATCCATGGGTTCCATGAGTTTTGATATATGATAGAGAAATTTTTTAAAGGATGTATCTCCGTTTATAAAGACACTACAAAAGGTCAAGGAAATAAACGGTCATAAATTCCTTTTACATATACAATACACTCATAATCAATCAATTAATTCGTAGAATAAATTCACTATAAATAATACAATTAACCTACGGCTGGTCCGAGGTCATCGCGAAGGGTAACTTTTTTAAGAAAAAATTATTTATTACTCTGATTAAAGAAAATTTTATGACATTATATATCTTTGACCTTTTTAACTATTTCGAATCTGGTGAATAACTTCATCCAAATAGATTTCTATCTCCACTACAATCATGTCTGAATCAGTTGCTCCAGTTTCAAGTGTTTTTGAAACCATCTTAGTCTTGGACTTTGGTTCTCAATATTCACATTTAATTACTCGTCGTCTTCGTGAATTTAATATTTATGCTGAAATGTTACCATGTACTCAAAAAATTTCAGAATTAAATTGGAAACCAAAAGGTGTTATTCTTTCAGGTGGTCCATATTCAGTTTATGCTGAAGATGCTCCACATGTTGATCATGATGTCTTTAAATTAAACGTTCCAATCTTGGGTATTTGTTATGGTATGCAAGAATTAGCTTGGATTAATGGTAAAGGTGTTGCAAGAGGTGAAAAACGTGAATATGGTCCAGCTACTTTAAATGTTGTTGATTCTTCTTCTCCATTATTTAAAGATGTTGATCATTCAAAAGTTTGGATGTCTCATGGTGATAAATTAAATGGGTTACCATCAGGTTATAAAGTTATTGCAACTTCTGATAATTCTCCATTTTGTGGTGTTGCTCATGAAACTGAACCAATTTATGGTATTCAATTCCATCCAGAAGTTACTCATTCTGAAAAAGGGAAATTTATTTTAAAAAATTTTGCTGTTGATATTTGTAAAGTTAATCAAAATTGGACAATGGAAAATTTTATTGATACTGAAATTAATAGAATTAGAACTTTGGTTGGTCCAGATGCAGAAGTTATTGGTGCCGTTTCAGGTGGTGTTGATTCAACAGTTGCTGCTAAATTAATGACTGAAGCTATTGGTGATCGTTTCCATGCTATTATGGTTGATAATGGTGTCTTAAGATTAAATGAAGCTAAAACTGTTAAAGAAACTTTAACAAAAGGTCTTGGTATTAATTTAACTGTTGTTGATGCTTCAGATCAATTTTTGGATTTATTAAAAGGTGTTACTGATCCAGAAAAAAAACGTAAAATTATTGGTAATACATTTATTCATGTTTTCGAAAAAGTTGCTGGTGAAATTAAACCAAAAAATGGTAAAGAAATTGAATTCTTATTACAAGGTACTTTATATCCAGATGTTATTGAATCTATTTCTTTTAAAGGTCCTTCTCAAACTATTAAAACTCATCATAATGTTGGTGGTTTATTAGAAAATATGAAATTAAAATTAATTGAACCATTAAGAGAATTATTTAAAGATGAAGTTCGTCATTTAGGTGAATTATTAGGAATCCCTCATGATTTAGTTTGGAGACATCCTTTCCCAGGTCCAGGTATTGCTATTAGAGTTCTTGGTGAAGTTACAAGATCTCAAGTTGAAATTGCAAGAAAAGCTGATCATATCTATATTGAAGAAATTAAAAAAGCTGGTTTATATAAAAACATTTCTCAAGCTTTTGCTTGTTTATTACCTGTTAAATCAGTTGGTGTCATGGGTGATCAACGTACTTATGAACAAGTTATTGCCTTAAGAGCTATTGAAACAACTGATTTCATGACTGCTGATTGGTATTGTTTTGATGCTGCATTCTTGAAAAAAGTTAGTTCAAGAATCGTCAATGAAGTTGATGGTGTTGCTCGTGTTACTTATGATATCACTTCAAAACCACCAGCTACTGTTGAATGGGAATAAAAATATAATATATATATCTAGATTTAATAATATTTTTTGTATAATGCATAGAAAGTTTGTTGTTTTTGTTATGTTATGTTTTGATTTGTCGTAGTACTGTTGCAATTAGGGTATCATCATCATGAGATATCGATAATAAAAATTGTTCTTTGTTGTGCTTAATCAAATAATCACCTCCAGCTTGTGGTCTCCCATTTGGTGCATTGTACTTGAACCAATCTCTAAATTTTTGACTCTGTTGTACATCATCATCAAGACTCTTGAAAACAGCCTCTTTCATTGCCCAACTATTCTATTCGTTAGCTTCTTTCCCTTTCTAATCATCACCCCATACATACCTTCCAGCTAACAATCTAATAGATTGCTCAACATCATTCTCTACAACACATCTTTTAAAAACAGGTAATTCATGCTCTGGATGCAGGATTTTCTGTGCAAAGGACTCCGTTCTCTTACTACTCAACCCATCTCGCAACACAATCTTTCTAAACCTCGCTAATTTAACAATATCAGTACCAATTCCCAATACAAACCCCATAATTCTCGCTTCAAAGTCCTGAATTCTTTAAATATCACAAATTTCAATCTCCGCTGTCAAAGAAAAATTAAAAAAAAAAAAAAAAATCGATGGCTGAAAAAAAAAAATCGTCACTTTTATCGAATAACTGAAAAACTATCAAAATTCACTTTTAAAAGACCCTTTAGGAACCTCATCCAACTATAATTCACCAATCCACATTCTCCAGTCTCACTGTTCCTCGAAGATTTATTAATTCTCCTCACATCCTTCAAATATCTATACATAATGGCATCCTCTGTACCAGGTACAATTCCATTACCAGAATCAAAATATGATCTTTCAACTTATTGGGGTCGTGTTCGTCACTGTGCAGAGATTTCTGACCCTTCAATGCTTCTCACCACTACAGCTTCATTGAACGAAGCTAAAAAACTCATTTCAGAATATAAAAATGGTGTACAAACAACTATGACTCCAGAACTATGGCATGCTAAAAAAATCTTGGATTCAACTGTGCATCCAGATACAGGTGATACTGTTTTATTACCATTTAGAATGTCATGTTGTGTCTTGTCAAATTTGGTTGTTACTGGTGGTATGTTAACTCCAGGTTTAGGTACTGTGGGGACTTTGTTTTGGCAAGTTGCTAATCAATCATTAAATGTTGCAATTAATATTTCTAATGCTAATAAATCACATCCTTTATCAACAAAACAATTGATCCAAAATTATACAGTCGCTGTCACTGCATCATGTTCAGTCGCCTTAGGTTTAAATGCCATTGTTCCAAAATTAAAATCATTATCTCATAATACTAAATTAATCTTGGGTAGATTAGTTCCATTTGCTGCTGTTGTCACTGCAGGTATCATTAATGTTTTCGCAATGAGAAGTGAAGAAATTAGAAAAGGTATTTCTGTTTTCGATAAAAATGGTGATGAAGTTGGTACTTCCAAAACTGCAGCTATTTATGCCGTTGGTGAAACTGCAGCTTCAAGAGTTATTAATGCTACTCCAATTATGGTTATCCCACCTTTAATCTTGGTTAGATTACAAAGAGGATTTTTAAAAGGTAAAGGTGTTGGTATTCAAACTTTAGCAAATTTGGGATTAATCTTGACAACTTCTTTAGTTGCACTACCGTTTGCATTAGCTGTTTTCCCACAATATCAAGGTATAGATGTTAGTAAATTAGAACCTTCTTTAACTGGTAAGAAGGATAAAGATGGTAAGGAGATTAACACAGTCTTCTTCAATAGAGGTATTTAAGTGGTTTATAGATATTACAATCAACTTAATCACCAGTATTAATTGTATTATATAAGTCGACTCATATTCAAGTCAATGTAATGTAAACAAAAAAAAAAATCCTTTGGATATATGCAAATCAAAAACTATTAGCAAGAGAAAATATTATACAGTATGAGCATCGCTCCAATAAATAAACAAACTTGATGCAAAATAAAAAAAAAAAAAAATAACATATACAGCAATGAAACCAAACAGTAATAGGTTAAAAAAATGCAAACTCAGTAGCTTCTCACAAACAATCTGTAATTAAGCGCAATCAGTATTAATAATTCTACCAAAACTTCCACCCATCAACATGAGCTACACCAATAGTTGTTTCAATCTCTTCATTTGTTTTAAAATTCTTAAAATCTTCAGGCTCAAATGAAAATCCACTATTTAAAGATAAAAATCCAACACCTTTACCACCAAGTGAAGTTTCATAAGTTTCGTATCCTAACTCATCATACTTCTTAATCAGTTCTTTCAATACATCTTCCTTAACTTCATCATTTAATAAAGTTATAGCACAACCACCACCTCCAGCACCAGTTAATTTTGTTTTACCAACATTTAATTCATCAGTTAACATTCTAACTCTTTCCAAAGTTGGATGACTAACACCAAGAGCAACTAATAAACCATGATTTATTTGAAATAATTCTCGAAGCCTATTTCTAGCAGCTTCATCAAAATAAGGTCTAATCATAATATTATAACCTTCTCTTGTCAGAGCTTCAATAGCATCAAGCATATTGGCAGAAGTCTTTGGATAATCATTACCAAGTCTAGTGACATTTGCAACTAATTCAGCTGTTCTTCTTGGTTGTCTTGTATTAGTCAACAATAATTTCAATGAAGGGAAATTTCTCATTGTAGTACGAACACTTGGAATTGAACTTTGCATTCTTTGAAACATAACTGCACCACCATGTGTTGCAACTGCATTATCAATACCTGAAGGATTACCATGAATACATTTTTCTCCCATAAAAGCCCATGAATCAATAAATAATGAGTCTTCGTTATCAGCAGTTAAATCATCTTTCTTTAAATATGCAGGCTTGATATGATTACCTAAAAGTGAAAAAGCAGCAGTTAAACAAACAGAAATTGAAGCTGATGACCCCAATCCTGCACCAATTGGTAAAGTTGAACGAACTGTGAATCTTAATCCTTCAGATGTCTTATTACACAAATTGACATAAAGATATAAAAATGAACTTGCTGCAGCATAATATATCGTCTTATCCATATCTGACAGTAATTTTGAAATTTCAGATACAATCTCCGGTACTAATTCATCTGTAGGTTGTGGTTTATTAGTTTGATATTTTTCAGCAACTGCCCAAGGAAGATCTGAACTCTTCCATGATTGTTTTAGACCAATATCTGGAAAATCCAACACGATTTCATCTTTATCATCACTAGGGGAAACTAATAAATATGTTCTCAATGATACAGCAGCAGCTATAGCTGGCTATTTTCACACAACGTTAGTACAACTAGTCTCAAATAGTTCAACAGACAAACTTACTTTTCCAAAAACTGCTGCATGTTCACCAAAGATGATGACTTTACCTGGAGCTGAAACGATAAACGGTGGGCTTAGAGTCATACTTAAATAATTGGTTCTTTATTTTGAGACTGATATGATGTTTAGTTGAAAGGGAATCTTGAAGGAAGGACCGTTGAATATATAAACTTGGGCGCTTCTCTAAGGTTTTGTAATACAATCTCTGTTTTTTTTTGCTAAAACCGTGCGTGAATGGTTTATATCATGAAAAAGCGTATGCTGAGCGAATGTGACTGCTTCTGAGTACTGGATCTGATCCCTGACCTAATGGAAAGGCTCTATGGGTCTGTAATTTCGTTCTTTATTCAAACAATACGCCAATTTCGTTTAGCTAATTCTTTTGATCGTTTGTGTTCAAAGAAAAAATCAACTGTTGGAAAAACTCCCGAAAGGGGAAATACGAGGAATTGAATGTACACGTGATTGTGTTTCGAGATTTCCGAGGGTGCGATGAGGTTTAAAAAAAATTTCAACTATAAACTACAAAAAATTATACTGGAGATCAAAAAGATTCTGTAAAGTAATTGAGACAACTCCTGGGTTAGAGATGACTGATAAATCACAGGTTAAAATCAAGTTCTTCACTCGTGAGGAGGACGAATCACTCCATGTTAGTGAGAATCCATTATATGTTCCAATATCGTTGAAAAGATTTGGTTTATCAGAAATCGTTAATCATTTATTAGAAACAGAATCACCAATCCCATTTGATTTCTTAATAAATGGTACTTTATTGCGTACCTCTATTGAAGAATACTTGACTGCTAATGCCCTTTCAAGCGAAGCCTTCTTATCATTAGAATATACCAGAAGTGTATTACCACCATCATTCCTAGCTTCTTTTAACAATGAAGATTGGGTTTCATCATTAGACGTTAAACATAATCAAATTTTATCGGGTTCTTATGATGGTATAGTGCGTACTTGGGATTTATCTGGTAAAGTTCAAAAACAATTCAGTGGTCATTCAGGTCCAATTAAAGCTGTTGGATGGATCTCTGAAACAAGAGTTGCAACTGCAGGTAACGATAGACAAATTCGTTTATGGAAAGCTAGTGCAGTAGATTCAAATGGGATTAAAGATATAGATGAAGATGGAGATGAACCTGAAGAAGGTAAAACTTTGGCAATTTTAGAAGGTCATAAGGCTGCCATTAGTTCTTTAGCTATTAATGACAACAGAATCTTATCAGCAGGTTATGATAATGCTATTGGATTCTGGTCTACAAATTATAAAGAAATGATCAGTATTGATCCAATGTCAGATCCTAATAATACTGTCACATCCACAGCTGCTAAAAAAAGAAGAAAATTAGCATTACAAGATGCATCAATAAGACGTAGAGCTCCATTATCATTTTTAGAAGGTCATTCACAACCAGTTGAAGATATAATATTTGCACCAAATGATTCTTCAGTTGCATATTCAGTTTCACAAGATCATACTATAAAAACTTGGGATTTAGTCACATCTCGTGCAGTAGATACAAGAACTACAGGATTTTCATTATTATCAATCACATCATTATCAAAATTAAATTTATTAGCTTGTGGTTCATCAGCTCGTCATATAACGCTTCATGATCCAAGAGTATCAGCAACTACAGTGACACAATCCCAATTGATTGGTCATACAAATTTTGTTGTTTCATTAGCTGCAAGTCCAGATAATGATTATATGTTGGCTTCTGGTTCTCATGATGGTACTGTTAAAGTATGGGATATTAGAGCACAAAAGCCTCTATACACAATAACAAGAGAATCAGGTGCACCAAAGGGTCAAGATAAAGTGTTTGCAGTCTCTTGGGATTCAACTGGTATCATAAGTGGTGGTCAAGATAAAAAAATACAAATTAACAAGGGAACTCAACTTACAAAATAAATATAGAGAAGAGTATATATAAATTAATGCATGCGTTTGTAATTTTATTTTGATTTATTATTTGAAAAAGAACTAGTCCATCTTCCTAAACCGTAATAACCTTGCCATAAGCCTTTAGTATCAGTCAAATAACCCGAGATTTCAGATCCATAAGGTTTTGGTTCATCAATATCTGTCCATCCTCTTAATTTACGTAATTTTCTTAATTCCTCTAATGAAAATTCCACTTTTGGTGCAGTTCCATATTTTAAAGGACCAATATTGATCCAGTATCCCTTCTTATCACCAATTAATCTTTCAATACCTTCAAGATATTCAAATAAATTTTGTGCAGTATCAATAAAAAAAGCAGTGACAACAACAACTGTATCGTATTTTGAAGAATCAGCAATTTCAAATTTTCTAAAATCTCCATAGTTTAGAGTCAGATTGGATGGTTTATTCGTAATTCTCTTGAATGTGGTGCTTCTTAATTGATTCTCCTCTGAAACGTGATGTGAATAAGTATGCATGAATGGATACACTTTGAAACTTTGGGCACTTGATGAGTATACAAATTCATTGCATAGGTGCATCAAGTATGAAAACTCAACAGTTTGAACAGTACCAAATTTTGGAGTTAAAGATGCTAATTCATGAGCTACACGACCAAGACCAGATCCCGGTACAATGATGGCAGTCTTTGATCTCTCATCGGCATTGGGTATTATCTTATCGATATTAGAGTTGATGTATTGAAACAGTGGTTTTAGTTCTGGCTCTCCCATATCAGTCCAATCTCTTGCAAAATGACATAATGATTCCACAACTCTTGAATTATCTTTATACAATGCACTTCTTTGTTCAATGGTTGATATTTCATACTTGGCGATGGCTTCTTTAGCTACTTCACTAGCCAGTTTATAATTAGATTCAATACATTTATCAACGTTTAGTAGATGATCATTGTATCCAATTTCCTTTGCCTGTTTAAATTGTTCATAGTTTAGTCTTTTCAACGATTTTAATTTTCTAGCATTCCAGTTGAGTGCTCTAGTTCTATAATTTTGGAAACTAGCAACAGCATTTATCAGATCTTGTCTATCAGAGCTAATATCTTGTTGAATAAATCTCTTCACCAACCATGAAAAAGCTTTAGTTTTATAAATCGATGAAGCCATCCCCAATAAGAAAAGAGCAATGGGTATTTTAGACTTGGGTAATAATTGTACACCAAGGGAATAGAGAAGTAATAGGACTGAAAATCTTGTGAGAAGAAAGTTTGTATATGTTTGTCCCTCCATTTCACCTGAGATCCACCTCAAGGTTATATAAAACGATCTTAGGTTGTATAGTTAATAAATCTAAAATTAAGACGAACTTTTCAACTTTTTTAGTGAGAATTTTCGCGGTTTGACTTTCAAAGAGGGCGCAAATGTCCGTTTTGACAGTACATTGATTTAAGGTACAACTTGTATTAATGTGAAGAGAAAAGTTAGAGCTATGGGATCTACTTTTGGATGATGGTATTGGATACTGAACTAAGCTGAAATTCTGAGAAGCTAGATTTGTCAGTATTCGTTGGAAAAATGTTTTGATTTCTAGGGCATCTGGAAGATTTGTTTTTGTGTCAAGCCATGAATCACCTAAATATTTCAACAGAGTTTGGACCCCAAGATTGACAGGCTTAAGCACATTACAATTCTGTAAGCTGTGTTCTCATTCAAGTCATTATCTATCATCTGGCATAACTTATACAAGTCATCAACATCAATCCCTATCAGCTGTCTGACTTCATTAAACCACAAGCTGCTTTGAACCTACACTACACTTCAAAACCTAGCTCTATCAATCACAAATGAGAGCACTTCCACCACCAAGGAAGTCCAGAACTAGAGCAGTCAGACGGTTCCTCCACAGATTATACAGAATCATCACATTACAATTCATACTCAACAGACAAAAGAGCGTTTTGGTGAGAAGAAGAAGAACTCCATTCCATTTCTCTAGCAGAAAGTACAAAGTCAAGCTGCCCAAGAGACATTCCAAACATCAACTAGTGTTCCCATTCAAGAAACGTCAACCAATCCCAACCTCCACTGCTGTTCTAGGTGAAGTTTCCAATGTTGAGTTCAAACGTATTGGCCGCAAACGATTCCAAAGCTCCGTGGACAGACTCCCACGACGCCTCATAACAAGACTCCTCTATAGACTCTACTCCCCAAGAAGACGTCGTGAAGATAAATTCAACATCATCGTGGACATGTGACTTTAATTCATATTGATTTCTGTAGTTCATGACGTCGTTAATTATTACCTAATGAGGCCAAGTTCCACAAAGCGTGCACCCAACAATTTCTCCACTGTTCTCCGGAAAAAAAATCTGTGAGCCATTCAAAATCGGCCTGGAGAAGTACGAAACAATATTTATTTAAGAGCTGGACACCCTTGGAGATAGTGTTGAGATAGTTGTTGTGTCAGTCAAAGGTATAGAGTTATGTCACCAACTGTTATTGTCATTGCCGGGACTTGTGGTACGGGGAAGTCCACTGTGGGTGCCGAAATCGCAAAGAAGTACAACACCAAGTTCATTGAAGGTGATAGTATTCACCCTAAAGAAGTATGTTTTGGATACAAATGTCATAATGTGTGCAGATACTAACTGTATTTAGAATGTTGAAAAAATGTCAAACAACATCCCATTGACGGATGAAGATAGATGGGGATGGTTGGAACAGATCTCTTTACAATCCACTGCAGCTGCTCTTGAAGCTGATTCAAAAGTATCAGTTGTCTCTTGTTCAGCCTTGAAGAAAATTTATAGAGACTATGTACAAGAAAAATCTAAAGACACAACATTTGTCTATGTCTTTTTGTTTGCTACTGTTGAAGAAATCTTGAAAAGAACTCAATTAAGATTAAAACATTATATGAAACCAAGTATGGTTGAAAGTCAATTTGCAATTTTACAACTTCCAAAACCTGAAGAAGAACCAACAACTGCTGTTATTGATGTTACTGAAAAATCAATTTCAGAATCTATTGATGCCACATATGAATTCTCGTTAAAATTTACTCAATAGAATTGCATAAATACATATACATCTAATTTTATCATTATTTGCATTATCGTAATTCTATATACATGAAAAAAACAACCACACATAACTAAACTGTACTATTAGCTTTTGCAGTTTTAATTGCAATTTTTCTTTCATAACGTCTTCCAATTCTTTTCTGTTGAACTGATTTCAACACAATAGAAATCTTGGATTCTAAAATTTCTTTAACATCAACAGCTGATTCTCTATCAACGAAAAAAGTTGGATATCTATTATTCATCCACATGAATAATAAAGTATATTTATGTAAATTTTCAAAATTTGGAAGATTATTCGTACTTGAAACTTTAGTAATATCCTTAATTGGAAGTTCATTAAAATCTAAAACTGTCTTTGTGAATCCTTTAGCAATATGATCACTATAAGCATGAATAACTTCTTTAAACAATGGTAATTGAGATCCTAAAGGTGCTGTACCAATACGTAATTGATCACCAATTAATAAACCTGGAACATTTTTAAACACTTCACTCATTGCTCTTCTATCTCTTGTATCTGCAATTCTATAAAATTTAGAATCTTGAACTTCTTTTTCAAATGCATCTAAAACTGTAAGGAATGGTGTTCTTGCAGGAAATTCACTCATATAATGTGTCCAAACTTCATCACTTGGCCAAATATATGCCTTTTGAAGTTCAATAGTTGGAGTATCCATCATTTCTTTAACATGGGATAAAGTATCAGAGAAGAATGCAGAGACATGACCTATAGATTCATCTTCTGTTAATTCTTTAATAACTTTCCCATTCCCGGCTTTAGAACCAGCACTTGGAGCAACTTTGAAACGACCAGCTCTACCACCAATTTGTTTAACAATAGGACTTTCTAATAATTGTAAATCTTGACCATTAAATTTTTTATGACTATCAAAAATAACACGTTTAATTTTTAAATTAAGACCCATACCAATGGCATCTGAAGCAACTAAAACATCATATTCACCATTATTAAATTTAGCAGCTTCTGAACTTCTAGTCTCAGCAGGTAATGCACCATAGATAACACCACATCTAAGTTGACTGTTCTGTTGAATTTGATCCTTATAAGCCCAAATTCTTTTCTTACTAAAAGCAACAATACAATCACCTTTTCTCAATCCATGGAATCCATTTCTAATTGGTCTTTTATCAACTTCTAATTTCCCCAATCTTTGATATTCATTAACAATAACTTCATCACCAGTCATACTAGCAATCTGTTTAATTAAGGGAACAGCACTTGCTTCACCACATAAATGGACCTCTTTCGCCTGGGCACCCAACAGGGCATTTGTCCATGCCCATCCACGACCTGAATCTCCAATCATTTGAATTTCATCAAGAACAACAACATCATATTTTTGAGATGTACTAATCATTTCCACAGTACCACTTGATACAGGAGCAGAAACACCATATTCATCCAAATCTTGAATAACTTCTTCACCAGTAACTAAATTACAACGTAAATTTTCAGCTTTAAATCTTTCATAAACTTCTCTAGCTAATAATCTTAAAGGTGCAGCGTAATAACCACTTGCTGATTTTTTCAATTTTTGAAGTGCATGATAAGTCTTACCTGAATTTGTTGGACCAACGTGTAAGATCAATTTTCTTCTAATCTTACGAGCCTTAGGGTACCATTCTGCAGGATTTGATATATCAACTTTTAATTTCTGTGCTGGAGCACTTAAAGAAACATATGCAAATAAATGTTTATGGAAAGCTTGTTCAATGATATAATAAGCTTGATCTGATAACCCTTTAATGTTTTTCTTGGTGAAGTATTTTTCAACAGTTTTATCACCTGCAAGTAGATGACTTATAACTATTGGTGCAGTTTTCGATGTAGGATTAACTAAATCTTCTATTTTCAATGATGATTCCTGAACATTCTTAAAATTCACTAATGTATCTTCTAAATCTCTTGAGAATTTTTCAAATGCTTCAAATCCAGCTTGACTTGCTAAATTTATATTATTATAATTCTTGTATAAAAGTTTATTCAAATCAATATTTTGCTTTAAATGTATATATGCATCCTCTATCAACGATCTAAACTCTCCATTTTCTTCAAAAGCTGAACCACTTTGTTTAACATTAAGCTTCTCTTTCTGAAATTGTATATTATTACTAACATTTTTCCAAAGTTTTGGATTAGATCCTATCCATTTGTTTTCTCTATAATCCAAAACACTATTGACAGATGTGGTTGATGTGAATCTAATCTGTTGAGTCGCAAATAAAGGTCTGGGTATAAACCTCGATACAGATCGACTCCCTCTGGACAACATTTTTCAGGCTGTGGAATCAATATCTAACTAGTTGGTTTTAGTAGCGTACTTAATTGTTAAAGCTCATCTTGCGTATAAAGAAAAAATTTAGTGGTGTCCGGGTGTTGTATATAGTGTCAATATACCAAAGTACCCTTTTTGACAAGATTCCTAGTTATTTAGCCTACAAATGCAATAGTAAATATCATCAAACATTAAATTTAACAGTCATTAATCCATTATATCAGTAGATCATTCATTTTTGTCTCTTTCTCGAATGAAGAGAATCATGATCTGAATTCAATCCTCTTTTAATAGTTGGAGCAGCTGATGTTATATCACTATCATCAGTTTGGATTCTTCTTAATGGATATTTGAATTGTTGTCCTTCAAAGATATTTTCTGATACTCTTGGGTTTTCTAAGAAATACGGATGCAATAATGCGTCAAATGCAGTCATTCTCTTTGCTGGATCATATTCCAACAAACTTGCTAAAAGTTGTAAACCTCTCTTATTAGAGGCACCTATTGATTGATACCATGCTTGTAAATTGGACGGGAATTGTTTGAATTGCTGTAATGAAGGATATTCAGGATATTTAGGTAATGATGGCCATTTCTCTTTTGAAGGTGTACCTAATATTTCCACAATTTTTTGCATTTGATTCTTTTGAAATGGTACGTTCTTTTTATTATCCATTTTAGCTTCTTCACCTTTAAATATTGGTCTTAATGCTAATAATTCTGCTAGAATACAACCAACTGCCCAAAGATCAATTGCTGGTGTATAATGTCTACCTCCTAATAATAATTCTGGGGCTCTATACCAAATAGTGACAACAACTTTATCACCATTGTAAAGAGACTGTAAAGGGTTGTTGAACTTTCTCGCTAGACCCAAATCACCAATCTTGACAACACCTTCACTTGTAACCATTATATTTGCAGGTTTTAAATCTCTGTGTAAAACCCAATTCTGATGAAGGTAAGAAACACCATTTAACACTTGCCACATTATTGATTTCACTGTTTGTTCAGAAATTGGTTTTGTATCCGGATGTGAATGGAAATGAATGATTTGTAATAAATCATGTTCAGCAAATTCAAAAACCATATATATGCATTTATTTTCCAAAATTATTTCAATCAATTTCGTAATGTTTTTATTATTTAATTCTCGACATAGAGCCATTTCTCTTGATGCAGATTGGGAAATACCAGTATAATAAACAAGTTCACCTTCTTTATCAGCTTTAAATTTTTTAATTGCAAACAAACCAGAATTCTTTGGTTCTTTAGATTTTGCCTTGTAAACTCGACCATAAGTCCCTGATGCAATATAACCAACAATATCGTATTTCTGAAGCACAGATTTCCTTACTGCATCTTTTCTTGTCTTGTAAGGTAGTAAGGTAAAGACATTATTACTAGCCATTAAGGCTGGTCTATTTTGATACATTGCTTGTTGTGGAGTTTGATGCTGTTGCTGTTGATGATGTTTTTGTAATTGCTGTACTTGTTTCTTCTGACCAGACGTACCTCCATTCTGTTGTAGCCGTTGCTGCTGTTGTTGCTGTTGTTGTAATCTCAGTAAATATTCTCTTTGTAACTGAGTTGTATTCTGGTGCTGCCTTGACTGGTTCGGATACATATCAAGGAATTACACACAGTTTTCTTATTGATTTTTATCTTGTTCTTTGTGATATGGGTTCTGGCTCTATTAATTATCTTGTCCAATATCACAAACAACTATTTCATCCATTCAGAGCAAGTTTTTTGATATTTTTCTATCGATCAAGAGTACAATCATGACTTATCAATTCGCTCAAGACTCGATCAACTAATGAGCCCCGGGGCTTCGTAACCTCCGGAAAGAGCGTTTCTGTACTTTGACTATAGATTTATACATTTATACATTTATACTATGATCTCTTATGATTATGATGCTATTGAACTGTTATTCAAGTGACTTGGTGAAGATATTGAGTAGATCATTATCAATCCTTTGAGCTCATCAAAGTTCTACACACAATAATGTCTCAATGGGGAAATATATTCGCATGATTTTCTGGTATTCACCTCCAATTATGATAGATACTGTGAGTTAATTTGAGAATTTTTGGCCATTTATAAGAAGTAGAGTTTCTCCTGTCAATAAACTGAATTTTTAATATTTTAAGTAATTAAGGGAAAAATATTTAAAAATGGTCACTTCTAACTCATCAAAACAATCCAACCAAGGTTCATACTCAACCACCTCATCCTCTTCAAATACAACATCTGATAGTAGCTATACTAGTGCTGAATGGAAGATCTATGGGTTGAATTATTTAGCTTTTTTACACCAGCAATTTTAGCCTTAGGAACAATTGTCGTGGAGAACTGGGTGATGCTGATGAATTTTTTTATTACTTGATTATTACATTTTTATCAGACTGTTTAATTCGTATATGTCAGACTGACAGTCTTTTAATCAGAGGAGGATATTATAATAGTTCAAAATCTAGTTCTGATGAAGCATTGTTGGTAACTTTACTCCATCGCTTAATTATAAAATGGTATCCTGATTGCTCAGATTCATGGAGATTTGCAAGAATCAGTGTTTATACACTATCTGTCAAGATATCAAGTCATATTTTATATCTCTTTTTGAGGATTTCATTGCACTTAATCTGCTACCCTTTTAAGTCTTCCTAAGAATAGGTTGTCTTGATTTAACTCAAATTATTAATACATTACTCATATTACGATTTTTCGTAGTATCTAACTTGTCTTGATCTCTTTGAATGTAGTTTTCCAAAAGGGAAAGCAATAGCCTTCAATTAATTTATCAACTACGTTGTAAAACTAGAATAGTTTCTATGTTCATACTTCTTTATCATTATATAAACACAGCATGTCATACTTCTATCCCATTTGTTTCAGTTATGGTGGGTAAACCATTACTTTCTGCCTTAACAGGTGATTGTTCATCAATTTCAGGAAGGAAATAAGTTTGTGGAGTAACCTTCTTCTTTGCAGGTGTAATTTTACCAGTTGGTGGTAATTTTGGTTTCGTTTGCTTTTTAGGGAAATCTTCATCATCCATAATAACAACACCTTTAGCTTCATTCATATATTCAGTAACTTCTCTTTTGGATTTTAATTGTTTGGAATGATGTTGTTTTGTTTTAGCCAAAGCATCACGTAAAAATGGTTGGAAAAGACCAATTTCTTTTTCAATATCATCTTGTAAAATTCTTTTAAATGGTACATTTTCAAAATCTTCACGATGAATTTTTTTCTGATCATCTATATCATTTGCTTCACTAAATTTTGATTGAAGTAAATGTAATGGAATTGAACTACCCAACATACTAAATTCTTTATCAAGTCCAAGTTCTTTAAATCCAAAGAAATCTTCACCAATTTCATTAGAAAAATCACCAGACATGAATTGATCACTATTATCATTGAAATTTTTTTCAGTCATTTCAATAGCTGGTCTTAATAATGATTTTAAAAAACCTGATAATTTAACTTTTAAATCTTTTAATTTAACATTTTGTTTCAAGACATTTTCAGTAACATAAGTATGTAATTCATCTGGTTTATTTATCCCATTTTGTAATAATGATAATAATAATACATTTTTATGTTTTTGATCTCTATTAATACTTGGAGTTTCTAAATGAGTCTTGATTGATTTTACTAAATTATTCATATAATCACCTGCAATTTGAGTTAAAGTATCAATAGCAAATAATTCAGTAGATTCAAATCCATTAGTCATTGCAATTTTGGCTATTCTTTTCTTCAGAACAAAATAAACTAATTCTTTGTTAAATTTATCATGATTTTCTAAACGAGAAACAGGATCAATATCTATTTGATCATTTATTTTTTCAATTTCAGGAGCTTTTAATTGTGTATGATGAACAAATTGTTGTTGTTGCATTTGTCTGATTAATGAAATCTTGAAACAAATTTTCCTTATTTCTTGCATTTCTTCAATATTACCATTTATAACTTTATTTAATCCACCATCAACTGGTGCAAATTCAGATGGTTTTAATCCCTTTTCCAATACTTCATCAATCAATTTCGCCTCCTGACGTTCAATATCCCTTTCATCAATACCTTTGTATGCAATGGATGGGAACCCACCAGTGACATCATATTCAATTAAATATGGATCTTCTTCTTGATTTCTATTATGTGTACTCTTGACATGTTTTTTATTTAAAGAATAATCTTTAAGATAAGATTGGAAATCATTCATTTTTTTAGAATCTCTTAAAATAGCCTCACTATCAACATTTAATTTATTACCACTAAATAAATCAGATCTTTTCATACAAAAATCAGCTCTTGATTTTGCAGTTAAATTTTTCCATGTCTGTATTTCAAGATCATCTTTATCATTATCTTCTTGATTTAAATATTCATTAGATTCACCTTGGTCATCATCATCAATTTCAGTGTTTTCTCCAGCAATCACCTGTGATGTATTTCCTACATTGTTTGGTGCAGGAGTAGATGCATTACTTGTGGGTAGAGTTGATGGAACACCATTCAAAGATGTAACTGGAGCTTTTGATAATGGATGTTCAGAAGTTGCAGCAGGAGTCGATACTTCACTTGGATCTTCTTTCGGAAGTTCTTCACCGGCACGAGTTCTCTTTGTACCTTTCTTTGAAGTTGTCTTACTAGTCACCGGTGCTGGAGTTGAAGTATCTTCATTTTCCGCCTCCACTTCTGATCTATCTCTAATTGTGATATCGGGTATTAGTGGTATTAATGATAATGATTTTTTTTGCATTGCAATAGCATGAGCTCTCAAGAAATGTTTTGGATCAGAATTATAAGTGAGACAATTTTTCCAAATTAACATAACATCATCAACAAATTCAGTTTTGGATTTGTATTGGAAATTTTTTAATTTTTTTGAAATTGTATTTAAATCCATTGGTTTTTTAATAACTTGTGCATAATTTGGAGCTTCCCTTTTACTAACTTTATTTAAAAAAGCAGTTGAATGTTCAGTATAACCTCTTAATTCCATAACAACTTTTTCACAAGCTTCATATAATTCTTCTTGACCAATTTTATCATCAGATGCCCATTTGGATCTATTTTTCCGAACATCCATAATTAATTGACGTAATTCATTATCCTGAAGATTTAATTTTTCTTTATTTTCATCAATTGAACTTAATAAATGTTTTAAAGAAAGATTTGCAGCACCTAAATTCATAGCAAATGAATCCTTAGTGGAACTTGTTTGATCATCTAATAATAATTTATCATTTTCTTCCAATTTTCTTCTTTTGATTAACGTTTCTCGATCATTTTCAAAATTATGATATATTTTATTAAAATTGTCAATAAGAATCTTGTTATCCAATTGACTTGTTTCATTTTGAGCAATGGGTACTTCCAACACTAAATTGCCCTCATCATCAAGTTCTCTGTATGTAGTTTCTTGAGTTGTTTCCTCTTTGTCGGATTCCTTGGATTTGTCTTTATTATCATCTTCTTCTTCTTCGTCATCATCATAATCTTCATCTTCATCGATTTGTCTTGTAGGTTCCGGTTGAACTTTAGTCTCTTGTATATCATTTGTATCAGTATCATCATTTTCGAAAATTTCATAACCTTCGGTGGTTTCACTATTTTCATCATAATAGAGGTCAATAGCCTTTTCCCATAATATATAACGAACTTTCAAGGCTAATGCTCTAGCAGATTCAACACCATTTGATATCGTTGATTCATTCAAGTTTGTTTCAGCTGAAGTTTCCTGTTCATCATCTTTTTGAGATTCAGGTTCTTTTTCTTTTGGATTTGGTGTACCATTATTCTCATCTTTAACTGTAGGCGTCACTTCTTTTGAATCTGATTCTTTTTCTTCCTCTTGTTGAGTATTTTCAACTTCATAGAATTTAAGATATATCTTGGAGTTTAAAAAAGCCTTGAATAAGTTTTTCCGATCATCAGTGTTCTTAAAAATTTGATCTAGTACTAATAGTTGTTGATTAGTTAAGTAATAGTCAAATCCTTTCTTGGACCAAAGATTATAAGCTATGGAGTATAAACTATCCAAGTTGTTTGTCTCAAAGATCTTCAACTTGTCGCCCATTATGTCCAGAATACAAAATGGCTGTTCTATAGTGACAATTGATGACTTGATTAGTTCAAATGTTGTGCAGCGTATTTTCACACATTGTCTAATGTCAATAAATAATAATTCAATCTATCGAAAATCAAGAAAGTCGGATATCTGGTCACATGGTTCTGCACGTGATTAATATACCCTCGGATTATATTTATCTATTCACTTATACTAGCTAGTAGCTACTCTAATAACTATATAAGCCTTCTTTCTATTCTCTACACTTTATAACAACAGATTATTATTATCCATTCAACCACCATCTGCCCCAACCCAACCCAATTAATCAATTTCCTAATTTGTAATTCAACGCGTAAATAAAACCAAATTAAACCAAAATTTATTCAAAATTTCCCATCGGTTCATTTTTTTTTGATTTTTTTGTTGGAGATTTCGCGATTTCGTTTAAATTAGTTGACTTTTTTCATAAACGATCAATTGGAAATTTGAATTGAACAAGTTTCTACAATTAAAAGTGTGTTGAATTAATTAAATACCTTTTTGTTCACTCATTTATTCAAATTAAATAACTGTTGATATGTCTGATAACTCTGTCTACATCGTTGCCGCCTCAAGAACCCCAATTGGTTCATTCCAAGGCTCTTTAGCTTCTTTAAATTATGTTGATTTAGGATCTCATGCTGTTGATGCTGCTTTATCAAAAGTTCCAGAAATTAAACCAACTGATGTTGAAGAAATTGTCTTTGGTAATGTTGTTCAAGCTAATGTTGGTCAAAATCCAGCAAGACAAGTTGCATTAAAATCAAAATTAGGTGTTGATACCGTTGCAACTACTGTTAATAAAGTTTGTGCTTCAGGTTTAAAAGCTACTATAATAGCTGCTCAATCAATTTTATTAGGTAATGCTGATATTGTTGTTGCAGGTGGTGCTGAATCAATGACTAATGCACCATATTATGTTCCAGCTGCTAGATCTGGTGCTAGATATGGTGATTCAGTTCTTGTTGATGGTTTACAACGTGATGGTTTAGCAGATGCTTATGATGGTAGTGCAATGGGAGTTTCTGCTGAAAAATGTGCAAGAGATTATTCATTTTCAAGAGAAGATCAAGATAATTTTGCAATTAAATCTTATGAAAAAGCTCAAAAAGCTCATGAATCTGGTAAATTTAAAAATGAAATTGCACCAATTACAATTCCAGGTTTTAGAGGTAAACCATCAAAAACTATTGATATTGATGAAGAATCTTATAAATTAAATGTTGATAAATTAAAATCTGCAAGAACTGTTTTCCAAAAGGAAAATGGTACAGTTACTGCTGCAAATGCTTCACCAATTAATGATGGTGGTGCTGCTTTAATTTTAGTTTCTCATAAAAAATTAGTTGAATTAAAATTAAAACCAATTGCAAGAATTTTAGGATGGGGTGAAGCTGCACAAAATCCAGAAGATTTCACTACAGCACCATCATTAGCAATTCCAAAAGCTTTAAAACATGCAGGAATTTCAATTGATGATGTTGATTTTTTTGAATTAAATGAAGCTTTTTCAGTTGTTGGTTTATCAAATCAAAAAATTTTATCAATTCCTGATGAAAAATTAAATGTTTATGGTGGTGCTGTTGCAATTGGTCATCCATTAGGTTGTTCAGGTGCAAGAATTGTTGTTACTTTAACAAGTGTTTTACAACAAGAAAATGGTAAAATTGGTGTTGTTGGTATTTGTAATGGTGGTGGTGGTGCTTCTTCATTAGTTATTGAAAAATTATCAAGTGAATTCATTTCATTATAAGAAAAGAAACAAAATATAACTCTATTTATTTGCTCATATATAGCTAATTAAAAGATAAGCTTACAATATTTTTGTATTTTCCAATCCTTTATAAAGATCTATTAATTATCTATACTATCCAATTAACCCTATATATATATATAATTTCTAATTCTAATAAATAAACCCAGCTTCAATCATATCACAATTCATATTGAATGATATATTAGTCATTACAGAACAATTATCAAATAATTCAATATGTTGAACCCAATTATCATTATTAATAAAATCCACATGTAATCCATCTTCATTTTTATTAAAATTTAATGGGATATGATTAACAGGGATTATATCTTTTAAATTCACAATATCTTGTTCCAAAATTAAATCTTGACTCTTATTATCATATAATGGAACATCACAACCTTCTAATTTAACAAAATCATTAAGATCTGTTGAACAAACACTTAAAGGACCCGATGAAGTGAAACTTTGACATTGTATAACTAATTCACGTAATTGAAATAAAGTTATTCTCTTGAATGGATCTTTTTCAAGACATAAACACAAGATTTCATAAAGTTCATCACTTATTGGTAAAATTTCTTTAAGTATTTTTTTATTTTTCAAATATGCTTTATATGTATTATCAATTTCACATGCTTTCATCCATGGGTTTCTAGTACATGTTAAATTTATTAATATTATAGCTAAAGACCATAAATCACCAGCTTCAGCAGGGAAATTTTGTGATGATATATCCCAAGAAGTTTGATTTCCATGATCAAATGGACATTTTGAGGAAGAAGTTAATGATTTTTTACTTGGATTTTCAGCCTTGATTGAAATAAGTCTTTCAGGTGGCATATAATATGAAGATCCAATACATGTTTTTGCATTAATTAATTTTGATTCCACAGCAAGACCAAAATCTCCAATATATAAATTTGAAGCCTGGGTAGAACACATTATATTTTCTGGTTTAATATCACAATGATAAATGTTTTTGGAATGACAATAAGAAATAACATCAATTAATTGAATGAAAACTTTTTTAATCAACATTGGATCAGATGAATATTTGGACCGATCCACTATATTAACAAATAAATCACCTTCTGGGAAATAATCCATTATAATAAATAAACAAATTGGAGAATCAATAATTTTTTGAATGGTGATTACATTTGGATGATCATGAACTTTTAAATGAATTGTAATTTCTTTAATAAATGAACAAATTTTTGTATTTGATGAACTAAATTCACTTAAAAGTTTTAAATTTAATGAATTTAAACCTTCAAGTTTATAATCATTCTCATTAAAATATTTTAATAAATTTCTTGATAATTCATCACTTTGTTTCACAATCTTTGTTTTGGAAATCAATTTGGAAATACATTTAATAGCAACTTCTTGACCAGTTATAACATGTCTAGCTAAATAAACTATACCATAAGCACCTGCACCAATCTCTCTTATGATTTGATAGTCGTTAACTATAGCACCGTTGATTGTTTTAGGTATCGTCATTGTTTTAGTCTTTGCTTATAGTACTCATACTCTTGTACACTACATCAGGATGTGTCATAGTATATATATATATATATATGTCAAATAATAATTGCATGATGGATGAGGGTGTTGAGATGGTCTACTCAACAATGATTGGGAGAATAAACGAGCCCAAGAAAAAGGAACCAATTCAACACACACAAATTTTACTAGTCTGATCAGTAAATATGAGACTAGCAGGAGTACCCCTATTGGCACAGCCATAATAGACTCATTAATCAGTTCTTAATTCCTCGGTGCCTTTCTTCACAAAGAGCTCGTTCAATAGCTTTTGAAGTTTAGTGGAGTGACAAACTCGGGGACTTTCGTGGTGCGTGTGTTTAACGATGGAGGATTATAATATTTGGTTAGATTATGGGTAAACTCAACGAAAATTGGAGCTATTTTTGGGTGGTAATTAGGGGATATAGATATATATTTGATCAGCTTAGAGTGGATTAGTTGGTTGGTGTTTTAATAGAGTATATGTGTAGTTATTTGTTGGTTTTACTATTCAATGAATAGTTTTTCCGGTACTTTCAAAAAGAAACTGATAAAACTCGCCTGATGTCGAAAGTTTTCTTTAAACATGTCACAATTTTGGATTTATTTACGAGAAGACTGAGGATAGATCATAGTATCTAGTTGGTTTTGGTGGGCTTATGGGAGTTAGGCCCTGGATCTCAACTTTAGGCACAGTGAGTTCTCTAAAGATTTGATGGGTACCTTTTATACTCAACAATACACTAGTTAAACCAACAATAGCACATTTGTTGTAACTACACTTGTTCTTGATGAGCAATCCAATCCATACAGCTTGATTAATCTAGATCATTTAGACGTGTAGATCCTCATGATAACAGAATCACATCATCCCATCTCATCATAGTCTCAAGTTATCGTACGTCTTCATAGTCTAGCCCGGAGCTAAACACATTAATTATACCTATATTATATACAACACCCTGCAAAATAGGCACTTTATGATCCAGATTTTAGACACAAGATCAAACTAAAGAACCTAGCACTTCGGAAGGATGTAAGCGACAGTGATGACCTCTAGCTCATTAAATCTTCACAATTCTGTTATCATATTAGTGATAAATTCATGATCATATACTAGTTCTGGACACATGATCTGAGCTGACTATTACACCCGACTAAACCCTTTCCCATACACTTCCCATACACTTCACTCCCACACCACAAAGAGGATCACCATAGCCTTATAGCCATATTAATCCATCAAATTCGATTATAAATTGATTATTGAATAATCGCAAATACAAATGGATTTCGAACGGACCGAGGAGCTACCAACGGAGGGAAAGTTTCCTCTTTGGATAATTTCACGGCGCAATTGCGCTAATGCCGACGTCTATTACCGACTTTTGCGAAGCGGTGTCCTTTAATTTCCCCTTTTGGTAATTTTATCTTGCATTAATTCCGAACAGGGGAATCGATGAGCGCAAACCTTTTGACGTCAAAATTGCGAATGTATTAGAAATTGAATAAACCTTTGGAATTTCAACACAGAAAAACTATATAAATCAACAATTTTAAGTATAATCAATTGGGTTTTTTCATCAATTGCCATATATCAATTCGTGTATTATCAATTATATCAAAAATGTCAAACGTTATTACTGCTAAACAATGGTTACTTATCAACAAACCAACTTATAAACAAGAAGTTAATTTGGATTATGATTCAAAAGATGCAACTTTTAAATTAGTTGAAGTTAAATATGATTTAGATGATTCAAATTTATTACAAAAGGGTGAAATCTTGATTGAAAATCTTTATCTTTCAAATGATCCAGCTCAAAAAGGTTGGTTTTCTCCTTTCAAATCTTATGTTGATCCAACTCCTCCAAATACCCCTGCTCCTGCTCGTGGTATTGCTAAAGTTGTTAAATCAAATTCTGAAAAATATAAAGAAGGTGATTATATTCAAGCTCGTATTGATTGGGGGACTTATAACATAATTGAAGATACAAGACCAGGTACTTTAAAAATTGATCCTTCAAAATTTGATACATTATCAAAATATCTAAGTGTTTTTGGTTCAACTACATTAACTGCTTATTTAGCTGCTTTTAAATATTCAGAATTAAATAAAGTTGAAGGTAATGAAGGTAAAACTTATTTAGTTACTGGTGCTGCAGGTGCTGTTGGTTCTGTTGCAGTTCAATTATTAGCTAAAGTTTTCAAAGCTAAAAAAGTTTTAGCAGTTGCTGGTGGTGATGAAAAAGTTAAATATGTTGAAAGTTTAGGTAAAGATGGTAATGTTATTGGATTAGATTATCGTTCCAAAACATATAAAGAAGATTTCGCTAAAGCTTTGGGTGATGATGAAATCGATGTCTTTATTGATAATGTTGGTGGTGATTTATTAGATCATGCTGTTGGTCGTGTTAAAGTTCATGGTAATATTGTTCAAGTTGGTACTATTGCAGGTTATAATGATGAAACTAAAATGTATTTTAAAAATTATTCTGCAGTTGTTACTAGAAGATTAACAATTAAAGGTTTTATTGTTAGTGATGATATTGCTGATTTCCCAAAAATTATTCAACATTTAAGTAAATTGGCTCAATCTGGTTCATTAGATTTATCACAAATTAGACAAACTGTTGTTGATGGTTCTGGTGAAAATTTCAAAAAAGTTCCAGAATTATGGACTGGTTTATTTAAAGGACAAAATACTGGTAAATATATTACAAGAGTCACCACTAACGCAAAATTATAAAAAATTGAATAGCGATGTTTAATTTACGAAATTTTATTGTATTATAATCATGTACATTATGAAAATGTCTTTATCAATTCTGTAACTTTTTGATCGAAAAGATCAACTCTTATAGGCATATCTAATGAATAAAATGGATTTTTCATAACATAATCTGAATAAATTGAATAAATTCTCCTTAGTACACTTTCTGCTAATTCTGCATTTCTATTTAAATCACCACCAGAACTAGAACTTATCCCATTAGGAGATGTAATCAATAAGAATTTTAAACCTGGTAGTGTTTGAAATATATAAATTGAGAAATATTTTGTATCAACAGATCTTAACCCTGATGTATTTGAATTTGATACAACATTCAATGCACCTTTTGAATAATTGGATAAAATTGTAGAATTAGAATTCAATTGAGATATGCTATTATTAGATGATGTGATGGAACTAGTGGCACTGGATCCACTTGATGAAGTACTAACTTTAAGAGCTGTGGGCGTAAGTCTTGATGCTATGGCAAATACACCATGTAATGTACCAGCCATGACTAAATATTCGTTTGCTGAAAGACGTGAAAGTCCCGGATTGATGTCATTCTGGTATATCAGCCCACCGGCCTTGTTGATTATGTAGAGTGAGTAGATCGTCATTGGTTTTATCGATTTGAGCTTTTCAGTGATTGTTGTTGATGTTGATGATTTCAAGTTTTGGATACAAATCAATGATTTTTCAAAACTTCGCGCTTTTATTCATACTCTACTATATATAACACAATAGACCCAATATGACCCAATTAACGAGATATCTTATTGCTGATTTGGCTCATACGGCACCCAATTCGTTGGACTTCCCATCTGATGAGAAATCACAAAGGGCCCTGTTGGCTTCGAGAAACAAAGTGGATCCCAAATCTGATAAAATAACGAGGGAAACATTATTTCAAATTGTTAAATTAGAAAACATATCACAATCAAAAATGGCTAAATTAGATGAATTATTAGCTGCTGATGATATGGATGCCGTTGGTGCTGATCGTTTACATGGGAGACAACCACGAATCATCAGAAATATCAATGTTGAGGATCAAGCTAATGATAATGAGCCTCAAGATCAATTACAAACCGTGTCGAATCAAAATAATATGTTTAAATTATTACTACAAGATTGTCATGATAATTTAATTTATGGTGTTGAATTAGAAAAATTACCATTCCTAAGTGGGAAAAATTATAAAAGTGGATTTCCTATTCAATTAGGATCTAAATTATTGATAAATAATGCTGATATTATAGGTGGTGTTTTACTATTAAAGCCATCAAACGTTGAATTTTTAAGTGGTATGGTTCAGAGTTGGAATATTGATTTGAACAAGAGACATATTGCAGATTTAAAAGAAGGATTGGAAAGACTTAGACAAGAACAAGTCCAAGAACAAGAATAAGTGGGTTACAGTGAGGAAAAAAATATTTTTGAATCATTAAATTAAATCTATCTAGTTCAACAATATGTCCCATAATCCAGATTCATTACGATAATCATGACAAACAATTGAAACCAAATAATAAGTATCATGGATTGAATGGATCAATTTCGAAGTTGCAGTGTTTTTCTTATATAATTTTGCCCATTCTAACCAAATGCTAAAAGCTTCATCTCTCCATGCCTTGAATGATTCTTCTTCAATAATTGTGGTTTGCAAAATTTCACGATCTGGGAAAACACCCCAAGTAACAGCATTTGAAGAACCAGGAGTTAAACTACTTTCAAATAATCCCTTTGAATCACCAAGATAATAACTGAGAATTCGACTTGATGAAATTTTTGGTTTTAATTTTTGTTCCCAATCTTGTTTACTAACAAATAATTCAACAAATGCCTTTTGATAAACATATCCACCTTTTGGACCCCATCCAAAAATCTTATCTTCACTTTTAGCACCATCAGTTGCTGGTTGTGAAGCTAATGAATAAAATCCAAGTTCATTCAACTGAATCAATTCTTCTTGAATAATAGCAGTTTCAGGACTTAATCCTAATTCAGACCAAGGTAATGCATCAATCTTACCTTCTAAATAGTTGATGAAAACTTTAGAAATATCTTTAGAATCAACAGGATATCCCCATAATTCATATGCTTTCTTTGTAGCAATTTTTAAAGATGGACCATAACCATCAATTTCACCATAAGCAGGGGATCTAGAATCACCAAATCTACCATTTGGGAAATCATCCCATGTAGCATCACGACCTAATGTACCTTCACCTGAGGAAATAGCAACAATATCTTTTTTACTTGGTGTAATAAATTTATATGAATTAACATCTTCAAAATCTTGTGAATCTTTTCTAATCTTATCAACAAGAACTTTATTTGATGTGTTTATGCTTGAACTTCTTCTTGATTTATCTTTATGAGCAATTATTTTGCTTGGTGGTAATGGACCTTCATCATCACTCATTACTGCATCATCATCTTCATCTTTATTATCTTCCAAAACTCTATTTAACAAACTTGATTTCTCAACAATTTGAGCAATGGATTTTTCTAAATTTAATGTATAAAAATGGAATCCTTTAATTCTTCCGTTAGTTCTTGAATAAATTTCATGAATCATATCACGTAATATTTCAACACCAACAGCTTTAACTTTATCATCATCATTTTGGATGTTTTCTGGGAATTTAGTTAAAATTTCTGATGGAATAGAAGCATGACTTAATTTAGCAGCTCTATGGAATAATTGATATGTGTTTATTGGCATTAGACCTGGTAAGATTGGAATATCTTGACTAATCTTTTCTCTCACTAACCCTTCAAAAGTTAAAAATTTCTCAACATCATAAAATAATTGTGTAATGATAAAATCAGCTCCAGCATCGATTTTTTCTTTCAAATATGGAAGATCTTTATCTACATCTTGTTCTGAATTATCTGCTCCTTCACAATGACCTTCTGGATATGCAGCAACACCAATACTGAAATAATCACCATATTGTTGCTTAATGTATTTGACTAAATCAACAGCATATTGGAAATCAGCAGCATTTGGAACAAAATATTCTTCACCTCTAGGAGGATCACCTCTCAAGGCCAAAATGTTTCTAATTCCTGCTTCTTTGGCTTTTGCCAATGCATTATCAATGATTGATTTATCTGTATTGGTACAAGTTAAATGCATACATGTGGTGAAATCTAATTCCTTTTGACAAGTTTGTACCAATGATAATGTCTTTTCAGATGTTGAACCACCAGCACCCCAAGTAATAGTAACAAATAATGGATTAAGTGCAGCCATACGCTCCATACGAGCTAATAAATTGCGAATACCCTAAATATTTGTTAGTCTCAATCATGCCTCTGCTGATGAATCAATTCATACTCACAGATTCAGTCTTTGGAGGGAAGAACTCCAATGATAAGAAGACATCTTCCTCTTTCAAGCCAGCAATCTTCTCCTTGATGGTGGCCATGGTTCCAATCTGCAATTGATAAGTAATCTAATCTATAATAAAAGTACAGCTCCGTATGGTCAAACGTTGATGGCTTTGAATCACCGGTTAATCAGAGTCAAAAGGCGACCGAAAAAAAAAAAGATCAGATTCGGGGTAGGTCATGTGATAATGACGAGACCTCGGATTTGGGAATATGCTTTGAATGTATACATTGTTGTGTATTATCTCTTTGATTTAGATCTAAACTTATTAGAGCTGATGGTGAGATGTCGCTCTTTGTCAGAGACGATGATGAAGAGGAAGAGCAGCTGGTACTGAATTTGAATAATGTGAAAGATGATGATGCTGTGCCTGAAGAGCAACCAATTGAAGAGAATCAAGTTGAATACCCATTGATAGAAAAAGAAGAAGAAGATTTGGTGGATCAGATAGAACCAATAAATATAAGTTTGACACTACCATTAAAATTCCAACAATTGATACTGGAGGACTTGGTCTCAGATGATTCACTCTTGATTTTGGGGAAAGGTTTAGGATTAGAACCTATTGCCGCTAATTTATTACATACATTGAGTGCACCAGCAACAATTGCAAATGTCACTAAAAGAAGTCTTGTGATTGTTCTTGGTGCGAGTGATGAAGAAAATGAAAAGTTATCAGATGAATTGACTGAACTTTCCTGGCTGGATGATGATGATGACGGAGAGAATAAAAGACCATTCGTGATTATCAAAAGTGATCAATACTCATCTGATAAACGTGAATCACTTTACCAGAATGGTGGTATTATGTCAGTCACTACAACAATCTTTATTGTGGATATGCTATCTGCTATAGTCAATCCATCGAAGATAACAGGTATCGTGGTACTGCATGCGGAAAGAGTCAATGATTTATCAAACGAATCATTCATTGTCCATATGTATAGAAAAAAGAACAAATGGGGGTTCATCAAAGCACTATCAGATAGTGCTGAAAATTTTGCTACTGGATTTTCACCATTACATAGAAAGTTAAAAGACTTAGCACTCAAAAAGATTCTGTTATGGCCAAGATTTCATATCGAAGTGTCTTCATCCTTAATGAACAAGGATACAAAGTCTGTTACAGAGATCAAAGTTTCAATGACAGACTCAATGAAACATATACAAACTGGTCTTTTGGCGTGTCTTCAAAAATGTATTGAGGAACTAAAGAGAAAGAATCCTTCATTGGCAATAGAATATTGGAACATTGAAAATGCATTGGATCCAGCTTTTCTAGGTACAATCCATATGATTCTTGATCCTAACTGGCATAGAATCTCTTATGATTCCAAGCAACTAGTTAAAGATATAAAGCTTCTCAAGGACTTATTGCGATGTCTAATCTCATATGACGCTGTTGACTTTTATGAAATGATCCAATTGGTTTTGGAAGCTAATAAACCATCTGTTGATAAGCGAAGCACTGAATCGCCATGGTTAATGGCTGATGAATCACAAGCTGTGATTTCATTCTCTAAAAAACGAGTTTACGAAAATGATGAGTATGTCTTGGAAGAATCTCCTAAATGGGAACAACTTGCCATCCTCCTAGATGACATTGTTCACGAACGTGCACATAATCCAAACAGAGATGGCCCAGTCCTCATAATGTGTCGAGACGCTAAAGTTTGTTATCAATTGAAAAGATACATCACCAGTATGAAAGAGGCAAAGGATACACCAAGATCGTTTTCAGCTAGAAAAGTTATGGTTGATAAGTTACAGGCATATCTCGACACTAAGGAAGCAAAGGCAAATGTCACATCCAAAATCCAGGAAGCAGCTGCTAAAGAGACAGAAGATCAGGAATTGAACATTTCAAGAGCATTTGTGAAAGCTCCTGTAACTTCCAAAAGAAGAAGAACTAGAGGTGGTGCTGCCATGGCAGCAGTTAGTAGGTTACTGAGTGCACCAATGCCCGGTGATGATATTGAGTCCAAGATGAACAAAGAAGATGTTGAAATGGAGCTTTTTGAGTTGGATGCGAGTGATGTTGAGGCGTACGTTGAAGAGGAACGTCAAGAAGTTTTGGATGATGTTGAAATTTTAAAAGAACAAACACCTTCGACATTTTTCGAGTATGTTGATAGAGAGAATCAAGTGATAATAGAGAGATATCGTGAAAAGACAGATGATCTAGTTCTTCAAGAACTCATGCCATCATTCATAGTTATGTTTGAGCCAGATCTTTCATTCATACGAAGAGTTGAGGTTCATCAGGCAAATTATAAGGATAATCCAGCAAAGACATATTTTATGTATTACAGTGATTCTGTTGAAGAACAAAGACATTTAACTGCGATAAGGAAAGAGAAGGAAGCATTCACTAAACTAATTAGAGAAAAATCAGGTCTTGCATCTCATTTTGAAACTGATGAAGATTTCTCAAGGTTTTCAATACGAAAATCTCAAGTTATGAACACTAGAATAGCTGGTGGGTCTACGTTTAGAGATGCTTCTGAAGAATCCACAGTCATTGTTGATACAAGAGAATTCAGAGCTCCACTTCCAGGTTTATTATATCGTATTGGACTTAGAGTTGTACCATGCATGCTTACAGTTGGTGATTATATCATTACACCAAAAGTTTGTATTGAAAGAAAGTCGATTCCTGATTTAATTGGAAGTTTCAAAAGCGGAAGACTTTACGAACAATGTGCACGTATGTGCAAGTATTATGAACTACCTGCATTATTAATTGAGTTTGATAACAACCAGTCATTTTCCTTAGAGCCCTTTTCAGAAACAAGAGTAAGACCAAATTCAGTACAGGCTCAACATCCCATCTCTTCAAGTAGAATGCAAGATGAAATTCAAATGAACTTAGCAGGTTTAGTTTTGAAATTTCCAAAGATAAAAATTTTATGGTCGTCTTCACCTTATCAAACTACAGAGTTGATTATGGAACTGAAAGCATCTAGAGATGAACCTGATATTGTAAAAGCTGTGAATGCGGGTTTGAAAGAGGAAAAACAAAGAATGAATAATGATTTGAACAGTAATATTGTCACTTTGTTACAGAATATACCAGGTGTTACCAATATTGATTTCTACTCCATCATGAGAAAAGTAAAGGATGTTGATAAATTGGTTGAGATGACAAGAGACGAATTAACACAAACCGTTGGTGAGGATCTAGGTGAGAAAATTTATGATCATATACAGGCAAATTATAAGGAATGAATATACGATTCTACAATACATAAAATATTATAAGAAAAAACTGTATCATTATATAGTACAAAAGTATAAATACAAATTCAGAAAGAAAATCCTTATCTAAGTTGAGCTAGTTGGTCTAGAAATATTTGAGTTGATTTTCTTCAAATTGCTAGCCAATGTCAATATTTGGTTTAAAATTGATGGATCAATAGATGTTAGCAAAGCACCAAGAACCGCATCTGAAGGTAAAAATAATTTAGCTTCATTAAATTCACTAAGATTTTCGCCATGAGCTTCAGCATATTCAAATGCTTTTTGTGTAAGAGAATTCACCAAAGTAAAAGATCTAGCAGAAATTAATCTCAAGGCATCGTTATCACTTGGCTTAGAGGCAACAGCTGCTAAAACCAAACCTAATCTAATCAAACCATTACCAATACACTCTTCACTACTTAACCATTTCAATGCAATGTTCTCAGAAACAGTATCGGATGGAATCATATTTGTGACTAATATTGAAGCAATCAAAGATTGTAATATAGCAGCATCTCTTTCTTGGATCAAGTTATTTAATCCCAAGCTGGTTAATGGGATAACAGAGATCAAATATTTGAACACCTTTCCTAGCAATTCTAAATGGGCATCACTACCTGTTTGGCCAGCGTACAATTCAACAAGCTTCTTACTCTGTTCAGCCTCAGTGAATGGCAAATTTAAATCATAATTACCTGTCAAAATGGCCTGGAACAAAGATCTGTTTGGAGGATCACGGACAAGTAATTTTGCAAGAACATCCACACCATGACTTTGATATTTATGAGATGATGGAACATACTCTGGTAATAGCAAATCTTTGCTGTTGAATTCATCTGGACCAAAAGCTAAAACTAATGCCAAAACTGCCAAAACATCATTGTAATCTCTTAATTGTAACAAATGTGAAATATTCATCAAAATAATTAAAGCATCTTTCAAAAATCCCAATCTTCTTCTTGTGAATAAAAATTTTCCTTGATTTGAAGCGATACCGTGAACTAATTTAAATATTAAATCTTTCAAATAATCATTTGTAGCCATTGTGACAGCATTATGTTCATAAAATGAAATATTTCTCAATATCATAGTAATGGTAGTCAACTGATCAATCAACAAAACCTGTGGGTCATCTGCACTTCTAGTGTGGATTTTGCTAAATGCATGTTCACTTTCAGCACGCACAGCGGTCAACATTTCCAAGTATGAAGGAATAGAATACTCATTTGGAGTCTCGAGTTGTACACTAGTTGATCTTCTTTCATTGAGACCATCAGTTGTAGGTTTGTCCTCAACTTCATCAGCATCAGCATCAGCATCAACCACTTCAATATCGTTGTCTTGTGGCAAATCAGTAGTTGGAGTTTGTTCAACTGGCTCACCAGAGAAAGAATCAATAACAATCTCTGTTTCCTCAGCATCTTCCTCATTTTTAACATATTTGGCAAATACTTTTTCAATATTTGAACCTTTAAAGGATACCTCATTGAAATCTGCTTTTTCAATACCAATTTCGTCTCTGCTATCACTTCCTTTCAAGATTTGGTCCAAAACCCTCAACCCTAAAGATGCCAAAGAATCTAAAAATTCAGGACATTCAATCAGTGGAATTGCTAATCCATTATCTGCAGATGTGACAAGTGCAGTATTTAAAGCAGTGTTAACCTCAGATAGGATACCAGAGTCTAAACTCATAGTAAGAGCATGAATGTTAATTGCACCTAATTCAGGAGCAAAGAGGAAAATTGGCTTAGCTGTGTCAATTTGTTCACCAAGTTGATTCAAAGCCTTGACATCATAACCAGCATGTAAATCTATTGACCTTTGATCTGGTATGTAATTTCTGATAACATTTGGTTTTGATGGTTCATCTGGAACTTGTGGTGAGCCTGAAATAGGACCCTGTTGTTGTTGTTGTTGCTGTATTGCTGGTTGTTGTTGATCTCCAACCATTGGTGAATTAACATTTGAGCCTCTTTGAGATCCACTACTTCTTTGCTTCTGCATTTGTTGTGACTGGAATTGTTGATTAGGAAATGGTGGTTGACCCTGTTGTGTAATATTCATTGGACTACCAACATTAGATCCAACACTTGATCTCACATTATTGGCTTGTGGAACTTGTTGAACAGGGACTTGTGGAGATTGATGTTGAGATGGGATAGCTTGTTGCTGAACTTGTGGGGAAATGTGTTGTGGTGGAACAACTTGAGGTTGAGATGTAGGTTGTTGTGTAGCCTGAGTTGGTTGCTGTTGTTGTGGTGGTTGTGGTTGTGATTGTTGTTGTTGCTGTGGTCCTGGTTGTTGATTCTGTTTCAATTGTTTCAAAATAGCCTCATGTTGTTTTTGAATTGCCTGTCTTCTAGCTTGAAGATCTCTTTGACCTTCAGGTGTAGAAGCATATTGTTCAAATGGAAGTAAATAATCAATATATGCCTTGGCTAAATCTCTTGCAACTTGAGGATTTTGATCAGCAGGTAAAGCCAACTTTTGAGCAACAAATGGCCATTGTTGTTGTCTTGAAACAGACGAAGAACCACCGAGACGTGCAACAATAGCATAAAAGAAGAAGAGATGAATCTTTTTATCAGCCACAATTGGTGTAGAAGTGATTGGAGTACCTCTGTTTCTCATGAACTCGGTCAACGTTTTCATGAATAACTCTATCTGTGTAGCACTAATCTGTTGTTGTATCTTTCTTTGCTGTAATTGTTCTGGGGTCAATTGTTGTTGCGACTGAGCACCACCAGGTATTTGTGGTTGACCTTGAGGATTTTGTTGTGGTTGTGGTTGTTGCTGCTGTTGTTGAGGTTTCGGTGGATTTGATACAACACGATGCTGCTGTTGAGGAGTTGGAGGTACACTAGCATGCTGACTTGTTGGAGTTTGATGCATACTCATAGGCTGAGTTTGAGGTCTTTGTTGTTGTGCCTGCTGAAATGGTGTACCATTCCGACTAATTTGATTTGGAGCTGAAAACTGTTGTTGGTTGAATTGGTTTTGTAGGGGAATTTGATTAGAGATCATTGGTGAATGGATCCCACTATCTTGGTTCATAGGTGTTTGATTGTGGGAACTTGGTGGTAAAGAATTTTGTTGTTGCTGTTGCTGTTGCTGTTGCTGCTGTTGTCTCTGTTGTTGTTGTAATTGTTGAAGTCTCAAAGCTTGTTGTTGTTGCAGGTGCTGGAACAGCTGCTGCTGTTGCTGTTGGTTGGTTGGTGTACCTTGATTGTTCAAGTTAGGTGACATTGGTGAATTTTGTTGTTGTTGTTGCTGGTTCATTAATTGTTGTTGCAAAAACTGCTGTTGTTGGAAACGTTCAGGATTTTGATTGTTTCTTTGTTGCAAAGCTGCAATCATAGCAGCTCTATCCATTGGAGCATTTGGATTGAACTGAGGATTTTGTTGTTGTTGCTGTGATTGAGGTTGTTGTTGTTGTTGTAGTTGGGTTTGATTTGTCACCTGTGGTGATAGATTCTGTTGTTGAGTTTGAGGAGTTTGACGTTGTTGTGGAACTTGAGGAGGTATAGTTTGATTTGTAGTGGTTGGTGAGAACACATTTGGCGGAAATCCTTGGTTCTGGGGCACCTGTTGCTGTTGTTGTTGAAACATTTGGTTATTATTTTTCTCTCCTAACAAACTCTGGATCAATGCATTAGTATCTTGTTGTTGACTTGGTCTTTGAGTCTGTTGTTGTTGCCTTTGTTGTTGCAATTGTTGCATCTGTTGTTGAGGAGAATGTTGCGGTATTTGACTTTGACGATTCATTTGATTTTGCATTTGTTGTTGTTGCATCATTTGTTGTCCAAGAATAGCAGATGGACTTATACCCATGTCAATGTTTTGGTCAATATTAACACCAGCACCACCACTCATAGAACCTCCTTGTTGATTAAAATTATTGTTCCCATTATTCAGTGGTCTATTGTTACTACCGCTGCTTGAGTTTCTGTTTCTCAATTGGTTGTTATTGATATCATTACTTTCAAGACTTCCTCCTTGAGTGTTATCACCATCTAAATAATTCAGAAAGGAAGACATTAATTGATCATCCTGTTGAGACTGTACGTTGCCAGCAAACCCATCGTCGTTCTTAAGCTGCTCGTTCAGCCAGTATTGGTCCGACATCTTGTTTACCCAATGGTTGTTTATTCAATCGGGCAACAGATAATGATGTAAATTTATTGTTATTGTTAGTTCTGTTATAACCGTGTTTTAATGCAACTTTCACTTTCTGAATTTTGGCAATTTCTTGAAGCCCAAAAAAAAATGCCCGCGAAAATTGTTAGTGCTGAGTTTTACACTGAGAACAAAGTACATAAGCGATATTAAGTATGGTAAATATCAGCCCTAACAATTATATAGGTATTTTAACATTCTCAAAGTTATTTATCATCTGAATGATACAAAATAGTCAAAAACTGAGTTATATATTTAATGAGTGATAAAAAAAGGGGTATATAGTAGTATAGAAAAAATAACATTCTAAAAAAGAGCAGATAAAATCAATCAATAATATAACTATGGCTTTTTATTAACATATTTAACAACGACATAAAGATATTTCCATATCGAATTAAAAGAACGAAGATTTGATACAAAAAATTTCAGCAGGAATCTCATTAAGAGAGAAATAATAATAATGTGGTATATTGGATGCATTTCATTGAGTTGAGTTAGATCTTTTTTGAGAAGATTCCCTTTCAAAACTATATCCTCTTTAATCAAAACCTCTGGCTCCAGTTAGATGGCTTCTAATTGAGCTGAGATTTCATCTAATTCAGCCTTAGCAGCAGCGTATTTCTCTGATAATTCTTCGTATTTCTTTTCCAGATCTTCACGTTCGGATTCTAATGAAGTAACTTTACGTTCCAATTGTTCAGCCTTCAAATCAGTTTCACGTAATTTTTGGGTGGTTTCCTTCAAATTCTTGTCGGATTCTTCCAATTCTTCTTCCAATTGTTGGTTCTTCTTGGTGAAGTTTTCATTGTGTGATTTTAAAGAATGAGATTCTTCAGCTGCAGTCTTGTGTTCGGTAACTTGAGCTTCTAATTTTTCCAAACTTTCTTCTAAAGTTTCGTTCTTTCTAGTTAAAGCTTGGATTTGGTTATCTTTTTCAAGAGCTTCTTGTTCCAATTCTTTGACTTTGTCTTGTAAGACATCATGCTTTTCTTGCCATTGTTCAGCATCCAGTTTCAAGTTGGCGAGTTTCTATTATAATTGATTAGTACTAGGTTTAATTTATTATCAATCCCATGAATTTGATAAATGGAGTCACTATTAAACAGAAAGATCATTGATAAAATACCCATAGTTGAAATTTTATCAATCTGTACGATACAGCGAGATCTCACAAAACAACGATCCCCCATTTACAATTCATCAAAGGTATTGCAATTCATATCGAATATAGCACTCACTTCTTTTAATTTATCCATTGTGACTGATCTCTTTTGTTGATTCTGGTTAAGAGCTTTAGTTGTTGAAAGTGTTAAAGAGTTGAAGTGTTAAAAGGAGGCAAAAGAATGTTTTTGTTGTACGTGTACACCGAAAATAAACTGATCTGTTGTTTTTGGGAATGTTTTGGTTTTGTTTCGCAAAACACATTCGCGATATAATACCAGTTTTTCGCGTTTTACCCTCAAAAGCGGGTAATTTCATGATAGTCATGTGATCATCAATATGCTTCCCTTACCGAACCGTTATGATAATAAAGCTTATAGCCAGCCATCTCGATAAATTGTACCCAGATCTGGCATATTGAGCGATCACTCACTCTCCTAAATCAGACAAAAAAAAAGAGATGTAGATTCTACTCTTTTGCTTTACTACCCTCAAGGGATCAAATAGTAACACACGTCAATACCTAGAATATCAAGTCCAAATGGTTGTGGTGGATGGGCATGATTATGTATTCTCATCCTCTTCTAATTACCATCCAACCACGGTTCATCACAGAAGGTTTCCTTCAATTCCAACTATAAAGGAGATCCCAAACAGAGGTGCCTTCAATCCAACATATCACAAGCAAAATGCATTCCAATCATCAACCAAGAACGAAGATGTATTATTGGAAGGTAGAGCTCCTACAATAGTATCAACTCTGATATCTCCAACTGGATCCAGACGTAATTCCATCAAGAGGAAAAAAAGATTCATGGTTAATTCTAAAGAGTTGAAAACTCAATTTTTCTATCCAGTAAAGGCACCAAGAAGGCGAAGATCAAGAAGAGGTAAATTTAGAAATAGTGTGGAGCTGGATAATAGTCTCAACTATATAAATATTGATTCTTCAATGTCTAAAGATTTATGTCTAAACCAGACAGTTAGGGCCTATGAAATATCCAATACTGAACTTCTTAAGCTTGAACCATCATTGAAAGAGACTACGAAAGCCATTACTATAGATTCCAATAATAACTACATCATTTATACACCAAATCCCACACTTGGTAAAAATTCAGTCATATCAGATGCTGAACAGCTATTGGATCAAGAACTTCTAAAACTAGGAACCCCAATAACATACAACAAAGCAGTTACTCCAGTATTACCAGAATATAAAATAGATAGACCTTATTTCAACAGATATGATACATACCCAATCACAGAACGTCCTCAACTACTACGTTCGAAATCACTGCCTTCAAAATTCAAACAAGATGGTGTCCATGGAATGTGGAACCTATATCTACGACGTGTCATTGCAGCAAGAATTTTATGGAGATTACAGCATGTCAAACCTGACGCAGCTATGAGAAGAACAAGTATGACAAGTTCAGTGGAGACGGGTTTCTTCATGAATGCACTTTTGAAAAACAATGCAATGTTACCTACACAACTTAAATCTGATAATGAAGATTCAAGTAGTGATGAAGTAGAGGAGCCAATGACAGATGATGATCAAGTTGAGAATATAATAACAGAAGAAAATGCTAGTGTTCATTCAAGAAATAGTCAAAGATCAAGGGAAAGTACACAGGAGGTACTGGGTTCACTGGAGAGTTTGCTCAATGAAATGAGATCTATCATTCAATAACAGTAGCTTGGCTCTGTAAAAGAGGAAAGGCATTGTCATAATTAGCATACGCATCAAATATTATTTAGATTATCTGACTTTTTTTTGAGCAAACTTAACAAATTGAATTATTAATCAATATAATACCTAGTAGAACAACATTGATCTAAGCCTTAAAAACTGTCGAAATATTGTAAAATTTAAATTGAGAGTTCTAATAAATTACCGTTTCGGAATTCATTTTTACTGCCGAAACTCTTCCGAGATTCTCAACATGTCAACAATGGCAATTTTCTGACAAATAGAATTATTCAAAGTAGTAGAAAACAATTCATTAGTATTAAAAAGATTTTATCAGTTGCAACTGAGTAATTTTAAACCGATTTTTGGTGGAAAGTTTGAATTTCAATTTAATTAAAGACTCTCAAGTTTTACTCCCTTAATTTTTTAATTTATAATTCAAAATTTAATCAAATTAAAAAAAAAATTAAAAATTAAATCACAAATCGTTAATAAAATAGCTCATTGAATAGAGAATACAAATATCTAATTTATCCGAGACTAGTTCCTACAGTTTTATGGGTTTAACGTAAGTTATATTTCTGAAAAAGGACATGATCACGTGATCTAATTTTTAAGTCCATTAAGACCGCTATTACCTACAACTTAATAATTCACAATGTAAACCTGCAACTACAGATACTTGATATTAATCAATAATATAAATATGAAGCATATACCTCAGAGGTATTCATCCTCCTGTTGATGTGAAGGTCAATTGATAACAATGTCTACAAAACCAAAGTCTGTTTTCATTACTGGTGCCTCATCAGGTATTGGATATGCTTTAGCTGAAGAATTTGCTACAAGAGGTAATTACAAAGTTTATGCCGGTGCTAGAACAGTGGCAAAATTAAAACCATTAGAAGAATTGGGAGTCACTACTTTTCATTTTGATATTACTTCCAAAGAGTCCATTGAAAAGGCAAGTACACTGATTGCAGCTGAAAATGATGGTTCACTTGATATCTTAATTAATAATGCTGGTATTAATAAAATTCAACCTATTTTTGATGTTCAATCTGAAGAAGTTCGTGAACTTTTTGATGTTAACTTTTTTGGTCACCTAGATGTTCTCAAATCTTTCAAGAATTTGTTATTGAAGAGTAGAGGACTTGTCGGTTTTATTGATTCAACTATTGATTTAGTTCCAATTCCATTCTCAGTAGCTTATGCTACATCTAAAGGTGCTTTCAATCTGTTGGCCAAAACGTTTGCACTCGAGGCCAATGTCTTAGGAATAAAAGTTCTTGTAATAAAAAGTGGATTAATTGAAACAGAAATTGGCTCTCCAAACAAGGTTCCAACGGATTCGGTTTATTATGTTGAGGGCGAAGTGACATTGAGAAAAGTCAATAGACCAAAACTTTCAGCAAAAGATTACGCAAAGCAGGTTGTTTCTGATGCTGAGCGCTCTATAAGAAAGAACACACCGTATGCTGAGACTTATAGAGGGAATGGTGCTTTATTTGCCTACTTTTTGAATCTTCTTCCATTCTGGTTGTACAAAAGACTTATTATCTCAATTCTTGGACTCAGTGATCTTTTCAAAAAGATTGCAGAAAAGAATAACAAACCAAAGTCTGCTTGAGGCCCATTGACCAATTTCTTTCTATTCTTCTTCAATTTTGTGATTACGTTTGTAATTCAATGCTCATTAAAAAAAATAATCAAATATCTTTAAGATAGTAGTGCCTTGCATGCTTTCATGTTTGTATCTACAACGCAATAATGAACTCAATGATACTAATTTCTCAAGTCTCAACTCTCTTAACGTCACAGGTTATACCAGATCAACGCGTCAGTGATTCTATTCTTTTTTATACGAGACTTCCAACCAGTAAGTACATAATGCTAAGTCCGATGCCCGAACGATATACTCGTATAGAATTTACAGCCAGAACGATGATTTATTCCAAGCTCCAGTATATAAAGTCCACCTCAGCGCCCCTTATGCTTCACAGATCACACAGCTTACTGTATAATCCACGAGTTCAAAGATGTCCACAAATTTGAAAACTGTCTTCATCACTGGTGCTTCAACTGGTATAGGTTATGCTCTTGCTGCAGAATTCGCACAGAGAGGTGGATACAAGGTCTATGCTGGTGCTAGAAGCATTGAAAAATAAAAGCCATTGGAGGAATTGGGAGTTAAGACTCTTTATTTTGATATCATCGCAAAGGAATCAACTGAGAATGCAAGGGCTTTAATCTCTACTGAGAATAATGATTCTCTTGATATTTTGTACAATAATGCTGGTATTCATCAGATCCAACCAATCTTTGATGTTGAATCCGAAGATGTACGCAGAGTATTTGATGTCAATTTGTTTGGCCATTTCGATGTATTGAAGTCTTTCAAGAACTTGTTATTAAACAGTGGAGGTCTAGTTGCCTTCACTGATTCAGTTGTTGATCTTGTACCATTCCCATTCACATCTGCATACACCACCTCAAAAGGTGCCTTTGGGCTTTTAGCTAAATCATTTGCACTTGAAGTAAACAACTTGGGGATAAAGCTTCTTGTTGTCAAAACAGGTTTAGTGAAGACAGAGATCTTATCCCCAATTAAGGTCCCTTCAAATTCAATATACTTTCTAGAAGGTGAGGAGCTCTACAAGGAAATGGATGGTCCACAAACGAGTGCAGAGGATTATGCCAAACAAGTTGTTTCTGATGTTGAACATTCAATTAAGAAAGGAACACTTTATGCTGAAAAGTATAGAGGCAAAAGTGCCTTACTAGCTTATTACCTTCACTTATTACTTCCTTTCTGGCTCTTTATTAAGATTGCAATCCCCATTCTTGGGTTGAGTGATAGCTACAAAAAAATTGCCGAAAAGAACAAAAAGCCAAAGAGAGCTTGATTATTATTAACGCTCACTTAATACGTAAAATCAGCTTATATAGTCAAATATGAATATTCGATACGCAGTTAGTTGTAGAATGCATTAAATCCTTTACGCCCGAGATTTGTCAAAAAATTAAGTGAAAGATTTAAGCAACTCAATTATACACCAAAAACTTCTAAGAGAATTTATAGGCCATATTACTGCTTAGAAGTGGTTATTAATCTCAAATCAACAGAAGAATGTCCACAAAACCCAAGACGGTCTTAATCACAGGTGCTTCAACAGGTATTGGCTTTGCACTAGCATATGAGTTTGCTCAAAGAGGTTACAAGGTTTATGCTGGTGCCAGATCAATAGAAAAGATGAAGCCACTAGAAGATGTTGGAGTGTCTACATTCCACTTGGATATAACGTCACAAGGATCAATTGAGAAGGCTAGAGATGTAATTGCTGCTGAAAATGATGGAGAGTTGGACATCCTTTTCAACAATGCTGGTATGAATAATAGAAAACCAGTATTCGACGTTGACCAGGAAGAATTGAAGAACATTTTTGATGTGAATCTATTTGGACATTTTGCTGTGATTAGGGCTTTTCAAAATCTGTTACTAAAGAGTAAAGGACTTGTTGCTTTCACAGCTTCAGTAATTGATCTAGTCCCTATTCCATTTGGATCTGTCTACACTGCATCGAAAAGTGCGTTTGATCTTTTAGCCAAATCATTTGCCCTTGAAGTGAATAACCTAGGTATTAAAGTGCTTATAATAAAGACAGGAGGAATTAAATCAGAAATTGGAAACGAAGGCTCACTGTCTCCCAATTCAGTTTTCTATCTTGAAGATCAAAATGTCTTAAAAGGAATAGAAGTTCCACTGACTCCAGCTCCAGATTATGCTAAGCAGGTTGTTAATGATGTGGAGAGCTCTATTAAGAAAAATACTCTCTATGCAGTTAAATATAGAGGTAAAAATGCTTTGACAAGTTACTATCTACATTTACTACTTCCCTTCTGGATTTACCAAAAGATAATAATCAGAGTACTGGGACTTACTGAAATCTACAAGAAGCTTTCAGCAAAGAATAGCAAGCCCAAGAGCTCTTAAATAACTTTATAAACCAACTAATTTAACGATAAATCGGAATTTCTGGGGTAGACTTTATGCCTTCGCGAATGCGTTCTCCGAGGCCTGAATAGTGTCCGTAACAGCAATTTTAGGGCTTTCGAAAAAAAAAAATTTGGTGAGTTGGAAAAAAAAACCAAAGGCATAAGAAACTCACAATACCTTTTCGAATAATATTAGAAGCTATTAAAGCTGTATATTAAAAAAGATGCCACCAAAGAAGAATAAGCAACAACAGGCTCCAAAGAAAGATGCTAAGAAGTCCGCTGCTGACAAAACGTTTGGTTTAAAAAATGTAAGTTTACCGTCTATTTCACCTTTCGGAGTGTGAAGACTAACATGATTGACTAGAAAAATAGATCCTCCAAGGTTCAACAATATATTAAACAAGTTGAAACACAAGTTTCAGATGCACAGGCGAAAAAACAGGCTGCTTACCAAGCTCGTAAAGCTGAAGAGAAGAAAGCAGCTGAACTTGCCAAACTTGAAGCATTTAGATTATTGAGTAGTCAAACTGAACAAAAAGTTCCATTTGGTGTTGATCCAAAGACTGTTCTTTGTGTGAATTTCAAGAATGGTAATTGTCCTAGAGGTGCCAAATGTAAGTTCAGTCACGATATGAATGTGGGTAAAAGAGCTACAAAGAAAGATTTATACACTGATGATCGTGCACAAAAAGAAGCTGATACAATGGATACTTGGGATGAAGAAAAATTAAGAAGTGTTATTAAATCTAAACATGGTAATCCAAAAACCACCACTGATAAAGTTTGTAAATTTTTCATTGAAGCAGTTGAAAATGGGAAATATGGTTGGTTTTGGGTTTGTCCAAATGGTGGTACTGAGTGTAAATATAGACATTCTTTACCAGAAGGTTTCGTATTGAAAACAAAGGAACAAAAAAGATTGGAGAAGATGGAAGCAGATGCTCAACCAAAGATCACATTGGAAGAGTTTATTGAAACAGAAAGACATAAGTTACCAAAGACTGGGTTGACCCCAATAACACTTGAAACTTTTAATAAATGGAGAGAAAATAATCAATTGAAAAAACTTAATGAAGGTAAAAAAGATGGAAAGAAATTAACAGGTCGTGAAGTGATTGAGAAGAAATTCTTGGATAAGAATTATTATGAAGATAATGATGATAATTCACAAGCTTGGGATTTATCACAATTTCGTAAAGAGCTTGATGAAGAAGATAAAAATATTAAAGATTATGGTGATGGTAAAAATATAACTTTTGAGATTAAAAAACAAGAAAAATCTGAAGATGAACAAAATGGTACATCAGAAACAAATACAACTGAATCAACAACAAGAACAGAAACAGCTACTCCAATAGAGGCTAGTTCATAAGCATACTTATTGATTTACAAATTGTTTTTTCTTTCAAAATTCCCAAATAATATCATTATTTATATCTTTCATTTGGTTGCATAAAAAATTACTATATATATATCTTGTTTTCATCTTTTTCTTTATTTTGCCTACATCATGTTTGTTCTTTCATACATTGTGACGAGAATCAATGGTTTTAATGTTGTTTTAGAGGTTTTCTACCTCATCATATCTTCGGATCATATTTTTTTTTTCTAAATTTTTTTTCTTTTAAACTAGCATTTATCATGTCCATGAATGATCAACGTGTGGATGTTGTGTTTATTGATTTTGTAGATGTTTCATGATATCATCGTGAATTTCGTCAATGTCATTGTATAATCTTAACTTGATATTACCGGCTTTTTTAAGAACAATCAGAGATGTCAATATTCTACTGATCCATTCTTCATTAGTTTCATCATCAAATGGAACATCAGAATTATAAATCTTTGCAGCTGCCAGTGTTTTGGAGGTCAGTGTGGATAATTTAGATTTTGGAGGAGGTGTTGGAACAGGTCTTTTCGGTAATGTTGGAGGATTAGATGATGTATCTTTATCTTGTTGCTTTGATTCATTCTTTAATTTAAGTGAATCTGGCTTCTTTGGAATTTTTGGTGGAGATGGTTTCTTCTTTTGGTCTTTGTTTTGATCATTTACAAAATCATCAGGACCTTCTTCCAAATCTATTAAATTCTTCACAACCATTTCAGATTTTAATTCAGATTCATTAGTTAATTTTTGTAAATTTTGATGAGAAACTTGTTCTTTCATAGTTATATCATCTTCTGTATCTAATTCAATTAAATCTTTCTCCTTAACAATTTTATGAATCTTACTTGTGAAATCCTTATCATCATTATCTGTTATGTTTTTTTTGTTTAAAATTTCCAAAATCAATCTCAAAGTATCAACATTCATTGAATTTGGCGCAACTCTTAAGAAAATACCGGCAACATTTTCAGGATGTAAACGTGCAATGTCAACATATGCTTCAAGATCTTGTTCTGAAGTATCACCAATTAAGAAAAATTTCTTATCAGAGAAATGATTGAAAATTCTCTCCAAGGGAACTTTTTTTCTAGCATGAGATGGCTCCATAAATGAATTTAAAATATTACCAGAATATCTTTTCAAATAAACTGCACCAGCTGGGAATTCAAACATTTTGAAAAATTTCATTAAATTTGAATATAATTGATATGGACTATTTGAAACATAGAAAAATGAAATATCATATTTTTGATTCAAAAATCTAAAGAAATCAGCAACACCGGGTACTTCCCATGTAGACATATCATCAGCAAATGTATTTCTAAAGATACTTCTCTTATCACTGCACACATTAGTGACTTTAATTGTATCATCAATATCACTAATTATCCCATATTTGGATTTCCCAGGATACAAAACATCCTTAAATTCAAATATTTTTTCATCTTCATGAACTGCAACTTGAACATAACTTGGTTTAAATTGTGTAACAACATCAATATTAAAATTACCATTATTATCTGTCAATATTTCCAAAGTTTTCAAATCATGTTTATTTTCACCACCAATAGCTATATTTAGCTCCAAATTCCCAATAGATCTATTAACAAAATTTGCAGTTCTCTCCTTAAGAACCTCATCAGTACTAGACTGTGCAGAGGAAGGAGCATTAGAAAATTCACTAGTAGTGGATGCAGAACTTAAACTTGACGCAGTTGTTGCTCTTCTAACCGGAGATGTTGGAGATCGCTGTTGAGCTCTTGATGATGCATGTGAAGATGCTAATGACGTTGTATCAGATTCAGTTTGGTTCTGTATACTATCAATTTGTTCATCCAATCTCCCTGCAGTTTCATCTTCTGCAACATTAGATTTACACATATGTCTAGCCAATGACAATATAATTCTCTTCTTTCTGGATGAACCATCTGTGGCATAGACCCAGCCATGAACTTGGGTATAATATTCACCCTGTTCACCTTGGCGAGTGAAATGAGGATATAATATGATATTTGCACCATGATAGTCTTTGTTGGGTATAGCTGATTCTGGATCGTTATAATTAAGAGCCTTATTTGTAGCTTCAGATGCTAATTGAGAGATTGTGGATGAAAAAGAGGGTATATAAACATCTTTTGTATTCTTAACCAAATCATATATTCTCTGCCTTCTTGAAAAACGACCAGAATTATTGTTATTAATATCAGACATTTTCTTTTTAATTGATCTTTGTGATTGCTTTACACGCGCCTTCCAAGCTTTTCTTCTTAAATAAAAGGCGAATGTGGATTTAGCTAATGATCTTAGAGGTTTCCAAGAGATATACCTTTGTTGAACCAATTGGAAAGGAGGCAAACCCTGGGTTTTTGAAGCCCTATTGTAGATACTTGTGTTGAGGGAAAACAACTTTGCAAAGGGACTAGATACTGGGAGCGGCTTGTTGAAACTTGACTTGGAAAAGGTATGGGCTTAGACACTTGCCACTTCTGATGATGAATTAAAATCAATGGATAATTCCACAACTATGGTCTCCTAATAGCTTTGTTTTTGTCACAATTGCGATGGTATATTTTCATCATCAAGTTTTCCTTACAACAAAACTCCATAGAAATCTGCCAAGATGAGACGGGTAGCTTTTTGCCTAATTTGGAATATCGTGATGAGTAGAATGAAAGAATTGTTTTTAACTACGATTTGGTGATTAAATAAAGAGTATAATGGGTGTATCTAGGTGTATTTGTGGTTAATGGGTACGTGGTTTTATTATGGTGATGTTGAGTATTGTGAAGATAGTATAAGGTATATACTCTTAAAGAACTCGGTCCCCTGGTCCTGATGTGTGATTCGTGACTCGTGATTCGTAATAGATCATATTGACAGCTATATAAAAGGTGTTTGGGATATTTATAATATGGCATATTATTTCAGCCCTGTCAGGTTCAATGTCTGGTCACTAATCATTAAACCAATAACTAATTAATACTCACATCTAGAATTCCATCAACTGTTAAAAGTCCCATAGACATCTCTTAACACTCTACACTCTACAGTAACTTTATAAACCTGTCACTTCTACATGTTAAACCTCTTAAACGTAATATTGCAACTCGTGGGATGCTGCGTGGGGTGGCCCTCTAATGCGAATTTGTGTAACCGTTTGGTGACTATTTAAATTTTTTTTCATATTTAGGCGATAAGTGTTTTATCGCAACGGACATTGAGTTCCTCCGATGTGGATTATTTATTTATATAAACGAATTTCTATCTTGAAATTCAGTTTGATTGTTCCATTGGTTCATATTGATATGATATGGTTGATGTTACATTAGGGCAGGTTATTTGGTCTGCAGTAAAGCCCATAATTAAAATTTACCTCATCATTGGTACTGGATACTTTCTGGCAAAGAGAAATATACTTACAGTGGAAACAACTAGAAATATTTCAGATATAATCTTGACGATTTTATTACCATGTTTGGTTTTCAATAAGATTGTTTCCAATATAGAGGATTCAGATATTAAAAATGTTGGTATAATTTGTCTAAGTTCTGTTTTAATCTTTGGTACTGGTGGACTATGTGGATTAATTGTTAGATATACAAGTCCTGTACCTAAAAGTTGGTATGGTGGATTAATGGCTGGTGCTATATTCCCAAATATATCAGATATACCTATTGCATATTTACAAACCTTAGATTCTGGTTTAGTTTTCACAGAAGAAGAAGGAAATAAAGGTATTGCTCATACTTGTATCTTTCTTGCAATGTTTACACTTTGCATGTTTAATCTTGGTGGGTTTAGATTAATTGAATATGATTTTAGAGATATTTTAAAACCAGTTATGGATGAAGAGAATCAAAAAGGCAAAATTGTGGATTCAGATTCTACAATGATACCCAATACCCAACAAGATTCAATAGAACAAGCCATTGTTGACAATGATAGTGACAATGACAATGAAGAAGATAATGATTCTAGTGAGGAATCAACTTCTTCAGAACCAAAATTTCAAAACCCAATTGCATTAACTGATGATATCTCACCACATAGAAGAAACACTATAGATCAACAACAATTGAGAAATCTCAGATCACGTTCATTAAATCGTGGACGTCGTACTTCATCAATATCAAGAAACACTTTAGCCACTGTCCCGACAAATATATCTCAATTTACAAATTCATCAATGTATACATCTTGGAGACGTGTTCCAGAAATACGTCGAATGGCATCTCAAACAGTTGATGATATTGTTAATGAATATTCAGAAATTAATAGATTACAAACATTAGAATCACAACCAAATACAACTCCAAAACTTTCAGAAGTCCTAACAACAGATGTCGGTATAACTGGTGAAGATATCAAGAATAGTGGACCTTCATTTTTAAAGAAATATCATCTTGGTATAATTGCATTTTTCTTGAAGAATTGTTTAAGACCATGCGCTTCATCATTAATCCTTAGTCTCACCATTGCATTTATCCCATGGGTTAAGGCTCTTTTCGTTACTACAACAGTTTATATGCCCAATGCTCCAGATGAATTACCACCACTTAGTTTCATAATGGATTATACATCATATGTCGGTGCAGCCTCGGTTCCATTTGCATTAATTCTGCTTGGAGGTTCAATTGCAAGATTAAAATTAGGTAGTCTTCATCCAGGATTTTGGAGAGCTTCACTTTTACTTGTTGTTCTACGATTATGTATTATGCCTATAATTGGCGTTTTATGGGTTAAAAGATTAGTTTCAGCTGGTTGGATAGCTTCGGATGATAATATGTTGATGTTTGTCATTATGATTACTTGGGCTTTACCGAGTATGACTACACAAGTTTATTTCACTGCATTTTATACACCGACGAATGCAACAGAAAGAACACAAATGGATTGTTGTTCTGTTTATCTATTGATGCAATATCCATTACTAGTTATTTCATTACCTTTCCTCGTTACATATATTGTTAAAGTACAATTTGGGTACTAAACAATACTACCCGATTAGTTAACTCCGGGATGTATTATGCACCTATGTGTCAAAGGAATAGGCTAGCATAACCAATGGGTATTAAATAGATAGTATAACGGAATAGTTGTATATATAGTCATTCATAATATATTTAAATCTTTTTATATTAAATTTCACACCAAGTACTTAACTATTCGATCCATACCGGATTCGTTTGCTCGGAAAAAGCAAAGTGTGTTGTATTGAAGCTTAATCCACAACCCACTCAACAAGTTTCCCTGAAAAAATTCATCCCTTATTTTCCAACTTGTACAACAATTATTTAGATAAAAGTGATATATATACTAATAACTAATTGAAAAAGTATAATGAGTGCACAACAATCAGCAACTGCAACTGTTTCCTCTGGTGATCCAGGGAAATCAACTTTTTGGATTGATTTCCTTATGGGTGGTGTCTCTGCAGCCATTTCCAAAACAGCTGCAGCACCAATTGAACGTGTTAAATTATTAATTCAAAATCAAGATGAAATGATTAAACAAGGTAGATTATCTCATAGATATAATGGTATTGTTGATTGTTTCAGACGTACTGCTGCTGATGAAGGTATCTATTCTCTCTGGAGAGGTAATACTGCAAATGTTATCCGTTACTTCCCTACACAAGCTTTAAATTTTGCTTTTAAAGATAAATTTAAAGCATTATTTGGTTATAAAAAATCTGAAGGTTACTGGAAATGGTTTGCTGGTAATTTAGCTTCTGGTGGGTTAGCTGGTGCCACTTCTTTATTATTTGTGTATTCATTAGATTTTGCAAGAACTAAATTAGCTAATGATGCAAAATCAACTAAAGCCGGTGGTGGTGATCGTGAATATAAAGGTTTATTTGATGTTTATAAAAAAACTTTGGCTTCTGATGGTATTGCTGGTTTATATCGTGGGTTCTTACCTTCAGTTGTTGGTATCATTGCTTATCGTGGGTTATACTTTGGTTTGTATGATTCTTTGAAACCAACAATCTTGACTGGTAAATTAGAAGGTTCATTCCTTGCTTCTTTTGCATTGGGTTGGGTTGTTACTGTTAGTGCTTCTACTGCTTCTTATCCTTTAGATACTGTTAGAAGAAGAATGATGATGACTTCTGGTCAAGCTGTTAAATATAAAGGTTCATTGGATGCATTCACCAAGATTATTGCTCAAGAAGGTGTTGGTTCTTTATTCAAAGGTTGTGGTGCTAACATCTTGAGAGCTATCGCTGGTTCATTAGCGCTTTCCTTATATGATCAAACCCAAATCTTGTTGGCTGGTCATAAATTTAAGTAAATTAATTAGCTATTATATTTAATTTTTGCTTCCATAAATATTCAAACCAATGATTCCATACTAGTATATATAAGATATGTTGAAAGAGTGTTCCCTGTAGGAGATCTCCATTACGCAAGCCTTAATATTACGAACAAGGTACAAGATAAGTGAAATGCACCTAAATTATTATTTCTTAAACCATGTTCAACGGTTGCACCAATCAAACAATTTATGAACAGAGTACCCTCCAATCAACTCTCCTACTCAACGCAATGAGCATCCCATCCAACATAAGCACACATTAATCCGTATCCAAAGATCAACACTAAAGAGCGTACTCGCCTAAATTCCACTTAAAGCTCTAATCTATGTACATTTCTTCACTATGTACATACTTTCGCGACCCATCGCGCCGTAACCACAACCAAATCGGGGCAAAAGTAAACATTCCGAGAAGCTTGATATGTGGATTTTGAACAAGCAGACATGAGCATAACATTAACAAGATCAGCAAGTTACATTTTTAAAGTCACATTCTTTGCTAATCAGATCAGTCACAGAGAGAGGGAACGTAAACTCTTGGATAGATACATTCCCCTGGGATCTTGAAATTGAATTATTAAAAGCATCAACCTTTAAATACGTCAAAATTTCTTTCTAGATCAATATGAACTTATATTCAGATTATGAAGAACCACTTGAAGGATTCCCCTTACATGAAACACAACCCACAATGATGAAGGGTAAATTCAAGAAGACAGTACTGAGGAGAGATTCAGATACACAACCTTTCCGTCCAATGGGATCACCAACTGCAATACCACCAAAACCTGATTTAAGTATCCCACCAACAGAACCACAAGTGCCTGTTCTTTCAAGACCACGTACAAGGGATGATGAGAGTATATTCGTCAATACTGGGAGAATATCTCCTGTTGTTAAAGAAGCACCAAAATTTGGTCGTCGTGCAACGTTTGATGGTAGTAGTACGACTACATCAGGTTTACCAATTACAACATCAACTAATAATTCAGAAGTTGAAGATAAAGAAAATTTAAAAGGTGTTGATGATTTCATTGATAGGTTAAATATTGGACAACTTGGTGAATTTGTTAAAAAAATTGTTGTTGTTGTTTGGTTAAGAATTAAAAATTCAAAATATGTTAATAGTGAAAATGATGGTAGGATTCATTTACAAAGTTTTTGTGTTGGAGTTGTTATGACTAGTGTTGTTGTTATGATTCAACCATTCTTGGTTGTTTATTTAGATTCATGGATTGTATTATTGGGGAGATTAGTGAAACATCTTATGGCATGGATATTTGTTGCTGGTGTATTAAGTTATTTATTTGGAGGTAAAAAGAAAGATGTAATTAAAGAAGATGTTGGTACTGGTGAAGAATTACGAATGAATAATTTTGAGAAATTACATTATAGGGTTAAAAGTTCAAATAATAGTTCAAGATCTACATCGCCAACTAAAGTTGGTAAAAATAAACGTCCAAGTTATTCAAGAAGAAGTACTATACCAAGAAGAGATTCATTACCTTTACGAAGAGATTCAACAGATTATAATAATGATCAATTAATGTTGATGAATATAACAGAACAAACTCAAAAAGATGAAAATTTTAGATTAAATTATGGACATCATGAAAATCCAAAAGATAATTATGAAAAATTTATGGATGTTGCATATAAAAAAAAACAAGAGCATAATACTTATAATAAATTTGTTAGTGATAGTAAAGAAAATATCAAACAAATGATGAAATAGCATATATACGAATTGAAATGATGAATTAATTACAATTTGATTTGTACTTTTTTAACTTTTTATTAATTTATAAACAACAGCGCAACCGTGAATCTTTTCCTCCTAGTTATACAATTTAATGGGTTTCACCTGGGATTTCAAAAACAACTTGTTTACCAGTCAATTTGCTGTAAACAGATTGGAAAGATTCCAATTTGTAATCAACAGAAGTGGCATCTTTTGAGTCTAATAAAACTTTTTGGATTTTGTTACCACCAACCAAGTATCTAACTCTTTTACCAATGATTTCAGTTGGGAAAACTAAATCTTCCAAAATTTTATCATGAACAGCAGTTAAAGTTCTTGATCTTGGACGTTGTTGAGTTTGTCTTGAACGACGACCTGGTTTTGGTAAAATACGACGTTCAGCTAAGAAAACAACATGACGATCTGGGAATTTTTTTTCTAATTCACGAGTCAATTTAGTTTGAACTTTGTGGTAAGCAGATAAAGATGGAACTGGGACAAAGACGGCAATAGCTTTTTTACCACCAGTAACTTCAATCTAATTAACTAAAGTTAGTAAAGAGGGTCTAGTGAATTATGTTCAAGAGAAAAGAAACAACGGAGACAATAAAGAGTCTTTTGGATATTTAAATCTGTAAACAGATACCATTTATATTGGAACCTTTGTGGATTCCAATTTTCTCTCAATATACGATATGTCTTCCTGATATTTTAAAAACAATGTCTTTAATCTCGACAGAAATGCTAGCAAAAAAAGAGTTTGCTATATCAAATATCGTCCATCTTCTCGTCTCTGTAGATTCCCTCTCTGTTCAAATAATACATACTTCTCTGATTGATTTGAATTGTAAAGTTCTTAAATCAGCTTTTAATTCTGGAGAGTTTGATTCCAAGTCAACAAAGGCTTGAGCAACTTGTAATTCTAATTCACTTGGGTTTTCTGAAAGGATCTTAGCTTGAGCAGACATATTGGAAATACCTTTGTTGTGGGATATAAGTTATAGTATTACCTCTGTTGGTTAAAGTTGAAATGCTTTTTCAATATTTTCAGTGTGTATAATTTTCACCAAAGCTCAGCTCTCCGAATGGGACTGGTGAATTTTCTGGGATGGTTCATAGTTAAGAGAGATTATTGCGAGGGGGCAACATAAAGGAAATAAGTTGTCTATGAGAAGAGAGTGCGTGTACCAGATGTGGTTGGGAGATGGTGTTTGGGTGTAAGAATAGCCCTAATCAGTCGTCATGTGATGGCAATATAATCAGGGAATATTGATTGTGGAGATTTTAATTGATTAGCCTCTAGGTGTAATAATTGATAAAGAGTAGTTTGATATTGGGTATTTGATAGAAGTTGGATTATGGGTAGAGAAGAGTGAAGGATAGATAGAGATGGTGGTTATATTATGGATATATTAATTCTATGTAGAATAAATAGATCACTTAACTAAGAGATCAACTAGACTAACAGTTGCTTAATGATCCAGTCGGTTACTCACTAATCAACTCTCTCTACAACACACAACCTGTCTAAACTACAATCAATAAACCAAATAAGCTATTAAATACACACAACCTACAATATCAATAACTCATAATAAACTAATCCAATCCAATAAAACACTCCAAATACTCATTAATAGCTGGCCAACAATTCCTCCGTTTACCCTTCCCAATGATTCATTCTCCAGATTGTCAATTTCGGTCTTCACTTAACCATTTAAATATAATAGCCTAAAATCCACAAATCTGGACCCCACGAAGCCGACAACAGTTTATATAAAAACTATCAATTCCCAATTTGTATGATTAAAAGGTTTAAACATCAATTAATATTCCGTAATTTCCATACAATAATTTCATTAAAGATGCCATTAAAACCATATTCTGAATTAACTCCATTATCAAATCCAACTGAAGAAAGTAAACGTCTTTCAGCTTATAAAGCAGTTGATGAAAATTTCCCACCAAATGCTAAAGTTATTGGTATAGGTTCTGGATCAACAGTTATTTATGTTGCTGAACGTATTGGACAATTTGATAATAAAGATGAATTTGTTTGTATTCCAACTGGTTTCCAATCCAAGAATTTAATTTTAGATAATGGTTTAAGACTTGGTGCAATTGAACAATATCCAGAATTAGATATTGCATTTGATGGTGCAGATGAAGTTGATAATCAAGTTAATGCTATAAAAGGTGGTGGAGCTTGTTTATTTCAAGAAAAATTAGTTGCATTTAGTGCAAAAAAATTTATATTAGTTGCAGATTATAGAAAAAAATCTCCTCATTATTTAGGTGTACAATGGACAAAAGGTGTTCCAATTGAAGTTGTACCAATTGCTTATATTCATGTTCAAAAATATTTAAAAGAATTAGGTGCTCAAACTGTTGTTTTGAGACAAGGTGGATTAGCAAAAGCAGGTCCTGTTATTACAGATAATATGAATTTTATAATTGATGCTCATTTTGGTGAAATTAAAGATCCAAAAGATTTACATTTTAAAATTAAAAGTATTGTTGGTGTTGTTGATACAGGATTATTTATTGGTCATGCTGATAAAGCTTATTTTGGTGAACAAGATGGTAGTGTTGTTGTTAGAACTAAAGATGGTGATAAAACTATTCAATGAATTTGATTTTGTTTATTAATTATATAATACAAATGTATGAAATGATATTATGAATTGAAATTTAGTAGATGCAAAGGATTTATTAATTACCATTTTGTATTGATCCAGTTTGTTTAAAATTATTTGATATCCAACTTAATCCTTCAATTAAACCTTGACCAGTCAAGGCATTTGTACCAATAACAGCATATAATCTATCTTTTGTAATATTTTGTTTTAATTCTAAAAATTCTGAAATTTCCTTTGGACTTAATGAAGTTTTCAAATCTTGTTTATTTGCGAAAACTAATAATAAAAATCCTTTTGTTGTTGAATTTGAACTTAATTCATTTAATACTTTATACATTTGTCTTTTTGATTCTTCAAGTCTTGATTTATCAGAACTATCAATAACATATATTAATGCATTTGTCTTTGGGTAATAATGTCTCCATAATGGTCGTAGTCTATCTTGTCCACCAACATCCCACATATTAAATTTAACATTTTTATATTGGAAAGTTTCAACATTGAATCCAACAGTTGGTGCTGTGGTTTTACTATCCCAGGTTAATATTAAGACTCACTAATCTTCTGAACCCAATTACTCACATTTTGTTTAATTTTAATTTATAAAGAATAGCTAAATCAATTAGTCTCCATAACCTCATTCAATTCAAAAGATCTTACTCACTAGTTTTACCAGCAGAATCCAATCCTAACATCAGTATTCTATAATGTTAGTCCCTATCCATTTCATATCCAAAGTCCTCACTCACTTCATCTCTTTAGTACCAAAGAGTTTCCCCTACATCGATTATTAGTCTCGATTAATCCACATTATTCCAACTCAAACTCACCATTATCTTTGACACAGAGTTCCCCATCTTTATATTAATGAATGTATTAGTTAATTGATATAGATACGTTAGTGGTTCAATATTGTTTACCACTATTTCACATTTTATTAAAACTGTTTTGAAATTTAGTAGATGCAGCATATATAAATTTTGTACGAAAAGGGAAATTATTTTCAACATGACTCGTAAAATCAGAATTAACGTAACTACACCAAATTAACAGATTATTATCGAGAATAGACTTAATCAAAGATATTATTTATGAATTTATTCATTCGAATGGCTTTTAAACTACACAAAACTGATCTAATTTAATTCATCAAACGTTGATAACCTAATTACGCGTCTTTAAAGCTGTATTTAGTATTTTTCGCGTGTCAAAAGATCTTCACTGTCATAATTAAGCACTTTGAACATAACTTGTAGGAAATAATCCAGTTTGACCATCAATCTCACCTAAAGTCCAACCACCATCATCATTCTTCAAGACTTCAATTTTTTGACCTGCAGAAATACTTAATTCACCTTCATCTTCAGCATTATAATCATATAATGCAACAACGTAATTAACTTTTTTAGCACCTTTTCTTGGTGTAACTTGAGGACCTGTTTTCTTCTTATTTTCAGAAATTTGAATATATGTAGATGGTACTAAACCTTGTTGACCTGATGAATTAGCAACTAGGGTCCAACCTCCATCATCTGGTGTAATTATTGTTAATTCTTCATTTGCATCAACACTTAATTCATCATCACCATCTGCATTATAAGGATATAATGCAATTGCAATTGTTGGACCCTGTGTGGAACTTGCACTACTTTGTTGTCTATTTCTGCGAAGTGAAGGTAAATGGAATCCATGTGAATGATTTGAAGTTGTATTATTTGATTTTGAAGATCTTATACTATGAGAATCATCAAATACTTCTGGATTTGAATTTGTATCCACAATTGTCTCTTTGGGTTTTGAACCTTTTAATCTTCCCAGGATATTTGTTTTTTTCTTTGTTATAACTAATCCATCTAATGAAAGATCTTTATCATTAGCATTATTTTCAATAGTTTCAATTTCCACTTGTGCAGAAACTTTAACATTTTCATCAATTATAAAACTTGATAATGAAAATAAATAACCATTTAATGTATCCATTGAATTTTTCAATTCAAATTTACCATCATTATCATTTTTTAAAGATTGACGACGATTTTGTAATTCATTTAATTTTTCCCTTTCAGATTCTAAAACAGAATCATATTTTTCATTTGTTTGAATTGCCTTTAATAATATTTTTTTCAAATGTGTTAATTCTTGTGAATTTGTTATAAAATGTTCATCATCATGCCATATTGAAGATGGAATATAATAAAAATCTTGAGGATCTTTCCAATTGATTTGATTATGTTTTATAAACATTTGTGTATCTAAAGTATGTTTATTTTCTGATATGATTTCAATACAACGTTCTAAATTTTTTATATTTTTGTTATTATTATTAATTTCAATTGTACTTGATAAATTTAAAATGTTATTTAATTGCTTGGTTTTAAATTCATTTAAATCTTGTAAAATATCTAATAATTCTGGTAAATCTTGATAATGAAATTTATCTTTAATTCTATTTGCAATATTAATTTTTAATAAATATTCATTTTTTGAATTATTCATTGTAATTGTTCTTTCATTTATTTTTTTCTGATATTTATCACGATTCATTGATTTTTCAGCTTTTGATCTTGTTTGTTCCATAATTGTACAAGTTTCATCATATTGTTTTTTAGCTTTATTAACATTATCGAAAATTTCATCTTTTTTCTTTATTAAACTATTATCATGGAAATTTTTAACTCTTTCTTGTAACATTCCAAGATGTTTTTGTAATGCAACTATTTGATCAGCAATTTTGATACTAAATTCATTACCTAAATTATGATGATTTTTAGCTATAATTTCAGTTTGTGATAATATTTCAGTCCAAGTAACTAAAGATGCAGATTCTAAAGAACCAGGTGTGATTTTCGGTTCATCACCAACACTGATACTAGTTGTCTTGCTAGCTTTTTTTTTATGATATTCTGCAGTTAATTTTTGTAAATCAGTTGCATATTGTTTTTCTAATTGTGAACGTTGTCTATAGAATTGTTCCACATCACTTAGAAATGAGATATTATTAGAAACCCAATTGTTTGTCTCTTTGAACCCATCTTTCAATTCGTTACCAATGCTAATGTCTGTCATGATGACAATGCCTAATGTACCTGATCTTGATGAAATTCCTCGAGAATATATTAAATATAGTAGTTCACTCCTTTTATTGTATGTAAACGAATTCGATTGATTCAATTTCCTTGGAGCTAAATATTTCCCAATTGGGTAATCGCTGTATCGGGAAATGGTTATGTACCCTTTGTCTTTAAATCATTCGCGAACACGTTCTCTAATTTACATCAACCCCTCTTCAAAAAGTGTGCCCGGCCCCTCTGCGTGGTGCGTCCCCCGCCAGTAACCAGCTCCGTGTAAAAAATTAGGCAGAGTCTCTTCATTCTCGGCTCACGTCTCTGCCTAGCTCCTTCTAATCCAAGTCTACGGGCCTTTACCGGCTACAACACAATTAAAAAAGCTGTCAAATGACTCAATAAATCAAAAGTTTTTTCTTTTCATTTATATTAAGTAAAATCACCATATTAACAATTACTCTGCAAATTTATTTATACGGATTCCCCATAAAATTTTATATCATCATCTATTAGTCACATTTTTTTTTTTCATCACTCATCAAAAGTATAAAAGAAGTTTTAAATAACTTTTCTCATTAATATAATCTTTTATACTTGATTCAAGATGTTTAAAAAATCAATGACAATGTTTAAAAACGCTATAAAGACAAAGCCATATGCTAATATGCTTAAAGATCCATCAACAAAATATAAACCATATCCTCAAGTTAAATTAGAAAATAGACAATGGCCAAATAAAACTGTAACAAAGGCTCCAAGATGGTTAACAACAGATTTAAGAGATGGTAATCAATCATTACCTGATCCAATGAGTGTGGAGCAAAAAAAAGAATATTTCCATAAATTAGTTGAATTAGGATTTAAAGAAATTGAAGTTTCATTTCCTTCAGCTTCTCAAACAGATTTTGATTTTACAAGATATGCAGTTGAAAATGCTCCAGATGATGTTAAAATTCAAGTTTTGGTCCAATCAAGAGAACATTTAATTAGAAGAACTGTTGAATCTGTTACTGGTGCTAAAAATGCAACTATTCATGTTTATTTAGCAACATCAGATTTATTTAGAGATGTTGTTTTCAATATGTCTCAAAAAGAAGCTGTTGAAAAAGCTGTATGGGCTACAAAATTAGTTCGTTCTTTAACAAAAGATGATCCAAATCAACAAGCTACCAATTGGAGTTATCAATTTTCTCCAGAATGTTTTAGTGATACTCCAAGTGAATTTGCAGTGGAAATTTGTGAAGCTGTTAAAGCTGCTTGGGAACCATCAGTAGAAAATCCAATTATTTTCAATTTACCTGCAACTGTTGAAGTTGCAACTCCAAATATTTATGCTGATCAAATTGAATATTTTGCAACTCATATTACAGAACGTGAAAAAGTTTGTATTTCTACTCATTGTCATAATGATCGTGGTTGTGGTGTTGCCGCCTCTGAATTAGGTATGTTGGCTGGTGCTGATCGTGTTGAAGGTTGTCTTTTCGGTAATGGTGAAAGAACTGGTAATGTTGATTTAGTTACTGTTGCATTAAATTTATATACTCAAGGTGTTTCACCAGAATTAGATTTTTCTGATTTAGAATCTGTTATTGAAATTGTGGAAAAATGTAACAAGATTCAAGTTCCTCCACGTGCTCCATATGGTGGTGATTTAGTTGTTTGTGCATTTTCAGGTTCTCATCAAGATGCTATCAAGAAAGGTTTTGAAGCTCAAGCTAAAAGAAAAGAACAAGGTGATCATTTCTGGAAAATTCCTTATTTACCATTAGATCCAAAAGATATTGGTAGAGATTATGAAGCTGTTATTAGAGTTAATTCTCAATCAGGTAAAGGTGGTGCAGCTTGGGTTGTTTTGAGATCTTTAGGTCTTGATTTACCAAGACAATTACAAATTTCATTTTCAACTTTTGTTCAAGCTGAAGCTGATAAATTAGGTCGTGAATTAAAATCTGAAGAAATTATTTCATTATTTAAAGAACAATATAATTTTAATAATGATGGATTAATTAAATTAATTGATTATGAAATTGTTCGTGATCCAGAAAATAAAGAAAATAGATTATTTATTGGTGAAATTAATGTTAATGGAGAAAGTGTTAATTTGAAAGGTGTTGGTAATGGTCCAATTTCTTCATTTGTTGATGCTATTTCAAATTTCACAAATGTTCGTTTCGAAGTTGTTAATTATAGTGAACATTCTCTTGGTTCAGGTTCCAAGACTCAAGCTGCAACTTATATTCAATTAGGTTATTTAAATGATGAAAATGTTAAAGCTACTAAATGGGGTGTTGGTGTTAATGAAGATGTTTCCCTTGCTGCATTCTCTTCTGTTTTAAGTACTGTTAATTCACTCATTAATAAAGGTGAATTTGAAATTCCAGATTTTACTAATTCAGAATCTGCTTCAGTTGGTAAATAAGTCCATCAATATTTATATAAAAATCTTACAAAGAACTATTTATATCAGTTTTCTTAAAAGTTTTGTCATTTTTTAATTATTTAATGTAGAAATATCTCATATTAAAGCTGTAATTGATTAATTATAAAATATTAAATATTCATCTCGAGTTGATCACCAAACTTTTTTTTTCTGGCCCAAAATTATTTAAAAAAAATCAACTCTCCTTGATTTTGTTTCCTTTAAAACTTGACATAAAAAAAAGAAATATCATCAAATAATTGAATTAAAGTCATTTTGGATTTTAATATTTCAGTTAATAAGATTGATTTATATTTGAGTGAAGAATAAGGGACTAGAAAGAGTTAATTATCAAAGAAAAAGAATCATTGTATTGTTTTAATTATCTAGAGAGTCAATATTGAATCCGCGCGTCTAGTTATTCCAGATCAAGATCTCGATAATTAGTGATTAAAATATTGAATAATTGACACTACAAGTTTGAAATATATAATAAATTATCAATTAAATTTAATTAATTCAAGAACAATACTCCTTAATAATCAAGATTGCTTGTTAATAATTGATATTTCTTATTGAGGATTAATTGGCGTTGTTGTCGGTTTTCAATTTTTTTTTTCTTCTCTAGCGAAAAGGTCGCCTGTTGAAAAATTCCAATCAACAACAACAACAATAATAATAACAACACAGAACAACCTACTAATAATAGCTCAAAGATGGCTCCTGCTGAGTTCGATGACGAAGTGCTGGAGAATCCAGAACTTTATGGATTGAGAAGATCATCAAGAGCTCATGCTAAACCTCAGAGTTTTGTGGAGAGTGATGTATCGGATGATGATGATACTGAAGTATCAAAACCTAAAAGAAAGAAGAAACAAGTTGTAAATTATAGTGAAGATGAAGTCGAGGATGATGAAGAAGAGGATGAATTTGATGATGATGACGATGATGATGATCAAGAATTTGGTGCTCCTAAAAGATCAAAATCTAAACTTTTACAGAAGAAAAAACGTAAACCTCATAAAAAACAAAAAATTTCTCAAACTGAAGAGATTAGATTCAGTTCAAGAAATGGCAAAGTTGTTAATTATCAAGTTGATGAAGAAAATGATGATGATTTACTAGAGAGTGAAGATGATGAAGATAATTATTATTATTATGATACAAATACTGAAACTACCCCAGTACCTGATAATGGAGTTGATCTAGTTGTTGATCATCAATTAATTGATCTCGAAAATGAACCTGGTGCTTTTAGAGACTTGGCTCAATCGAAAAAAGATTATAAATTCTTGATAAAATGGACAGGAAAATCTCATATTCACAACACTTGGGAACAATATTCAAATCTTATAGGTCTTAAAGGTATTAAAAAAGTTGATAATTATATTAAACAATTCATAATATTGGACCATCAGATAAGACATGATCCTTTAACAACTAGAGAAGATATAGAAGCAATGGATATTGAAAGAGATAGAAGATTAGATGAAATTGCAGAATTTAAAAATGTTGAAAGAGTTATAGATTCTGAAAGATCATTAAATGATGATGGTGAAGAAGTTTTAAAATATTTTGTTAAATGGAGAAGATTAAATTATGATGAAGCAACTTGGGAATTAGCTGATACAATTGTTCAAATTGGTCCAAATGAAGTTAAACAATTTCAACAACGTTTAAATTCCAAAATTTTACCATCTTTATCATCAAGTTATGGATCTCAACGTCCAAGATTTGAAAAATTAGTTGTTCAACCAAAATTTATTAAAAATGGTGAATTAAGAGATTTCCAATTAACTGGTCTTAATTGGATGGCTTTCTTATGGTCAAGAAATGAAAATGGGATATTAGCTGATGAAATGGGATTAGGTAAAACTGTTCAAACAGTTAGTTTCTTAAGTTGGCTTATTTATGCAAGAAGACAAAATGGTCCTCATATAGTTGTTGTTCCATTATCAACAATACCGGCATGGCAAGAAACTTTTGAAAAATGGTCACCAGATTTAAATTGTGTTTATTATTTAGGTAATACTGAAGCAAGAAAAACAATTAGAGATTATGAATTTTATCAAAATAAAAAAATAAAATTTAATGTTCTTTTAACAACTTATGAATATATCTTAAAAGATGCAAGTGAATTAGGTTCAATTAAATGGCAATTCTTAGCTGTTGATGAAGCTCATAGATTGAAAAATGCTGAAAGTTCATTGTATGAATCATTAAATGCTTTTAAAGTTAGCAATAGATTATTAATCACTGGTACTCCATTACAAAATAATATTAAAGAATTAGCTGCTTTAGTTAATTTCTTAATGCCTGGTAAATTTCAAATTGATGAAGAAATTGATTTTGAATCTTCTGATAATGATCAAGAAAATTATATTAGAGATTTACAAGATAAATTAAAACCTTTTATCCTAAGACGTTTGAAAAAAGATGTTGAAAAATCTCTACCTTCAAAAACTGAACGTATTCTTAGAGTGGAATTATCAGAATTACAAACTCAATATTATAGAAATGTCTTGACAAAGAATTATGCCGCATTAAATCAAGGTGTTAAAGGTGGTCATGTCTCGTTATTAAATGTCATGAGTGAATTGAAAAAAGCTTCAAACCATCCATATCTATTTGATAATGCTGAAGAACAAGTGTTGGCTAAATTCGGTACTTCTACAAATGGATTCCATTCAAGAGAAGATATACTGAGAGGTATGATTATGTCTTCTGGTAAAATGGTGCTATTAGATAAACTTTTAACTCGTTTGAAAAAAGATGGTCATAGAGTTTTAATTTTTTCACAAATGGTTAGAATTTTAGATATTCTTGGTGATTATCTTTCTATTAAAGGTATCAATTTCCAAAGATTAGATGGTACTGTTCCTTCATCACAACGTCGTATTTCTATTGATCATTTCAATGCACCAGATTCAACAGATTTTGTGTTTTTATTATCAACAAGAGCTGGTGGGTTAGGTATCAATTTAATGACTGCTGATACTGTTATCATTTTTGATTCTGATTGGAATCCTCAAGCAGATTTACAAGCTATGGCAAGAGCTCATAGAATTGGTCAAAAAAATCATGTTATGGTTTATAGATTTGTTAGTAAAGATACTGTTGAAGAGGAAGTTTTAGAAAGAGCTAGAAAGAAGATGATTTTGGAATATGCAATCATTTCTCTTGGTGTTACTGATGGTACCAATAGATCCAAAAAGAATGAACCTTCAAGTGGTGAATTAAGTGAGATTTTAAAATTTGGTGCTGGTAATATGTTTAAAGCCAATGATAATCAAAAGAAATTGGAAGATTTGAATTTAGATGATGTTTTAAATCATGCTGAAGATCATATCACTACTCCAGATCTTGGTGAATCTAATCTTGGTGGTGAAGAATTCTTGAGACAATTTGAAGTTACAGATTATAAAGCTGATGTTGATTGGGATGATATTATCCCAGCTGAAGAATTGGCTAAATTAAAAGAAGATGAAAAGAAACGTTTGGAAGAACAATATATTCAAGAACAAATTCAACAATATTCAAGAAGACAAGCCGTTATGAAAAACATGCAAAGAACAAACACTTATGAAGAAGATGAAGATGAAAGTGAATCCACCAAGAAGGTTAATAGAAAGAAGAAGGCTGATTATAATAAGATCACCGAAAAGGAAATTAGAGCCATTTATAGATCTATTTTAAAACTTGGTGATATATCTACTAAATGGGATGATTTAATTAATGAAGGTACATTACCTGAAAATAAAAATCCTGAATTATTCCAAAAATGTTATGATGAAATGGTTGAAACTTCAAAAGAATTGGTTAAAAAGGAAGAAGAACGTCGTTCTAAAGTTTTGGCTGATATGGAAAAAGAGGCCTTGGAATATAAAGCTAAACAAGAAAAAGGTGAATTGGATCCAAAAGAAACCAAAAACCCAACTTTACTATGGATGATGAAACGTAAAGAGCGTAAGGCAATTCTATTTGAATATGAAGGTGTTAAAGCTTTGAATGCTGAACTTATATTATCAAGACCACAAGATTTGAAATTAGTTCATGAAGCAATTGCTAGTTTTGATGATCCATTACATTTCAAATTTAATGGTACTGTTAAACCAGTATATGGTTGGACTTCAAATTGGACACAACATGATGATGAAATGTTGATTGTTGGTATTGATAAATATGGTTATGGTTCTTGGATTCAAATTAGAGATGATCCATTCTTAGGTTTGAGTTCAAAAGTTTTCTTGAATGAAGCTAGTAATGTTCCAGGTCCAAAGAAAGGTGCGGCAAAGAAGGCTGAAGAAGAATCAAAAGTTAAAGAAGAGGAAAAAGATGAGAAGAAAGAAGATTCTGATAAACAACCAGCTGTTAAGGAAGAAAATAAAGATGAATCAACAACTAAGGATGGGAAGAAGGATGCCAAAGATGATAAAAACACCAAAAAGGTTCCAGGTTCTGTTCACTTAGGTAGAAGAGTTGATTACTTACTTTCAGTTTTGAAAGGTGGTGATGATGAAACTGGTAATAATACACCAAATCATTCAAGCCCTGCTGAACCAAAAAAGAGAACAAGAAAGCCAAAATCTGAAAATGCAGCTAAACCTGGTCCAAAACCAAAAACTGGTGCAAGAACAAAGACTCCTGATTTCCCTAAAGTTACTAAACGTGGTAAAAAATCTGAATCAGGTACATCTACACCAAAACCTGAACATTCTGAAAAGAAAACAACAAAGAAATCCACACAAGCTGCTTCCAAGGGAACTGATGAAGGTTATGAAAGTATGGATGAACAACTCTGTAAAGATACTTTAAGTCCAATGCGTCATTCTTTGAAGAGATTGAATAAAGGTTCTGCAGGTATGGACCGTAGAGAATGGGCAAAGATCTTGAAGACTGAGTTGATAAATGTTGGTGATTTTATTAAAAAGACTGTGGAAAAAAGTGAATCAAAAGATCATGATAAATTTACAAAACATTTATGGTTTTATACATCACATTATTGGCCAGTACCTGTTAAGAGTACTCAAATCAAATCCATGTACCGCAAATTAAAAGAGAATGATAAGAAGTGAACAGTTGTTATGACGTTTTTTATATTTTGAAAACACGAATGAACTTGTATTATATTATACGTATCCCAAAATAAAAGATGTTTTTTTAGTTATTACGATTCAGAACTTTGTAGCTATCTTTATCATTTTGGTTTTCGCAGCACCGAGGAAAGAAAATTCGCGGGTATTGATCAAACTGATACTGAACAACAACACAGCTATTGGAAAAACGAGAGTGAAACTTCTCAAGAGACTCACGAGCCTTGACTATAATTTCCACACCCATTGATCCAAATTGAAGGGAAGTGGCAAAGTAGTCTGATAACATATTGAGATGAAGCTACTAGTGAAGGAGAATCCTAGAACAGTGGCACTGTTGTCCAAGACTCATGTCCTTCTATTCCGTCATATCAAGACTAAGAATAACTTACCAAGATGTGTTATAGAATTCACATCTAAGGACGAGATTAATTTAAAATCATACAAGAAGCTTACACAGAGGGAAATATATGGGTTTTTAGGTCTGATTGAAGTCAATGATGATTATTATCTGTGTGCCATAACTGGTAAGACAAGAGTTGCTTCACCAATTCCAGGTCAAACAATCAATAAGATCTTTAGTGTTGATTTTTTCTCGATAAAGAATTCAAATTGGGATAATGTTGAGTTAGATCCTAGTGGATATCCCATAATGCCAGATGTTGAAAGAGGTTATGATGACCAATTTAGATCTGGAACCACATCTGGTGGTCGTGGTGTAGCTAATAGTGATAGTGCACAAAAGCATCCATGTACCGATTTAAAGAAACTATTATCCACTGGTGGGTTCTTGTACAGTTCTAATTTTGATCTGACGAGCCCCTTACAACAAAGAGGAATGGATAGTCATTCTTTGAGTTTTGATAATTATAAAGAGGAATATATGTGGAATTCATTCATGATGCAAGAGATTGTTGAATTTAGAAATCGTTTAGATAAACCATTAAAGGAAAAAATGGATGATGAAGGGTTCTTGACTACTGTGATAAGAGGTTTCGCTGAGACTGTTGATGCAAATTTAAATAGATTAAAAGTTGATATGACTATTATATCCAGACAGAGTTGGAAACGAGCAGGTACAAGATTCAATTCAAGAGGTATTGATGATGAAGGTAATGTTGCAAATTTTGTCGAGACTGAATATATCCTATACTCGGATAAACTTTGTTATTCTTATACTGAAATCAGAGGGAGTGTGCCAATTTTTTGGGAACAAGATACTGCTTTGATCAATCCAAAAGTTCAAATAACAAGATCCGAAGAAGCTACACAACCTGTTTTTGACACACATTTTGATCATTTATTGGAAACTTATGGAGCTGTAAATATTGTTAACTTGTTAAGTACAAAGTCATCAGAAATACAACTTTCCAAGAGATATAGAAGTCATGTTGATACTTATACCAAGAAACACAATCCAGAATTATATTTAACGGAGTTTGATTTCCATAGAGAAACATCTAATCAAGGTTATTCTTCATCTACAAAAATATTCCGTCTAATTAAAGAATCTCTTTATGAATTTGGTTATTTTAGTTATGATGTGGAAAATAAAAAGATTTTAAGTGAACAAACAGGTGCTTTTAGAACAAATTGTCTTGATTGTCTTGATAGAACAAATTTGATTCAACAATACATTTCAAATTTCGCTCTAACAATTTTCCTTGAAGATCATCAACTTCAAGTTTCTCAAGAGTCTGAATTCATCAATAGACATAATTCTCTGTGGGCCGATAATGGTGATCAAATATCACAAATTTATACAGGTACCAATGCCTTGAAATCATCATTTTCAAGAAGTGGGAAAATGAGTTTTGCTGGTGCGTTGTCGGATGCTACCAAATCAGTTAGTAGAATGTACATTAACAATTTTATGGATAAGGGGAAACAAGTTACAATTGATACATTATTAGGAAGACTAAGTGGACAAGTGCCAGTGTTATTATATGATCCTATTACGGATTACGTTAATGAAAAACTGGTTGAATTAAAATCTCAATTCACTTCAAGTGCTAATATCAATATTTTTACAGGTACTTTTAATGTTAACGCTAGTAATAAGGTTGCTGATTTATCAAGTTGGTTATATCCAATTGGTGATAAATTTAAACCAAATATTGTTGTGTTAGGTTTCCAAGAAGTTATCGAATTAACAGCAGGGTCAATATTAAATGCTGATTATTCCAAATCATCATTCTGGACCAAAGAGGTTTCTCAATGTTTGAATCAATTTGATAAATATGTTATGCTTAGAGCTGAACAAATGACTTCATTATTATTGTTGTTCTTTGTTAGAGCAGATAGTGTGAATAATGTGAAACAGGTTGAAGGTGGAACGAAAAAAACTGGTCTTGGAGGTATAACTGGTAATAAAGGTGCTGTTGCGATTCGTTTCAATTATGGTGCTTCATCATTCTGTTTTGTTAATGCACATTTAGCTGCTGGCACTACAAATGTTCAAGAGAGATATAATGATTATGTATCTATATCAAATGGTATTAGATTCTCAAGAGGTGGGAAAATTGACACCAATGAGACGGTGTTCTGGATTGGTGATTTGAACTATAGAATTGGATTGGGTAATGAAGAAGTTAGAAGACGCATTGCTCAAGGAGATTTGGAGTATCTGTATCAATTTGATCAATTAACCAAGGAAATCAATTCTGGAAATGCTTTCAAAGGGTTTTCAGAACCAACTATTAGTTTCAATCCTACTTATAAGTTTGATAAGGGGACTGATACTTATGATAGTTCAGAAAAGCAAAGAATTCCATCATGGACAGATAGAATCATTTATAGAGGTGGTGATACTAAACCATTGGCTTATAGTTCATCCAACTTGATTTTTTCAGATCATAGACCAGTTTATGCTGCATATAAATCCAAGGTTGACTTTGTTGATGAGGAAAAGAAATCAACTCTTTCAAAAGAGATTTATGAAAACTATAAAGCTAATCATTCAGATGATAGTTCTCTATCATTGATTGATTTAAAACTTGACACAGAAGGTGGTTCATCTGATGAAAAGAAAGCAGCAAAGAGAGACCATGATTTGTTGAATTTCCTCGATAATGATGATGATGATTACAAACCATCATTACCTGCAAGAAGAGAAGCACAATCACCAATATCAATGGAGATTTTAACACCAAGAAGAAACAGTCCAGCACCTCCTCAGCTCCCAGCTAGAAAGCCTGTTGAAAAAGCGACAGCTCCAGCTCCACCAGCACCTCGCTCAGCTACTCCTTCTGCATCATCATCTTCCAAACCAACAAGTAGTGCAACATCTAGTACCACTACAAGTCCACCACCACCTGTTCCTACACCAAGAAAGCCAACTACTGCCAGTACGACATCATTACCACCGGGATTTTCAGATGCGATATTGAAACCAAAATCTTCTACACCATCTAGATCAAGTACACCTACAAATGGTCAAAAAATTACATCAACTGTACCAAAAAAGCCTGAAACATTGAATTCTAGTGCACATGTACCAGTTGTTCCAAAGAAGCCAACATTCTTACAGGGCTCTTCATCTGGCTCTACACCATTAGTACCAAAGAAGCCACAGTCTCTTAAATCAAGTTCATCAGAGAAAAAGACTGAGGAGGATCAACTGGAAACGTCTGAATCCAAAAATACAGAAAAGCCACCACCTCCACCAGCTCGCAAGGGAACAGGAATAACAGCGAATCAAGGCATGGATATGAATAGTTGGAAACCATTAGTTCCTAAATAAGATCCCCAAGGCATGTTATATATCTGCATATATCACGACTCTCAGACGTTTTTTAATTGTTCCTATTGTAGTTTCAGTTTTGACGTGTATTTATTCATTACTTTTCCCTTTTCGGAAAAGCGTAAACAGAAATCACTCATAATGATGAAAAATTGGACTCCACCACATTAAAATAATTGGAAAAACTGAATAATGGGAAACACTTGAAAAGTGATGGAGAAGATAGGCTTAAATATTATTATTAATAGTCTCGATTTGCTCGAAAAGTGACCTTATAGAATCAAGCTGTACCTAGGGTTGAATATTGGGGGGAATACTCGTGGGACTGAGTATAAAAAGAGAGTCAAGAAGACGGTAGGATTAGCTAGCTATTTACTATGATCAAGACATGAAGAGACGATATAGTAACTGTGAAGCTTCATTACCATCGCCAGAATATTCTGAGCCAGAGTATCAACTTGTGATTAATACCAAAAAAACTAGAATAACGACAAAATCACACGATTTTATAGATGCTATTGAAGATTCTGTGCTTGGGTTTGTAAATAAAGATGGATCAATAACGCACAAGAAATACAAACAAGAAGATTTCAAGCATTTGATCTTGATATTCTTTGGTGTTATTAATGATTTTCTCGATCCTATAGCGTGAGTAAAGACGCGTCTTTAATTGATTATATATCTTTTACTAACATTAAAACCAGTGATTCACATACAAAGCTAACTAAGCTATTCAATGCTGAGATCATAGGTATTTCAGCAAACATATCCTCGAACAAATACCCTTTCCAATTGATCAATGGATCAAAGATATCGAAAACGTTTAATGTATTGGATCCATTAGGTGGTGGTGTTTATCCTCGAGATGTGGTTATAATATTTGATAAGAACGGGAAGAAAAGAGCAGAGATACCAATAACGTTACATAATAAGTATTTATTGGATAGACCGATAACGGATGTATTGATGGATTATTTGGAGGAGTTGGAGAGTGAGGGTATGTTATAATGACCACGACAAAAAGGATTGCATTTTGCATAATCTACAGAATTTAATTTATATCAATTAATGAAACTCTGATATAATACATTCTATTGTACAACAATTTTATTTCTTTCAAGTAGCCTTGACGCTTTGATATTCTTGAATTTGAGCTTTTAATTTCTCAATTTCTTTATTAACCTCTTGTATACCATTATCAAGTCTTACAATTTCTTCTCTTTCAGTTTCTTTACTAAATTCAGATTGTGTTTTACTTTCAGGTAATCTATTTCCAGGTTTTTGTGTCATTATTTCGAATAATTGTTCTGTTGGTTCATTAAATACAATTTCATCATATTGTATACTTTTAACGTGTCTATCTTTTTCAGTTAGCACAGCATCTGGAGGGAATCCATATGGATGAAGCCTTAGATGATGATATAACGATATGTTTTTCTCATTAGCCTCATTAACGAAATATATCTTTACACCAATTTCGAATTCACCCCAACCTGTTTCTGTTACTTGGAAAGGTGGTGATTCTATTGATCTTGTTGGATTGTTATATGTGTCATGTAGTTTGAAAACCACCTTCTTGATGAAATAGGATAGATCTTCACCGTTTGGACCTTTTACAAAGATGGTCCATGTATGTGTATGTTCTTCTGGTGCACCTGGTGGTCGTTTGTCACCTATTGGTTGTGCAGTATTTCCATATATTATCGGACGACTTATGGAGAGAGTCTAGAAACAGATTAGTACACAACCACCCAAAACAAAATACCAACAGCACACTCACTTTTATTCTCTTATTCGAGGCTGGTGGCATGGCTCTTCCCTTTCAATAAGCTTCAACTTCAACGTCAACTTCAACTTCAACTTGAACAACTTTTTGAATCAATTCCTAAAATCCAAAATACGCGAATCTGTTTTGCGTCCCAAAAAAGATGCTTATATTTTTTTTCCTATTGCGCATCATGAGCTTCATTCAGTAAACAAACCTACACAAAAACACATTGTTATATAACCAGTTCAATCAGTCTGGATCTTGTTGTGGTTGATTGGTTTATTTAGTGGAGAGATTAGATAGTAGACAATATGGTTTTGAAAAACATCTACATAGCTAGAGTGAGTATCAACGCGATCGGGGACCGTAATATTAAGCCATAGATCCACTAACACCTTTTATAGCATGGTTACAGAGCCAACTGGCTACCAGAACCACATCCAGTTAGTCCAACTGGGATAGATAGTGATCCTCCATTGGCACCACATGGTGAAGATCAGGCAAAAGAGCTTGCCCATTACCTTCTATCTATAGAGCCACATCCAGAAATCATATTCAGTTCACCTTTTTATAGATGTTTACAAACTTCAAAACCAATTGCTGATGTTTTGGATATAGATATCGTATTGGAGACTGGTATTGGTGAATGGTACAAACCAGATAGATCCACAATTCCAGAACCAGGTACTTTTGAATTATTGAGTCCATTTTTCCCTAGATTGAAGAATACTTGGGAATCAACAGTGAAACCATCATTATCTGGTGAAACTGAAGAAGATATTTTCCAAAGATCTAAAGATTTTTTAGCAAAATTTATACCGAAATTCGAATCCAAACATCCAAATGTTGAGACTGTGTTATTCGTTACTCATGCAGCAGCAAAGATTGCATTAGGAATGGCACTTTTAGGATTCAACAGTGTAAGAGATGCATTGGATGATGAAGATACAAGATTAAGAGCTGGTGCTTGTAGTTTAGATAAATTTGAAAGAGCTTTATCCCCAGAAGAATTTGAAGATGGGAAAGAATGGATACTAACGATGAATGGTAATTGTGAATTTTTAACTGAAGGTGAAGAAATGCATTGGGATTTCCAGAATGGATTTGAAGCTGGATCAGATGCTGATATTAAAGCTAGAGCTGCTGCTGCTGCATCTACTGGTGGTGTTTCAACAAAAGAAGCTATTTCTTTAAATACAGAAGAAGAATATGAGGATGTGTACGTTACTTTAGAGATACCTAATAATAATTTCAATACTAATACTATACCCCCTACAGCAAAATTACAAGTTAGTGGATTACATACAGAAGCACCTTTATTAAAAGTTGATAATGATGTTTATCAAGGAGATTGGCAAAAATTAGTTGGTACAGAAGTTGCATTCACAGATGATATGAAAGAAAAATATGTGATTACGGATAGAATTAAACTAGATGACGTTACACCTTCCTAATGATTAGATTAGAAAAGTTTATGAGTTTGTTACAATTGATGGGTTCTTTAAGATCAATTTGTAGAAGTTATCGAATTCGCGTATGAAAAATAATATTGTTACAATAATCCGAAATCACAATTCTTTGATTTATTTCAATAGAACAATAATTACCACAAAAAAGATGTCATTCCAACCATTCAAACATCCTGTTTTTGAAACAATCAAGACCAAGAGATTCATTTTGGCTTCAACTTCTCCAAGAAGAATTGAGATCTTGAATCAAATGGGATTTGAAAATGTTGAAATAATACCATCAAATTTCCCAGAAGATTTGAAAAAAGAGGATTATACACCAAGTGAAGTGAGTTTGATGAATTGAAACCAAAGAGAGTGGGTTATTAACTGAATAGTACGTCTTGAATACTGCAATTGGTAAAGGTCGTGCAGTGTATGAAGAATTGGTAAGTTAAAATCGACTCAGCATATTGGATTTTTTGCTAATGATGTGAAAGAAAGCTAAAGGTGAAGCAGAAAACACAATCATATTGGCAGCAGATACAGTTGTGGAATTAGAGGGAAAGATCTTTGAAAAACCAAAGAATAAAGAAGATCAATTAAAAAATTTGAAATATTATAGAGATTCAAGAAAAGTTCAACATGTATTGAGTGGTGTTGTTGTTATAAATGACGGTGTTGAGCATAGTTTTGTAGAAGACACTGCACTACATTTTGATTATGATGTCTCTGATGAATTCTTGGAAGCATATGTTGGTACAGAGGAAGGATTAGGTGTTGCTGCTGGTTATAGAATTCAATTGAGAGGTGCTTTAATGATGAGAAAGATTGATGGTGATTATTACAATGCCGTAGGGTTGCCATTCAGAAATACGTTCAAGTGTATTGAGAGAGCCTTGAGTGTATAGAATAAGAGATTAATGAATATATATTCTTAGATAGATCAAATTTAATGGTTATCTATTGTGTCTTTTCCGTTACGAAGCCCCGATCCGATGAGCTCTCGAAAATTTTTTTAAAAAAAATTAATTTTAAGGTGGATTTAAAAGAGATTAAAAGATTATTTTAATTATAGAGATCAAATAAAGGGTAAAGATGGGTACAGTTATAGTCAAGAAGTCTAGTGTCAAGCCTAAGAAGAGTGCCGTCAGTGCCAGACCAAAGAAGAATGCAAAGAAAGTGGTGATAAAGGCCAAAAAGGCTGAACCTGAACCTGAATCTGAATCAGAATCAGAATCAGAAGAAGAATTAACACATATACCTAATGAAGCAGAAGAATCAGAATCAAGTGGATCAGAAAGTGGGATAGATGCTGATGTTTTGGAGGAGGCCAAGAAGAGATTTATCGAAGCTAAAGAAGATGATGATGAAGATTCCGAAGATGAAGAAGAATTAGGAGGATTTTCTAGTACAGATGATGAAGAAGATGATGAAGAAGAAGAAGATGATGATGATTCAGAAGAAGAACAAGAAGTTGAACCAAAGAAATCAAAGAAACAAGAGAAAAAAGAAGTGCATGAAGTTAAAGGATTACCAAAAACTGATAATTCATCAAGTAAAAAAACAAAGAAAAACAAAAAAGGTGTCATATATATTGGACGTTTACCTGATGGATTTGAAGAAAAAGAATTAAGTAAATATTTCAGTCAGTTTGGTGAAATTACAAATGTTAAATTAGCACGTAATAAAAAAACAGGTAATACTAGACATTTTGGATTTATTGAATTTAATAATGGAGATGATGCCAAAATTGCACAAGAAACAATGAATAATTATTTATTAATGAATCATCAATTAAAAGTTGAATTAGTTAATGAAGATTTTAAATCATCCAAGAAGGCTAAAAAAGGTTATTTCAGAGTTAGTAAATTAAAGAAAGATGTAAAGAAATTAAATGAAAATGATAAGGCTAAAAGAGAAAAGAGAAAACAAGCTTTAAAAGCAGCCGGTATTAATTTTTAATAATTAATAACCAAACTATTGTACATTATATTATATAAAATAATCCATAGATAATTCCAATGCTTTATTTTGCCTGTTTAAGTAAAAGTAATCGAAATCGCTCTGATTGGCTGAAATTCCCAAAACGCTTATACAACATTTTTTGAATCGGGCCAACAGCCATCTGATTTTCTCAACAAAATTTATATTGAGATTATTCACTTTATAATTGATTTATTGATTAATTGATTTATATTGATTGATTTATTGGTTGATAGTTGATTGTTGATTGTTGAATAGAGAAATTCAATATGTCCAAGATATACGATTACGACGAGATCTCAAAGCACAACACGGCAGAAGACCTATGGATGGTTATAGATGGGAAAGTGTACGACTGTACTGCATTCTTAGATGAGCATCCGTATGTATATTCCCATTCCAAAGAGATATTGAAATATACTGACGATTCATAGAGGTGGTGAAGAAGTGATGGTTGATTGTGGTGGTATCGATGCCACTGGTCCATTCGATGTAAGTTATTCATCTCATCTGATTCGGTCTTTTCGTTTAGGATATCCAGCGAAAAGTCCCAACAATAATGATTCAAGACTAACTGGGGGAATTTATAGGATATTGGACATTCTGAAGATGCCAGAGAGGCATTGGTGCCATTATATATCGGTGATGTTGATCCAGAAAGTGCGGCTGTAGCTGCAATTAATGGAACTTCAGGTTCTGCTGGTGTTACTGGTGGTGAACAAAATGCTGGATTAATCATTGCAATCATTATGATTGTGGTTGCTGTTTTGGTTTATTTCTTATTGTTGAAATAAACAACTCTTCACACGTATATGGTGATGGACTTATTTATTCGAATTAATTGTTTAACAAGGGGATTAGAAAAATAGATATCGGTTGGTTTTAATTTGTATAATATATTTATCGATAGTGTTCTTATCTGGATTGAGTAGTGGAATGGTGTAGCACTATTTTAAAGGGAGTAAATAATGGTTTGAACAATGAATTATATAGATCGATTATAGAATACACCAGTCTTTTGCCTTCACTTAAACCATTTCCTTTATCAAAGTTGATCTGGATAAATGGTGATAATATAAGTGTTATCTCTTTTGTTATTCGCGAAGAATCAAAAGGCTTTGAAAAAAATCTTCGAGAAGCTCAAAACTTGAAATTGAATCAACACCAAATTTTTGTTATTATTCGAAGAAATCTATAAAGTGATCTTATATTATATTCATCTTTTAATATGGAGTCCAGAACTTTGAAAGATATCCTCGACGGTGATAATGATGTTGAGATTCAAGACTCCGAAAACAACAATTTGGCCAATCTGGACCATCTAGATCAAGTTGACAATGACACTAAAGTTGATCCTGAGCTTTGTAATGAATGTCAAGATATGAGAATAGAAGTGGAATGTAAAGATTGTGAGGAAAACTTCTGTGGTGGGTGTTTTGAATTGATTCATAATGGTGGTAAGAGAAAAACTCATGATTCTACAAAATTGTATAGTGATGAGACCTCTCAAACAAAGACAGTCAAGACAGAGGATCAGAATGGTGAAGATGAGGAAGAAGTTGAAGATGATGATGGTGCTAGCACCCCTGTTCCAAGTGACAGCTCGATTAATAGAAGATTAGTTGAAAGCATCAAAAGACAAGTCAAATATATCCCATTGAGATTGACACCTGAAGAACGTCATTTATTACATTTATTAGAAGCTGCATTAAGTGTTTCTCAATACACTGATAAAGTTGATATTGTATCACATACTTCTAAATCTAAAAGAATTGTATCACAATTGAAAGAAATGTGTTCTGTTTTAGCAGGTTTAGTTGTTGCTTCAAATTTAAAAACTGGTCAAAAATTAATTGAAGATAAAAATTTTGAAGATAATGCAGAATGGTATAAATCAATCTTTGAAATTGGAAGACGTTACAAGATTATGAATCCTGAAAGAATGAGAGAAAATTTTGGGAAATTATGTTATATGGTTATGGATTCAAGATTACCTGAAATTGAATCACATATGGAATTTAATTTATACAAACCTATCAAAACAGTTTATAGTTATTTAGCTTCAAGACCTTCAGATGACGGTAAAGCATTGGGTATATTTGATGATGAATTAATCATTTATGCAACTGCTGAGATATCTCCAGTGGGGAAATCAAGATATCAAATTCAAAGAGATATTAAACAAAAAGAGAGTTCAATTGAAAAATTAGTATCTAAATATTCATCATCAAAAGGATTCACCAAGGAGGAAATCCGTCAAGTTTTATATTCAATTGGTGATTATAACGCATATACACATATGAATAGGAAACCAATCCTAAGATTTATTCAAAGATTAGAACAATTCCAAACTCCAGAAATTAAACAAAAATTCTCAATTGGTATTCAATATGGAAGATCAGGTGCAAGATTAACACATGATCATGATAGACAATTACAATACGTTCAACAATCATTAACATTATGGTCCATTATTCAAAGAGAAATGATCCATCTATGGTCAATTGCAGATGATGATCTTTTCAATGGATCTAATTATAAATTATCATTCACAGGTCAAGGTTTACATAGAGTTAAAGCTTGTCCTTCATTATACAAGGAGATGTACAAGATCCTAGCAGAATGTAAGGCTAAATGTTCAAGTTGGATCGGATCCAGTGTTGTTCATTTAGGTGATGATGCTGTGCCTAATGCTTTATTCTTTTTAGATAAATATATCCAAGTGCCCAACATTTTGATCCCAATAGATCAATGTCTATTAAAAATCGACGAACTAAACAGAGACCCATTCACAAAGAGATACATAGAGGACCAATTCGGTGATTCTGAAAGTCTGAAATTAACAATATTACAAGACGCATATGCTCATATGTTTGACGGTAGTGGTGCTGATAATTTCTACATGTCTGGTTCGTGTATCGATGGTCGTTTGACCTCTGCGTGGAACCACACGAACCAGATCTCCAAGAAGCCTTATTACAAGATCTTTTTATTGACTGGATTCATTGGCTTCAACGGTTCAGATGGGTTCTAATAGAAGTACTTAATTGTTATAAATAGTGTAGTTTTACCCTGCGTTGATGTTTTTCAGAAGCGCGATTCGTGTTTGAAAATAAACAGATAAACTACTCAAATCATATAAAAGAATCATTAAGCCAAACAAAGAGTAATGAATTTCCTTTCAAAGACATTCACCTCGTTGACTGGTGGTTCTATTCCGTATAGTTTCGGTGAAGAGCACGATCCAGCAGTTGGAGGGTCCATCTGGAGAGTATACGATGGAACTAAAAAAGTATGTGCTTTGATTATAACGAACAGAGATGATTGTACTAATTAAATTTTATAGGAAGATGGATCACCTTGTACTATATTTGCTTTTGAAGTTAGGTCCCATCCAGAATTGTTACCATTAGCATCCAATGCCTTGAGAAAGATTAGAAGCATAAGACTCCCAGGTATTTTAAAGATTCTTGATACTTTTGAAACTGATTCATATTTATATATAGTTTCAGAAAGAGTTGAATCATTACAAGAATATTTCAAGAGAAGAATTAGTTTGACTCAAAATGAAAGATTGCTTATTGTTTATTTAGTTGCAAGAGCCATAAAATTCATAAATGTGGAAGCCTCATCGGTTTTAGGTTATATCAATTTTTCAACTGTTTTCGTTAATGCACAAAGTGAATACAAATTAGGTGGATTTGAAGTACTGACAAATTTGAAAACAGACCCAGATCAACCTATTTATAGACTATCTTCCAAACTACCTGGATTTAACAATTTATTATCACCTGAAGTTTCATCAAATGGTGTTGAAATTTTGAGAGGTTCACACACGATCAAATTTGATTCATGGAGACTTGCAGGTTTCATATTCACACTATTCAATAATGATGCATATGGTATAACTAGTGAAAAATTAATAACTGCCACTAACATACCAAGCAGTTTACAACCGGCTTATAAAAAATTATTAAGTTCTTCAGTAACAGTGAGACCAACAGTTGAACAATTCTTAATCAAGGGGGAACATACTTATTTTAATACTGAACTGATCAATTGTTATAATGAATTAGATGAATTTGGATTGAAAAATGATGAGGAAAAATTATCATTTTTCCAAAATTTTGAATCAATAAAAGATCAAACACCTCCAGATTTAATTAATAAAAGAATTTTACCAGAATTGATTAAATTCTTTAATCATAGTCCAGAAAATACAGCATTTGCTCTACGATCAATCTTAACTTTTGGTGAAGAATTACCTGTTGCTTCTCAAACTACAACAATTAAACCAATCATTTTAAAAGCATTCACTTTACCAGATAGACAAATTCGTGTTTTATTATTAGCTTCATTACCAAAATTTGTGGAAATTTTAACAAAATCTGATGTTAGTGATCGTATTTTCCAATATTTTGTTACTGGATTTTCTGATTCAAACCCGGCAATTAGAGAAGAAACAATTAAATCTGTCTTATATATTGTACCAAAATTATCTGATAGACAATTAAATAATGAACTTTTAAGATTTTTAGCAAAGACTCAAAGTGATGAAAAACCAGAAATTAGAACAAATACAACTATTTGTATTGGGAAAATTTCAAGTTTTTTAAATAAATCATCAAGGCCAACAGTTTTAGCAACAGCTTTTGGTAAAGCTATGAAAGATCCTTTTATTCATTCAAGACTTGCTGCAATAATGGCAATTTCAAATTGTATTGAATATTTCACACCTGAAGTTATAAGTACAAAAATTTTATCAGTTATTGCACCTTCATTATTAGATAAAAGTTCTAAAGTTAGAGACGAAGCGCAAAAGGCTTTTGATTTGTTCTTCAGTAAGATTAAAGAAGAAGCTGCTAAACTACCACCAGATCAAGACACTGCAGCTGATGAAGTTGCAATGAAGGAAGTCACTTCAGATGTTAGAAATTTCGGTATAAGTTTCTCTGGTGCATTAAATAAATTTGCTAGTGGATTTGGTGGTTCTTTAAATCAAGATGCAAATAATGGTATAAGTCCAGCAGATAGTAGAGCTTCTACACCTACAGTGGTTGCCTCTTTTAAAAAAGATCCAGTGGTTAAAAATGAGCCTCAAGATGTTTCTTATAGTGATAGTTGGGGAGTTGATGAAGATGAAATTGAAATTGAAGATGATGCTTGGGGATTTGATGATGTACCAAAAGAACCTATAAAGCCAAAAGTTGTGAAACCAGTAGTGAAACGAATGCATTCATCTACAAATATTAAACCAAAAGCTAGTACAACGAAGACTTCATCTGGTGCAGCTGCTCCAAAGAAAGGTTTACAATTGAAACCAAAGAGTAAATTAAAATTAGAGCTTGATGTTGATCAAGATGACGGTTGGGGTGATGGTTGGTGATGTATATTCATCAACTACAAATTTATATTAATTATAACGAAAAGTATTATATTCTATAGATGAAATAAAAAAATTAACGATAACAGCTTAGTTTAAATTGTAAAAATCCCGATCCTTTTTTTTGTATGATAAATCAAAAACAATCAATAGCAACATCTAGTAATGAACTAAACAAAACTTATTAGGAAGCCGTTTAATAACGGTTGAATCCACCACGGCCACCACGACCACCACCAAATCCACCACGACCTCTACCACGGCCACCAAATCCACCACGACCACGGCCACCACCACCATAACGACTATGACCAAATCCTGAAGATCTGTCGTATGGAAGTAAAGCATCTGGAACTTGTTGATTAGCTTCTCTTAAAATTTTAATTAATTGAGAACCTAATTTAGAATTAGCTTCATTGAAGAAAGAAACTGAAGTACCTTTAGTACCAGCTCTACCAGTTCTACCAATACGGTGAACATAATCTTCAATGTTACCTGGCATATCAAAGTTGATAACAAAGTTAATACCTTTAACATCTAAAACAAAAAGTTAGTAAATCTCTACTTTAGGGTCATTTATTTCCCTTTGTAAAAACCATTCGAAAAAGACCTTTGATTTAAGTATTAGTTTGTTGCACTCAAAAAAAAATTACATCAAAACTACTGAATATAAATCCAGACAGAAGTCTATGTTTATTAAAACCTATTTAGATGAATAATTGGAGCAGATAATTTCAAAAGACACAAACATTCTAGGGTATGGTCTTTTATAGAACGGATATTGACTAAAACTAGCTATAAATATAAGGCTCCTTTCAAAAAATGTCCATCTCTTTCAGACAAAACAATAAATAAGGCCTTAAATATGTATAACTTTGCAAAATCAAAACCAATATCAGTTCGTTATAAAAATTTCTCTTTATTGCTCAGGAGGCTGAGATTCATCTAAAAAGTTTCATTAAACTTCAAACTCTGGAAAAAAAGTCAGTTAGTTGTGTCATCACCCTATCAAAAGGTAATGAAGAAATCACTATTAAAAGTGAGCATTACAGTGAGATAACCGTCATCACAAACTATAGAAACCACTCTAATAAAGTTTGCTATCAGTCACACAATCACTATAATAGAATTGAATTCTTTGTTATTCTTATTAATAAGAATTGGGTATTATAGTGTATCAAACACAAAGAGTGCAAAAAAAGGGGTTAATCAAAGATCTAAAAAGTATAGTTAATAATTAGGAAAATTCAAAAAAATACTCACCAATACCACGAGCAGCAACATCAGTAGCAACCATAATTGGAGATCTACCAGCTCTGAATTCAGATAAAACCCAGTCACGTTCTTGTTGTTGTTTATCACCATGAATGGCAAGAGCTGGCCATCCATCATCTCTTAAATATTTAGTAATTTCATCACAAGTTCTCTTAGTTGAAGCGAAAACCAAAACTTTTGATGATTGATCAGACATAGCAAATTCCAAATGTTTTAATAAACGATCTCTTTTTTCAAATTCAGAAACAACTTCAACAATTTGAGTAATGGTATGAGAAGCAGCTAATTCTAAAGAACCAACATTAACTTGAATATAATCATGTAAATAATCACGAGCCAATGTTTGAACTTCTTTTGGCCAAGTAGCAGACCACATAAGAGTTTGACGATCTGGTCTAATTTGGTCAATGATTTTTCTGATTTGTGGTTCGAAACCCATATCCAACATTCTATCAGCTTCATCCAAAACTAAGTAAGTAACTCTTCTCAAGTTAGTTTTACCTGATTCCAACATATCAATTAATCTACCTGGAGTAGCGATAACAATTTCAACACCTCTAGCTAATTCTCTGATCTGTTGACCTCTTGGAACACCACCGTAAACACAAGTGTTTCTAATTCTTGAAGAACGACCAAATTTAGAACATTCAGCTTGAATTTGAACAGCTAATTCTCTGGTTGGAGCCAAGACTAAAACAACTGGACCATCACCTGGAGATAAAGGTGGTTGAGCATTGATATGCAAAATACCTGGAAGAGCATATGATAAAGTTTTACCAGAACCAGTAGCAGCGACACCAATCATATCACGACCACTTAAAGCCATAGGCCAACCTTGACATTGGATACCTGTTGGTTTATCAAAACCTTGAGCTTTAACTTCATTCAAAACATAAGAAGGGAAACCAGCTTCATCAAAAGTTTCAATTGGTTTTGGAATGTCAGTACCTAAGACGGTCATTTCATGTTCTTTTCTGAATGCAGCAACTTCTTCATCGGAACGGTTTCTAACGGTTTCATGTTCAACATAAAAATTTTTTTCAAATTTTGGTAAAGTAGATAAATCCCAATTTTGTTTTTGAAGATTATCACCCAAATTACCCATTCTATCACCACCAAAACCACCACCGAATCCAGAATCTCTACCACCACCGAATCCGCCACGGCCACCACCTCTACTAAATCCACCACGACCACCGCCACGGCCACCACCATAACCGCCATCATTTCTGGAACCAAAGTTTCTATCTGAACCTCTGTCACCACCTCTATTACCAAAGTTACCTGCGTTGTAACCACCTTGGTCGTAACCTCTGTTGAATGACATCTTTTCTTCTAATTGACTTCTTTTGAATTGAGTAAGATCTCTACTTAAACATTAAATTTGTAAAGAGATCAAAAAAGTAAGGATATAAATTTTTTTATATAAATTTTTTTTTACCTGCACAAAATTAAAAAAAAAAAAAAAAAAAATTGATAAAAATTTCTGATTTTGTGGTGCAAACCGAAGGGCTCATTAGGGCGGGTTACACTTTTAGAATTCGCGAAATTGGGTAACTATAGTTACGTTACTAGACCAGAAGTAGTTATCTTTCTATAACACATTATATATTGTTTTAAGCGTAGTTGATGTTTTTAGGTGTAATTGAGGTTTATATAATAAAGCTTTCTGAGTCACTTGATCTTGTGTTTTTATTCTGTAAATTGGGCAAAGTTGATGGTGATTCAAGATATTCTTAAATTCTTACCATCAAAAAATTAACGAGAAGAATACCTTGTAATTGTAGCTAGCGAACTTTCTATGGACCACTGACTAGCTCCTACAACATATAATTATGTGTGTATAGTCACTGCGATAGAAAAAGAATCCCCATCACTGACATCATTCATGGCATGTTCAAACCTGAAACTACATCCTGCTGAAACTAATGTACATTTTTATTTCTCTATGCTAACAAATTTTATCTCTCCTTAGGAATTAGGAATTTTTTTTCTCCTCCACTTCTCTTTTTATGGCTCTTCTGTAGGAAAATCAGCGTTGTTAATTTTTTCAGTGAATTTATCTTCAATATGTGTGCATAGTTCACTTAAATTATCTAAACCTTGATGAAGTGCCTCCACTGCTGTGATTTTACCATATGTCTGAATACGAATGTTTAATTTAGTTTCTGAAGGATGTGGAATAGAGTAACCGCAAAATTCAACTTCAGGACTATTAAAATTTAGTTAGTAATAAATTTGCAAAGATTTGGAGAGTAATTCGATACTCACTTTTTCATTATTATGTATCTAAGGGCATTCCCTAGGGTGTGATCTTCGTCTATGATTTGGAAAGAGGCAGCAGTACCGTCTTCTGTAGCACCAGGAAGCTGTGATATAAGTTAGTTATAAAGTCTATTAAAGATTTCTCCTAGCCATAAGACATACAATCTTGATTTTCTCAGTATCTAGTTCTTCTTGTTCTTCATCTTGCATGGATACATCCACGTCTTGAACAGGTTCTTCCTCAGCAGACATATTTATTTGGATCTGTTAATTATTCAATGTACTATTAAATCTTTATAATTAGTACTATAAATGATTTAAAAAAATTTCAACATCATCGCTTATGTAATGATATCTATCACGTGAATAGTCAGGTGATCTACTAAAGTGTTTACCCGGCTCTATATTCAATTTAAAAAAAGTGTCATTAATTACGTAATTTTTATTGCTGAGCCATTTCCAAAATTTGATGTTCAAAATTAAGCGCTGAATTGAATTTGGCCAAAGTTGAAATTGAAAGCTGCTTTAAAGTGATAAATTGGCACATTTAAACAACAACAATAATTTTAATAGTGGAAAAGGAGTAATACAATACATTAAAATATCAATATAAGATCCAAATAATACGACAAGTTCATCTCATCAACTACAATCCTTCAAATTATATGATTATTTACTGTTTATTTCACCATCTGGATCTGATCACGGGAAGTTTATTTTAAACAATATTAGGTGTACTGTGCAAAAAAGTAACAACAACTCACATATACACACACACTTCAATACATAAAAAAGAGATCAAAAGGTAAACATTAACCTTGGAAATTTAATAAATAGTGCTATTTCTTGGGGCCATTAGGTGTGAAAGTGGGCCCTTATTAGCATCTAATCAGTCCGACCCTTAATTATATTGCTACTATTTTTCCCCCAACTAGGTCCATCCATCATCATCAACAACTATGGATGCCTTGACTTTCAACAACAATAATCCAACCGAAGGGTCAAATGATCATAGGTATACAAGACCTGACGAACTTTCAAGTGCTTCAAAGGGGAATTCAAATAATCCACAAGTCTCTGGCCCAAATAATAAATTTAATACTACAAATACAACATCCGGTTCAGAGGCAAGTCCCAGAAATTTTGATTCAAACTATTATGACAATAACGATAACAATCCAACTAATGCTCATTCCAATGGTGCTCCATCTGGTAATTCTTATCAACAGGGGATAAATAATCAAAACAATAAGAATGGCAAAGATGACCCTACTCCTAGAACAGGACGTGCAGATTCATTATCATTCTATACAAACTTTGGTAATAATCCAAATAGATTCTCCACAGATTCAAATTCTAGCATAAGCAATTTCTTAAACATGCCAACCCCTACTGGTGATCAACAGTTTAATTATGATTCAAATGGCCGAGGATATTCCATCTTAAATAATATGTTCTTACCTCCAGGACAAAGTCAAAGTGCTCAAGGAGGTCAAGGACAACAGGGACAAGGAGGTCCTCAAGGTCAAGGGTTCATGCCAACAGGAGACTATTCAGCATATGGAAATTTCAGAAGACCTTCAGAACAATTGGAACCTTTCAACCCATCAGTTAAACTAAAGGCTCCAAATTTTTCAAATAAGCAAAGTACTAGTGGTCAGGGAAATAATAACAACAATGGAAGAAATTCAACGACTTATTTACCAGGTGGATCTTTTAGTGAAGGTGTCTCGGATTTTGATTTCTTCTCTAAAAGAGATTCTTTGAGAAACTCAAGAATCCCAAGTTTTTTAAATAACAACACATTTGGAGATGGAAGTGATTTTGATTTTTTTGCTAAAAGAGATTCAATTAAACCTATTAATGATGAAGAATTAGCTATAAGAGATCCAAATCAACCTAATGATGAACAAAAGAAGAGAGAAACAAGATCTGAACCAGACACAAATCAATTCAAACAAGAACAATTAGATTCCATACCTGAACGTCCTCAATCATCTATGAACAGAACTCAACAACAGCAATATAATCAATACCAACAACAACAACAACAACAATTCCGTCAACCACAACTCCCATATAATGACTATAATGAATACCAACGCCAACAAGCTCAACAAGCTCAACAACCACAACAGCAGCATCCACCACAATATCAACAGCCTCCACAATATCAATACAACCAACCACAACCTATTCAACCACGTCCAAAAGCTGAAACTAAAAAATCTCCCCAACAGAAATCTAAAACAAACACTCAAAGAGCAGGAGCTGCTACTAGTGGTACTCAAGATGCCAATGGGAAGTATAGAAGGAATGCTATTCAACCAAAAGGGAATCAAAAAACAACAAAAAATGCCACTTCATCTACATCTCCCCAATACAATATGTCTCCTTCTGTTCAGCCTACACATCTTTCACCAACTTCTTCAAATTACTCAAATACATCAGATAATTCAAGATTAATACCTGTTCAAGATGCAGTCACCACTGAAGATGGTCGTCCATTACTTGGTGCTACTAAAGTTGATCAACTGATGCTTGTTATTCAAGCTCGTAAAAAAGGTGTTCATAATCCAATTCCTCAAGCTGATGATGGAAGTATATTAGATAATGGAGATGGTGTTTTACCACAACAGGCTGAACTTGTTGGTGGAATTGATAAACCAAAGACAAAGGGAAACAAACATCATGAATGTCAATATTGTCACAAGACTTTTACTCAATCTACACATTTGGAAGTACATGTGAGATCTCATATTGGTTATAAACCATTTGAATGTAATTATTGTGGAAAAAGATTTACACAAGGTGGTAATTTAAGAACTCATTTAAGATTACATACTGGAGAAAAACCATATGTTTGTGAAACTTGTGGACGAAGTTTTTCAAGAAAGGGAAATTTAGCTGCTCATAAACTTACTCATGAAAATTTGAAACCTTATGAATGCAAATTAGATGGTTGTAATAAGGCATTTACTCAACTGGGGAATCTTAAAGCACATCAAAATAGATTTCATTTGGAAACTTTGAATAATTTGACTAGACGTCTAGCTGAAATTGATCCACAAGATGATCAAAATTCAATGAATCCTAATGAACGTGAATTATTAAACTATTTTGCATCTCTATATAAAAATTCAAATAGAGGAATCAAAGGTCGTGGGAAAAGAACTTCACCAACAATTCAAACTCCAAATTTACAACAGCAACAACAACAACAACAACAACCTGTCACATCACAACAACCTCAGCAACAACAACAGTATGGATATCAATATCCAACCTATCCTCCAGATCAAAATTTCAATCAACAACTTGCATACAACCAACAAAATGGAACGAATTTTGCTCCTCAAACTGGTGGACAAGGAAAGAATGGTAATATTTCTTTTAAGAATGTTAACTATCAAGAATAAATCATTATATTTTACTGTTTAATACGCTCTGGGATTTTACTTTATGCTTCATAACCTTAGCTCTTATTTTTATTTTTTCAACTTTAATGATTGTGTTTATTTGTATTGTACGTATAAGTTATAATTTATGATATCTATGTGTTTTATATTTCTTAAATTAGTAGAAAATTTTATTACTTTGTACCAACACAGCATTCAACTAGAAATGCAAATTAATTAGTTGAAATTAATTCAAGTTCCTCATGTAAAGAAAGATTTTCAACATCCAAAAAAGTTATTCAATCTTAATTCGCTACAAAATTCAATATAAATATTCATTCAAAATTATACGCAATTCATCCATAAAGCAATTTATCCATAAAGCAATATATCATGAGAACTTCCATTCACTAATATTCCAAACTTCCTAAAGACTTTGAAAATTTATTGGTAACATCAGTTGTTATCTTTCTTCATTTGACTATCGAAATTGAGCCATACGGTCAGAGTGCAAACCACAATGATCAAAGAAATCACAATTTGGTTTAGCATAATATTCAAACTTCTAAACCCACTGAGCAACGATGTTCCAGTTGATTTGCGGAATCCAATAGCTTGCAATGCATTTCCCTCGATGGTTTCTTCGAAAATGCTTTCATTGAAATCCGTTGCATCAAATAAATTTTGATAGGGAATCTGGGTTCTTTCACTCACTTTGGCCAATACCAAAACAATTAATGATATGTGAATTAAGGTTAACATTGCTTTATTGACTTTTTTTGTGTCTTCTTTTAACCAAATAGCAGCAAGTGGTTCAATCGCCTCTTGCAATATATCCTCGTTTCTTAATCTCAAGATTTCACTGCAAGGGTTTAGTACTGATATGGCCATAAACAGCACAATCTCCTTAGATGTTGGTGAAGCCTCGGTTGATCCAATCTTGAGACCAAATCTCTTTTGAAAAGATTCGTAAATACCGCTGTAACTTGGGAGCCGTTTGGTTCTTTGAGAGAGGAGTTGTACAATGTTCTAAGATCATTGATCTTTCCTCTCTCTTGGATCAAATTTTTGAAGTGAACAAATAAACCTGTCTTTTCCAGACAATTTTTTTTTAGGCAAAATTTCAAACTTATGAAATCATTGACTCCTATAGAACTTTCGAATAACCTTGAAAGCTCTATTTCATTTGTTGAATCTTCATGATCAACTGAGACACCTAAGTTATTCAACTCTATTTTCCATAGCTTTATTTGGGGTCTTGGTGGGTTTGATCTGACCAAGCCAAATAATAGAGCTATGAGACTTAAAACAATAAAAGTAGCACTAATTAATAAGTAAACGTTCCTCAATCTCATCTTCGCTGGATCTTTGTCTTTATCAATTGATTCATAACCTGGATACAATAGAAGCACAGTAAATGCTAATGGCAAGCAGAAAGCCAAGAAGCACACTATGCTGTGCATTCCTAGAATTCTCTTGCCAAAGTAGAACACCTTGAAATAATGATTATTATTGAATATGCTTTGGTATCTTTTCAAAGTTCTTTTCTGCTCTTTGTATTAGAGAGGATATATCATGGAGTAGATAAGCTATCTTAGTTCATTGTTACTTCCAAATCTGGCTATCAAAGGTATTTTATGAAACATATCTTAAAGATCCAGACTCTATTGTTATTACCTAAAAGAGACATCAATTGGATCTTTTGGATTGATATTACATTTCTTATTTACGAGGTTCATGATTATTTAACTAGCTCAATTTCCTACTTTTTATAGCTTATATTTTATATACATTTAACGAAGAATACTATTACAACTTATACATTCTTCAGTTAGATGCTCTTGTAGAGGAGGTCCAACCACTTTATCGTTAACTTCATCACCCATCTCGCACCAATAAGACAATAACCAGTAATGACAAATGAGAATCACCTATTTGAATATGTGAATATTTAAAATAATGAACAATTGGTTCAAATCAATAGCCGCTCTGTCTTTTTTTTTTTGTTTCGTTTTGTGTCAGAAATCAGGGTCCATTTTTGACAGAAGCTCCGTCGGTGACCGAAGGCCAACAGTACCTACTACCTACGTGGGTATTTGCATTGTAAGAGCTTCTAGGTAGGTTACAATTGTCATGTATTGATATTTAATTGACCTTATGAGCCGAATCCTGTCCAGAACTTTGGATCAGGCAATAATGCATATTCCTGGTGAGTCAAGGAGCTCAACATTTCACTCATGTCAACAACATCGGGTTTTATAACAAGCAATATATCATAATCATCACCTTTCCCGTATTTAGGAAGGTGGAAAAATGATAAAGAGTAATGAGCCATGATATTTCTCTGGTGACTGTCTTGTCTTTTGGGAATAATCTCAGTTCCAAGTTTGCTAATTAACTTGTTTGTGTCTTGCTCTTCAACACCAGAAAAAATCAATATGCTTCGTTTCGAGATCTGTTTCCTTATCCAGTAACCAAAGACTTTACGACCGTACACCATTTCAGACAAGTCAGAATCACGTTCAGAAAGAGAAATACACACCCCTGGATTTAGCTTATCCGTACGTTGATGAATCTTGATCTCTTGCGGTGGTTCTTGAAGTGCAAATTCTCTCAAAGTTTTAACTGAAAGATCCATTGAACTGCTTGTAGCCAGCAATATACATTTAGGTTTTTCAAAATGTTTCAACTTCCTATCATATCCAGATTTTTTCATAAAGTCTTCTAATGTAAAGATGGCAGCAGAAGGTATTTTTATCTCCAGCTTACCTCTTGATGCATTTTCTTTACTCTTTCCCAATATTTCGAGTGTGCATCTTGCTTTGAAGTCTTCTAAAGGCCAATAACTGTCTTGCATATTAGTGTAGCCTCGTGGAGATCTCTCGACACCGTTGAAGTATCGCACAGCATTATCCCCATTAAACATTACGGCATTATATGGACTTTTCCAATCTGTATCACAAAACAAAAGACCTAGCTCTCTTGTCTTGGTCAGGCGTCTGTACATACTGACATGGCTTGGGCACATGAACAGAATTGTATCATGCTGATGGTCTTCTGAAGTTTTACCAGATCTGAGTCCTGTCAGCGAATCTGGAAAAGTGATACTCATCAAACTGTAAGTTCTGCTTTCCAATTCCTCTTCAGATCTCTTTGGGTTGATTATTGACATAAAGGTTTCTGTAATATCTCTAACCTTGCCCATTATTCTTACAGGCAGAGTTTTGAATTTCCAACTACTTTGACCCTTTATACAATCACCTTCAAAATAACTAAATTCCAATAGACCTTCATCAGATTTTCTTAATCGCTCAAGTAACACTGGATTAGTCTTTTCCTGATTGGTGATTGATTCTTGTGAAGTAGTCAATGCACATTCCACCAAATCAGCCATAGAATCTTTAACATCCGATACGATAACGGTCCTCCTTATATCAGTACCCACTACCCTTACAGCTTCATGAAGTTTGACATTGTAGGTAATTGGTGTGTTCTCTACGTTAAGTTTCAGCCATTTTTGCACATTTTCAATGGCTACAACACGTGTGCTCAAAGCATAGCATGGGTATTTAGCCCATCCATCTCTGAATCTGTAAACATAGATTGGGCAATTTTCATTATGGTGTTCTTGTTTAGGATCCAAGTTGTAGATTCTTGAAGTGTCTTTGAATTGTTTGAATAAAAAGTGGTTTGTGGTGTTCATAATTTGGTGCTAACAACTTTGAAAAATAACTCGAAGAAAATCCGCATTTAATAGATAACACCTTATAAAGTTTATATAATGAATAATATAATCCTCATTTTGAATTATATTGACTCTTAAATATTGAAATTCGAAAAGAGCTCATAATGAGAGATTTTGGTGAGTTGAAATGTTGTGGTCCGATATGTAAGTGGGTTTGGCAACTTGCACTTGAACATTACAAATAATACTGCTAATTGGGTTTCTCTGAGCAATTAATGTGCGCTAATTCCCTCTTAAGTTTATGATTGATCAATATTAATATATATAAGCTTATTGATATTAATGTCTCAATGTCTATCATAAAATATACAACATTGTTGCAACCGATAATTAATTATATATTATACTAGAGCAGCTAATTAATATTTAATCAATATTGCTCATTCCTATATTATTTAAGTATAGCATAAACAACATGAATATTACATTATATTATACACTAGTGCAAAATATAATTTATATATATATTATAATTTTAATATATTTAATATTAATAATAATAATATTTTTCCCTAAATTAATAACATTTAAAAATTATTGTATTAAATTAAAAATTGTAAAGGTTACTAAACTTTGAACAAATTATCAAAAATGAAAAAAATCTCCTTAAAATTAGATAAATCAAAATCTAATATGTTCTTTGATGTGAACCTTCTGGATATTGCAAATTTGAACCATCATTTCGAGCATTTTCAGACATTGTTTGTTGTCGATTATAACCACCTCCGGTAGTTCCGGTAGTTCCAGTATTCCCGGAATATCCAACATCTTGAGTGTTATTATAAGTTCCACTAGCATTATATCCGCCAGTTTGTTCATTTGTATAGGTTTGATTATCGCCATATCCACCAGATTCAACATCATGAGATCCACTGTACTTTGGATTACCACCTTCACCAGAAAACTCAGCATCTGGATCGTAATGTCTACTAAACGCCAATGCAGGTTTGTTTAATCTGACACCACTTTGTGAACCAGTTTGGAATAAAGAATTTTGTCTTTTATGAACCATTAATCTTCTAATGACATTGAAAAACAATAATGCTGAACCAATAGCAAATAATAGAAAACTAAAACCTGCAAAGGCAATAGCAGCTTTACTTGATCTGCAACCAGTAACATGTGAAGAACCCCCATATTGTGGATAAGTGATATAATTATATCCAGAGCCACTTGAACCAGAGCCAGAGCCATATCCACTTGAACCTGAAGACCCATAACTGCTTGAACCAGAACCATAACTTGAACTAGACTGACGTCTACAACTAAACCCACTATAACGAGAAGCAATTGCAATAAAGGCACACAACCAAAAAATAGCCAACAACGTCTCCATAATCCAAACAGGACCAGCCATAACCCAAGCAGGTTTGAAAAATGAAAGTAATCCTAAAACAATCAAATATAATATTGACAAACTACCAACAAATGAAGTAAATCTCATACGTCTTTCACTATTGAAAAATTTGTGTAAAGAACGACTAGCTAAAGCCAGGGCAACTATTGAACTCAACATTTGTAAAGCTCTTAATCCCCATGTTAATAAAGGAAAACGACCAAGTTTACCAAAAAATCCACCAGAAGTTGATTTTCTACCTGTTGTTGTTGAACCTTGTTGTTGAGGATATTTTTCAGAATGATATTGATCTGTTGGACTACTGACCGTAGCTTGATCGTGTTCTGTACCGTAGTTCGTACTCATTATTAATTAATTTTGATAAATTTAAAGGCTTAAAATAATGTATAGTATCTTCTATAATGGGGATTACATGAGGTTTTTATACCATGGTTATTTATTATAATGTACTTAGGAAACAAACAATTAATTACAATACTTTGAGGTCATCATAAAGGGAAATAGCAAACTTCAAATTATGTAAACTAATCAATGGAATCACAAGTGTTTTATCCGTAAAAAATCGGTTTGTTTAAAAATCATTTGTGATTCTAGAGTATTATACTTTGTTTGATCATATAAAATAAAGTTTATAGATGATCAACAGTGTAAAAGATTGAATCAAAAATTTGTGTATGGACACTACGTTCTCTTTGTAATAAGTTAAGTATGTACACTAATTAGAAATTAAAATGGCAACCTATTTTTTTGGACAATGATTGACAAATGAAATAGGTGAAATTAATTAAAAGTGAATTATGTGTGATATAGAATTTCATGATCTTTTTAGGTAATTGAAGGTATGAGGGTAAAATCATAGTTGCTATTATAATGATCAAATTAAATATGGTTAATGGGATTTAATAGTAATTCCGTAATTATTTCTACAAATTGAAAACCCCAATTTAACCATTCAATTATTAATTAATTATAAAATTGGAAAAAGTAAATTAATAACAATATACTTCATCATTTCATTAAAATATCAAGAAAAAACCTTGAGTTAAAATATTTAGCTGTTTTTTTAAACAAATTTTGAAAATTCACTTTGATCTAAATCATTCCATAAATTTGAATCAAAATTATTTGATGTATCAGTAAAATTTGATGTTTCATTATTTAAATTTGGTAAATCTTCTAATTTTGTTGGATTATTTGTAGTATTTAAACCTGATGGTAAATCACCACCTTTTGCACCTGGTCCATTTGTACCATTTGGTCTTTTAAGCATATATGGAGGTAAAAATCTTCCAAAAATTTGCATATCTAATTGATCCATTATACCTGGCATATATCTATCACCTGTAGTTGCAGCAGATGATGATGATGAATTTGAAATTTCTTGTTCAGTTGTTGGTGTTGATGTTGAAATTCCATTATTTGTATTTTTATTATCAGATGTTGATAAATTAATGTTTTTATTTTGATCTAATTGATTTGATGATTTATTACTTGTTGGATTAATAAAATTATCAAAATTTGCTAAATAATCAAAATCATTTAAACTATCTTCTAATTTAATATCATATGGTGTTACAGAAGCAACATCATGTTGTTGTTGAGGTTGATAATTATATTGAACATGATTATTATTATTCAAATTTGTTGAATTAGCAACTAAATTTTGTGCAACAGGAACAGAATAATTATTAACTTGTATATTCTCTTGTTGATGTTGTTGTTGCTGTTGTTGCTGTTGTTGTTCTTCCCTTTGACGTTGTTGTTGTCTTTGTTGATGTAAATATGCTGTTTTTCTATTTAATTGTTCAAATAAAGAATTTAAAATATTATAAGTTCTTGAAGCAGCCATTGAACTATCTTTTAATAAAGTTAAAATTTCTTTACCAGCTTCAGCATCACTTCTAATACCTATATAATCTGGATGAAATTCATCAAATGGTACTTCATGAACATAATAAACTAAACAAGCAACAGAGAAAAAAATTGTATAAATTGAAAACCAATAAGAACCTGATAACATATTTTTTTTAATCATATCTTGAGCTAAATTAACAACAGTTCTTGCAACACTTATACAATTTTTAGCTCTTTGAATTGAAAGTGAATCAACATTTGGTAAACTAGTATATTTTGGAGAAATATAATGAATAAATGGACGATATAAAACAATTTGAACATGAAGAAATGCAAGATGTAATAATCTATTTGCTTTATAATATTGAAATGATGGATCATAACCTGGAATTAAATCTTTTGGTAAATTTGATAACCAAGCTCTTAATTCTAATTCCATTTCTGAAACTTTTTCATGAGAAATTAATCTTAAATTTGAATTAATTGGATATAAATTCTTGACAATTTTATTTAATACAAGAATTAATTTTGTATGACTATTTGCAATTGCTGCAGAACTTAATTTTCCAGGTTCTTGAGGTAAATAACCATCTTCTGTTATATTTTCATCATCTAATTCCATTGGTAAATCTTGATCAATATCTTCAGTTGCAATTGATCTTGGTAATCCTAACATTGTATTTACATAAATATCCATTTTATAAATTGTCCAAAAAATTCTTTTCCTAATTTCTAATTCAACTGGATTGAAAGGATGAGCTAATTTTCTATGTAAACCTTCCTTTAAAGCAGATCGTAGTGCAACTCCAATATATGAATAACAAGTTGATAATCTTGCTGAACATTGTAAAAATAATATTAACATAACAATTGTTTGTATAGCATAAAGATCTCTTGCATCTGTTATATCAATTAATTTTCTAGCTGCAATAAAATATCTATAACCTTCATCTTCTAAAAAATTATCATCAACACCATTTTTTTTACTAAATAATGCACCAACAGCCATAACTGAATAAGCTAATGGTAAAAATTTATTTTGTTTATTTGTATAATTTTCAGGATCAGTTTCATATAATTCATCAAGATCTGATATAAATGCTGGACGATGATAAAATCTAAATAAAACACAAGGTGATGCCCATGTTTTGGTAACTAATTCTAATGCAATATTTTTTGGCGGCAGAATTATTTTAATTTCACGACCATCTCTTGATTCAATTGATCCATCTACATTTGGATGTGGGAATGTTAGTTTTCTCTTTTTGGTTTTTGGACCAGAGTTGTTATTAGAAGTCAATGTTGTTGATATTGGAGTAGATATTGTTGAAGGTGGAGTATCTGCTGGTTCTGATTTTAATATTGTTGTAGTTGGAGGAGGAACCTTTTTGGATTTATATTGTTTTGTTAATTCATCTAATTTAACACCGGCATTAGTTTCATCATCATTATTTAAATTTGAATATAATTCTTCAAATACTTCATAATTAAAATTTGAATCGAAAACATCAAGATCTGGTAATAATAAATGCAGCACTTGTTCAGCAGTTCTAAGTTTTGTTTCTATTAAATGTAAATCAGCACCATTTTTTTTTCTATTTGAAGGTTGATCATAAGTACAGTCATATGAATATACTGTACAATGGATACAGGGTTGTTGACCATCACATTTGACTTTTTTCTTCCTACATTCATCACAGGCTCTCGTTACTCTTTTTCTTTTCTGCGTTTGTGGTTTTGAAGAGTCTTGTGGGAGTTGTTGTATATCTGGTATGAATACAGCTGGTGAACCTTTATTTTGAGGCATGATTAAGCAGCTTTTTGAAGAGTTGAATAGAGCGGAAGCAAAGAAAAACACAGATTTTGTTGTACCTTTTATATTGAATTAGACATTAAAGTTTGGAGGGTATTGGGTCAAGAATATTGTAAAGATTTAGTTTTAAACAGTTGAATTAAACAATGTAGAAAGTAGAGTAGATTTAAAAATATTGTTGTCAATTGGTGAATATTTAATAGATTTAAAGCCTCTGCGCAAAAGATTTTTTGCGGTTGTTTCGTAATTCATTAAATTTCCCGATTTGGTGTTGATTTACGCAAATTTGACGGGATTTCAATTACGCCAAAATTAATTGGAAAAAATACGGGTGGTATTTAATGTTTAATAAAAGAGTCTGGTGATGGTTTGATTTGGAGTGGTGAGTGGTTATTGAATTGATTAAGAAGTCACGTCACATTCTATTTAATTGATCCAGGGTCTATTATCAGGTATCGATTGACTATTTTTCAACTGTCAACACGTCAAAAACAATCATTTTTAGCTAAATACCGACATCGCAGAATTTCACTCACGATTGCCCAAAGTGGTATTGTGTCGCGTTAGTTTGCCTTAGCCAGTAAATTAATTGGTATACTAATAACAATAGAGATATTCAATAGTTTGACACAATGATTTAAATATTTGATAGATGATGATTGTTATGTGGATAATCAAGTGATAGGTACCCAGAATAGTAATCAATGAGTATTCTACAGTACTTAGTCATGACCAATTGCGCAAAACACAAACGTTGCTTCTCTGTTGTAGTGACTGTTTTATAACCAACACTTCTCTCTCGCTTCATCTCTAGCCGCGCTAAATTATATCCCTCTAGCTGCTGTGCAAAATTTTCCTCTTTTGGTGAGGTGACGGACGAGATTGGATTCTATGGAGTAATTATATGGATGGGATAATGGGGTCTATTGAGAATAAGAAGAGTACTTTTAATCGTTGAGTATAAAAGAGTCGTAGATGGTGTATCAATAAATGTATCAATCATCTATAGTAGAATAGCTCAAGTATTTGATACTTCCATAAAGGGTAATATCCGGTCTATAACTATACACACGTGACGTATACACCACCGTATATCCATATCAGGACACTTACCCCTTCAGGCAATCCAAATCACTGCAATCCATCGCATTAGTCCCCTTTGGGAAATGGTTACGCAGCACTGTGTGGGCTCCCATTTTTTTCTCAGCGAGGCTCCTTGTTTTTGTTTACATTTCATCTTTGGTAAATAAACCAAATACACTAAACAAACCATCAACAAAAAATTTAATCAACTAAATTAGTACAAAACATTAAACTGATTATCCAAAAAGTGTGATATACCAATAAGTCAGTGGCCATTATCTATACTAATCATCCATCTTGATATTCACATCATCATTAAACATTGTTACTAATAAGTAAACACTCAATTGGCCTCTGGTGGTTTTTTTTTTCTCTCTAATTTTTCATTGAATTTGTTCTCTTTCGGAAGGGCAAAACATAAATCAACAAAACAAATCATATTACCAAGTGGCATTATTTGATTATTTATTTTAATAGATTATGGCTGAGAATAGTAAGAAAAGATCTGCTGATGAAGTGGTTGATAATGTATGTGGTTTTTTTTTGGTTGTTCTTTTGTTTGCTTTGCTATTGTCTATAAAAAAACTTTGATTTTTTTTTGATAGACATTAGACTAAAGAAATCTTAAAGATTAATAGCCTCCATAATTACTATGAATAAAAACTAACTAATTCAAATAGCTCTCTTTATATGATGATCAAAATGAACTTATAAATGCAGTGATATCGGTTTTAGCAGTCCCGGAGAATAAAACTGCTGTTGCAGAAAAATATGCTAATGATAAGAATCAAGCTACTGAAGTTCAAGCTTATGCTAAAATTGCTGGTAATAATTGGACTTTTTATGTTAAAGCTTTATCAATTTCAATTGGTAGAAATACTGAACCTGGTCCAAGTACAAATAATTCTGATAATCAAGTTGATATAGATTTAGGTCCTGCAAAAGTTGTTAGTCGTCAACATGCTGCAATAAATTATAATTTAAATACAAGAATATGGGAATTATTTGTTGGTGGAAGAAATGGTGCTAAAATCGATGGTGTAAGAATACCTTGTGGTCCAGAATCAACTCCTTCACCTTTATATTCTGGTGCTGTTATTGATATTGGTGCAACTCAAATGATGTTTATATTACCTGATGCTCAACCAAAAATTTCAAGAAATATTTTAAATTCATTAAGTTCAAAATTACCAAAACCTAAAAATAAAAGATTAAGTACTTCAATTAGTTCATTCAATGGTAATAATGGTGTTGGTGGTTCAAATTTTAATTCAACAACTTCATTACAATCTTCTTCAAATAATAATTTAAAAGGGTTCCAAATGTATAATAATAATGATTCAGATTCTGAAAGTAATAATGGTGGTTCAAAACAAGATAATGATTTATCTTCAGATGAAGCTCGTGATATAAAACCTCCTTATTCTTATGCAACAATGATTACTCAAGCAATTTTATCAAATCCTGAAGGTGTTCTTTCTTTATCAGAAATTTATGATTGGATATCAAGTCATTATGCTTATTATAGATTTTCAAAATCAGGTTGGCAAAATTCAATTAGACATAATTTATCATTAAATAAAGCTTTTGAAAAAGTTCCAAGACGTGCAAATGAACCAGGTAAAGGTATGAAATGGCAAATTGCAGATTCTTATAAAGATGAATTTATGAAAAAATTTCAAAATGGTTCTTTATCAAAAGTTAGAAGAGGTTCTTCAGTTTCAAGACAATTACAATTACATTTAGCATTACATAGTGATTTACCTGCAAGTCAAGCTGTTCGTCGTAATAATAATCATAATAATAAACCACCAATTATGCATCAACAATTTGCTCCAAATTCAATTCAATATCAACAAACACCACCAACTTCATCTGCATCTAATGGTCAATTACCTCCTCATGCTCCAACTTCAGGTCATGCTCCTCATGATGCTTTATCATTTATGGCTGCTGCTGCAACTTCTTCATCACATCATCAACCTTATTCACAATATCAAGGAGTTCCACAACAAGGAGCTCCTACATATAATCAAGGTTATTATATTGCACCACCACAATTACCTCCATTACAACAACAACAACAACAACAACAACAACAACAACAATCATCATCGTCATCATCAGCACAACAACCTTCAGAATCACCATATTCACAAAATATTTCAACAGCTCCTCAATCTGCACATTTTTCAACTTCTGGAGGAATATTACAACCATTATCACAACAACAACATCAACATCAACAAGCACCACCACCACCTACATCATCAAGTTTTAACAATTCTTCAATACGACCATCTGAATCAGGTACCACTACAGCTGATCAAACAAAAGATTCACAACCAAATACACAATTATCATCACCAATTAAAAGTGAAAAAACTCCAACAAAGAATTTTTATAATGGGACAAATTATTTTAATCAAGATGAAAATGTTAGTCCTGTTAAAAGTTTTGTTAGTGCAGTGGAAGCTTATACACCAGATCGTGGTGCAAAACCACCACAACAAGGTAATTCAAATCAACAATCAACACAATCTCAATCACAACAACAAATTCAACAACAAAATGGACAAAATAATAATAGTAATTCTGCACTTCAAAGTTCACCAGCTTTATGGAATTTTGTTCAATTTAGTACACCATTACAACCAAAAGAACAAACAACTCCAACTAAAAATGGACAAATTCAACAACCTGGTGATAGTCCATTAGTTATGAGACAAAAAGTTAAAGATTTAGGTGATTTGAGTAATGTGGATTTAGCAAAAGGATTTAAAAAATAGGTCAGGTACCTCTATGCAAAGAAACTTAACAACACGCACACACAAATTTGTAATAATATAAAGAAAATATAATCCTGGTTTAGTATGATTGTATAGTGTTTTTAGCTATGTGATATATAATAGTTGTCATTATGAATATAGATACGTATACATATAAGTAGATGGACTGATCGGGCACTTTAAGCCGTTAATTTAACGTCTATTTTTAAATAAGAGGCTTAGAAAATGTCATGACAGCTACAAAATCTAATTATTCGAATACAAATAATAAAATGAGTGTATGAGTTATAATACTTTATGAATAGAATCAACCAGGACCGGTATATTATTGTACCGGGATCTTGTAAACTTAAGATCCAATGGAGTATTTCTCAGTGATTTTGATATATAATAAATAATATCATCAGCATTATAATGGGATTTTCCAATTGTTAAAGTATTGAATTGTCATATCAAATATACGTTGAATTCAATACCCTTATACCCTCAGTAAGTCCATGTACCCCAGAAAACCACAGAAAAAACAAACAAACACACACGTAATGAATGTCTAGACCTCTCTATAAATCAACCGCTTTGTAAAATCATTAGGACATAATATTAAACAATAACACAACAACCACCTCCGTTGGCTTTATCATTATTATTATCTGGATGTCCATCACCACTTGTACTATTTTCAACATTTTCATTATGATCTGCCACAATTTTTTGACCTCTTTTAGATCCATCATTTTTAGATTTTTTTTGTAAATCTTTTTGTTTTCTACTTTGTACTTTTTTCAATTCAATTGGCCTTATACTAACATGAATAACATCACTCATTTGAAGATCTAATTCATTTATTGCTTCATTATCTTGAAGTGGTCGACCAAGATGGATTAATCGTATTTGAACTGGATCCACTGGAGGATCATCAATTTCTGTAGTTGTACCATTATTAGATGAATGATTATATTCCGAAATCCAATTTTCAACAAGATATTTTTTTAATTCATCAACTGTAGAGGGACAATTTGATAATGGGAGTGTGGTGCGATGGGTGTTTAGGAACAGTAATGTTATTGATTTATCCTCCATTGTTTGGCTTTTCTCTTTCTTATTTGATAGTTGTAATGATTATAATAATAGTTTTAATGATACAAATATAATTTATAAACACCTTGTTTAATGAGATGTTATTTTAAAATGGATGTAATGGAATGTTTGAAGCTTGTCATAAACAATATGTTGATAATTAGCCCAGATTAAGAAATCGGTAGTGGCACACCGGTAAAGGTCTGTTGTGCGTACCGGATCCAGAATCAAATTGAGATTTATTAACTATGAGATAATATTGTAATAGAGGTATTGTTGATTGTATTGGATAGAGGGTATGGTTGTTATTGGGTTAAGAGGTTGTGATGACAGTGTGATAGAGGTATGTATTGTTTGGTGGTGGTGGTGTTTTTAATGGTGATATTAACGAGTAAACTAGTGGCTATTCCAGAAGGTGACTTCTATATTAAACAAAACAAGTGATTGTAATATTATATGGATAGAAGATACAGGGACTATCCCATTTCAATCACTTGCTAGTAGACTCACAGAAGAACAGATTTCTCAAATACAATATACTCGTGTTTTCGAACTAGAAGGATACATTGAGACACTAAAAGAACTAGATCATAAACAACACTACACGATAATACTAAGTAATTTGGGGAGTATGAGCCAAAGGAGAGCTTATGTGGATAATACTAGGGCAAACTGTCTAGTGAGTGATCTCATGGTGGAACTAAGGCGTTTGGGTCAGTACAAGTGTGATAGCTATGTTGATGGTGTTGAAGGTATGGTTGGTTATTTTATAGATGAAGTGTTGACACTATAATCTTATAGGGCTTTGATTATTTATATTTTGATCATGTGATGTGACTGAGGGCTGATTAATCTAGTGTGTAGTTACCGAAAACATAATATTACCTGGTGTCCAGGTGTTGTGTATTGACTCTTTTTTTTTCTCCCAGCTTAGTGATTTTAAACTCCCAGCCAGAGTCTAGGCAGGGCTCTCACTAGACCTAGACAAAGACTCTCACATCACTCCAGACAGAGTCCTCCCTACTGGTCCGCCTAACTCCTAAACAGACCTCTGCCCAACTCCTGAGTAGCTGGACCTGTCCCTACCAAAATAATTTCACGAATTCCTTCCCAACTCAACTTTTTCATCAAAATACTTTTCAATTCTACATCTACAACTTACACACACTTGTATAATATCATCAACAATCATCACCATGAGTACTTTTGAACCAGTCGTTGTCATTGATGGTAAAGGTCACCTTTTAGGTCGTCTTGCCTCAACCGTTGCTAAGCAATTATTAAATGGTCAAAAGATCGTTGTTGTTCGTTGTGAAGCTTTAAACATTTCTGGTGAATTCTTCAGAACCAAATTAAAATACCATGATTACTTGAGAAAAGGTACTCGTTACAACAAGACCCACGGTCCTTTCCATTTCAGAGCCCCATCAAGAATCTTTTACAAGGCCATCCGTGGTATGATTGCCCACAAGACTCCTCGTGGTAAAGCCGCTTTAGAAAGATTAAAAGTTTTCGAAGGTGTCCCACCTCCATATGACAAGAAAAAGAGAGTTGTTGTTCCACAAGCTTTAAGAGTCTTGAGATTAAAACCAGGTAGAAAATACACCTCTGTTGGTCAATTATCTGCTGCTGTCGGTTGGAAATACCAAGATGTTGTTTCTAAATTAGAAGACAAACGTAAAGTTAGAGCTGCTGAATACTATGCTAAAAAGAAGGCTTTAACTAAAAAAGTTGAAGCTGCTAAAGCTTCTCAAGCTAACTCTGAAGTTTCACAAAAATTGGCTACTCTTGGTTATTAGTTGAATCCAGGGTATAATGTATATCTAGTGAAATAAAGCTGTTTATGGTAATAGATTTTAATTTGTAGAGAGTTTTTGGTTTGTTAAGTGGGAAAATAGATGGTGGACTAGTTGATTTGAATTCTGTAATCTGATTATTATGATTTATGACACTAAACACAACTATTAAAGATCCATTAAACAAACACAAATAATAATTCCAAAGGAGGATACATTTCTATAAATGAACCTTCTATTGAGAATGATTAATTTTTTTCCCTCAAACACCTTCTATGATCTATTTATTTGTTTTTCGTACATGTTATGTCTTAATACCCCAGACCTATAATAAACCACTACAACCAAATTCACTAAACCATTCTTCTCATTTGTTCATATACACCGAATGTTATACACGTAGCTGGTAACACTCTAATTATATTGGGTACAACACCTTTATAAAACCCACTAACACCACCTTCTTTTAAATAAATATTTTTTACAACTTCTTTAACAGTTTTTTTAGTATTTATACTTTCATAATCTTGTAATCTACTTCTCAAAATTTGACAAGGATATAAAACTAAAGTTGCAACAATTTTGGAAACACAACTCATACTAATATATTCCCACATTTGTAATTTTCCTGTACTATCATCACCACGGAATCTATATTTTAAAGTATCATAAATAGTAAATTGTACAGCACCTTGACTTACCCCCATAAGACTCGGTACAAGACCTTTCCAAAATCCCAAGATTCCTTCCTCTTTTAAAACTCTCTTCACACCAACTCGAAGATTTGCATAAGCACCAGGTGAAAGTTTTGAAGTACTTAAAATTCTAGTCTTTAAAACCCAAATTGGATTTGTAAGTAATGCAGTGAAAGTTCCTGCACTAAATGCACTTATTAAATATTGCCATGATTCTAAATTTTTATCTTGTTTTTCCAATGATGATCTATTATATAAATGAATTCGATCTTTAAAAAATCTATAAGATGCAAAATATAAACCCCAAGCAGTTGAAGTACCTAATAAATTCAACGGTAAACCTCTGTAAAGTTCTTGAAATGGATGTGCTGAATGATAAAGAGAATGGAAAACTTTGTATAGAGCTTCAGAATGAGTTTTGGAATGTACATCTAATTGAAGTCTGATCTTTAAAAGATCTAAAGGATGGGTCACTGTAGTGGTGATAAAGCCTGCTGTTAGACCTGAAAGGATTTCTTGGTTTGTTTTGGATATTGTCATTAATTTATTAGGCCATGTGGGAAAGTATAATTGTTGTTTGGAATGAATTAGAGGCAAAAAATTTTATGATGGTGGTGATGATGATGATGATGCTTTTAAATCCTGGAAAAGTTTCGGTCGGAGTACAGGTCAAACTGTAGTGGGTTCAATAAAAGCGAAATTATTATTTTAAAAATTGTCTAAATGAAACGGATTTTGATATATTAAATCCATAGGATTAGTTAATTATATAAATAAGGATTTATTATAGTTGATGTTATGGCACTATTGTTTGCTCAGTATTTAAAATAACCATTCTACAATCATTTAAACAAACTGATTTCATAAATTTACATTCATAATTATGTACACATCTCTCTTTGATCCCCTTCAATATCCTATGGAGCAAAACCATCTTTCAACCTTTTTTTCATCAATATCAAATTTCATGATTACTACTTAACAAATTTGTCCTGTTTAAACAGATGGCAATGGAGATAATAATGCTAATAAAGGTGGACGATTAGGAGTTTGAGCCCATCCAAGGTATAAAACAAATGGAATCCAACCGTAATGAGCAATCAATCTTGCTGAATCCAAGACTTTTGTTATTCTTTCCTATTAAAATAATATGTTAATATCTTTCAAATACTGAATTGATTTAATCCTTTAAGCTAGTAGAGCAACGTAAAAGAAACATCTTTTCCTAGCAAAAAAGAGTCAAAGAAATAATAGTGGTGAGATAACATACTTTTGATTCGTCTGATAATGCAAATGCCATTGTGATGTATTGTATAATTATAATTAATCTAATCAAAAATCACCAAATTCATAGGTTATTATACAAATTGTAAAACTTCGTTGAAGATATTTTCAATTGTAAATCGGTAAGGACACTCTGCTAATGGATTAATGACACATTGTTAAAATGACAGATGGGTATAACCATTTTGTTCATCTTTTGATCTATTATAATATCTACACTTGATAATGATAAATATCTATAAATTATTCATAAATTTTTTCTCACTTTTAATACAAATTTTGTGTGTGTGTGTGTGTGTGTTTCCTTTTGAGTACTCAAAAATTAAATATATTTAACTTATAAGAGTAATTCCAATGGGTTTTCAATAACTTCTTTTAATGCTTTGATAAATTCACCACCTTTAGCACCATCAACAACTCTATGATCAAAAGTACCAGTGATGTTAATCTTTTCATCAAAGATGAATCCATTTGGATTAGCTTTATCTTCCACAGCAACTTTTTGCACAGTACCAATAGCTAAAATTGTAGATTGTGGTGGATTAATAATTGATGTGAATAAATTAACAGCATGATTCATACCCAAGTTTGAAATACAAATAGTACCGCCTTGGAATTCATCTGGTTTTAATTTGTTATCTTTAGCACGTTTACCTAAATCTTTAACTTCTTTTGAAATTTCAACTAAACCTTTAGCATGAGCATTTTTAACAATTGGAGTTAAAAGACCAGCTGGTGTTGCAACAGCAACAGAAACATCAACGTTATTATATTGACGAATGACAGCTTCATCTTCAATCCAATGAGAGTTTGCTTCTGGAACACGACGAGCAGCAGCAGTGATTGCTTTAATTAAGATATCATTAATTGATAATTTATAACGATCATTAGCTTGAGCATTTAAAGAAGCACGAAGTTTTAGAAGTTTTGAAACTGAAATTTGAGAAGAGACAATGTATGAAGGATTTGTTTGAGTTGATTCTAATAAACGTTTACCAATGATTTTTCTCATGTTTGTAACTGGAATATCAATGAAATCAGCAGCTGGAGCAGATCCAGCAGCAGCTTGTGGAGCAGAACCAGGTTTTGGTGTGGCAATCTTATTATCAGCAATGAATTTTTCAACATCATCTTTAGTAATTCTACCATTTGGACCAGTACCTTGAACTTGTCTTAATGAAACACCTTTATCCAATGCAATTGTTTTAGCTAATGGAGATGCAATTATACGATCAGTTGGACCTGATGATTTCTTTGGAGCTTGATCCTTTTTAGCTGGAGCAGAACCTTCATCTTTCTTTGGTTCTTCTTTTGATTCTTCTTTTGATTCCTTAGATTCTGATTTTGATTCTGATTTTGCTTCAACTGTGAAATCTTTAAAAGCTTCAACATCATTGGCATCTTCAACATAAACGGCAATTGGAGTGTTGACAGCAATATCTTTAGTACCAGCTTCAACCAAGATTTTAGCTAAATAACCATCTTCTTGAAATTCAAAATCCATTTGTGCCTTATCTGTTTCAATTTCAGCAATAGCTTCACCTGGTGATAATTGATCACCAACTTTTTTATTCCAAACAGCAAGGTTCCCCTGTGTCATTGTTGGAGACAAAGCTGGCATACCAATGACGGTATGAGGAGGATATGAAGAGGCAAAACGAACATTCAATGTATTGAATCTAGTAAATCTATTTGATGGGTGTTAGAAAAACTGCTCATGCTCACACTTATTTTGCAAACCAACAATAATATGATACTCACCTTGGTAGATTACGAGCCGCTGGACGGGCGATTCTTGCGATTGTTGCGATAGCAGACATTGGAATATGTAAAATAGTGGGTTTGGGTACTATTACAAAAGGGTTTTTGTTTAGAATGTTGTTGTTGAATTGAATAAAATTTCCATCCCTCTATAACACCAGGGCAAACAATTTATTTCTACGTAACCGGTAAACTATGGGCCAGTGAGCCACCCCACGTAAAAAAAAGGGAATCGACTGAGCGTGGGTGGACGGTCTCCTCTGCGCGTGCGACTACCGGATTGAGGTCTGGTGGTGTCCAATTATTACGTAATACAATACTACTACGCACGTGATCAATATTCAATGGGGGACTCCGGATACACTGATTGAGATGACAGATGTGTATATTAGCTATAGTGTAATGGATTGTTTAGCACATTGGCTGGGAACTCATCGACACCCAGTGAGCTTGTATGGGCCCATGGCTTGAGTGTGTTTTCTTTGTTGATGGCCTCGGCAAAGCATCCAAGCCATCCTTCACGGCTGTAGTGCTCATTGGCAACTCTTAATGTGTCACTATGGATCAAGCTACTAACTTCATCGAAACCAACATTATCAAGAACAGTGGAGATCTGGAGTATGAGTCCCAATTGAGTGATGTAACCTTTATCATTGAGATCCTGATGTCTGATGATGGCTTCCGTAACAGCATCAGCGTAATCTGAATCCTTAGTCTCTTGAAGTATAATCTTTCGAGCTTTCAATGCACCAAAATACTCAAATGACATCTTGGTGGCTTTCATATTCTCTTCAGTAGTACCCAAATCATGAAGTAAAGATGTAACAAATATTAATTCTTCATCTAATCCCCATTGAGGAAATTGATCGTGGATAATTGCTCGACTATAAAGGAAAACTCGAATTGAATGATTTAAAGTTGGAGTTGGTAATACTTCAGTCGCATATTTCAAAATTTTTAATGATAATTCACTCTGAGGTAATTCAACATTTGACAAGAACGTTGGTTCATTGGCATCAGGAATAGATCTAATAAAATCTCTTTCAATTTTTTCAAATCCGTACTTTGACATTGTTGTAATAGTTTAATTTCTCGGAGTATAGCAAACTAAAAATATCACGGAATATCAACCTTTATATACTTTTAAGAAAAAAACACTCTACAGTGGATATAACAAATTCATTAACAATTATACATATAAAGAAAATAGTAGCAGCTCCAACCTGATTCGCTGCATCACGCTTGAAAACACCTTCCTGTAGGGGCAGAGCTAGAAGGATTAAATACTAATTAAAACAATTAACATTTCTTCCATACCATAAAGTTGAAACTGGTAATCCATCTAATCCATTTCCTTGTTGTGCCTTTGCTCTAAACACAGCTCCAACATCACCATAATCATCCTTCATATTATCCTCTTCCCATTCAACTTCAACACCTTTACTTTTAATTATAGCATCTTTTGCTGTTTGCCATGAAAATCGTACAACTTGATCCCATCCAAATAATGGATCAACTGCACTATTTAACCATTTAGATGTCTTTGGATCACTAGGATATCCAGACCCCCAAACAACTTCTGAACCATATAGTTCATCTTTACTCATTGAAAGTGAAAAATCTCTTGTAACTTTTGCACAAATACTAGCTGCACTAACACATGGATATAATGCATCAGCTTTTTTAGCAACTGTTATTTTCAACCTAGGAAATCTTTTTTGTAATTTAGCTTGATATGTAACAGGTGGCCCAACTGTGTCAACATAAAGCTCTGTAATGTTAACTCCTTGATCTAATACTCCTTGAATTAAATCCATGGTTGCATCATGAGCTTGTTCATTTAAATTATAATTACCAACACTAGGAGGTCTTAACATTCCTGAACTTATATCCATAGCAGTCATTGTTCTGGTGGACCATCCAACATTTTCATATAAATCACCTCCTTTAAGACAAATCTGTTCCAATAAATTGGTTCTTTTAACTTCAGTCAAGGTTTTAGAATCTGCAAATCCGTATTGTTTTTTCAATGTATTTTCATAACTTTTCAAACAATATGCAATACCATAAACCATTGGGCCCAAAACAGGACCACGTCCAGCTTCATCAACACCAAGTACGCATGGCTCTGTAGGATTAGAGGCTATAACAGAGGGTATATCTGTAATAAAAGTTGTTGATTTATGTGTATGTTTAATAGGAACTGATGGTGGTATAAAATCAAGTGTTTCTGGAATTATCTGAGTATCTTTTTGACTTATCGGTACCTCAACATTTTCCACTTCATCTTCAATATCAATAGGATCCTCAACAGCAACACTAGCACTCATTTTCTATAAATTACAATGTTGATGTTTTTATCTTAGAACCGTTAAAGTGACGCGTTTACAAATAGTAATTTTGATTTTCGTGTCAAAGCTTAAAAAAAAAAAAAAAAAAAAAAAGAGAATAAACGTACATACGTTCACATTTCTCTATCATTTAAGTACTACATCTAAATTGATTTGTATCCTAATAGCCAATAATGAGTCGTCATTTTATGACTCTTCTACGTTTTTGCATGTGGAAAGGCTTTACTCCTTGAAGTTGAGATATTTCTTTTCTTCTCTTGAAATGTTGTTTTCTGTTTGGGGATAATACATATATTTGTCATAATAGTTGAAAAGATTACAGAATTATCACACTACATATTAAACTCAAAAACAACTCACCGTTTCTTATAATGAAAAAGTCAATTGAAATCCCGTTGAAAGATGGGTCAAAGATGATCGCTGATAGTAATGTGGACCATGATCTATCAGAAGAGGATTCTGCATATAACGAACCTTTGTTATTGAACTTGTCATCACTTGCAAGTGGAGATGCTAGAAATACCGACGAGATACTAAATGCTCATTATGGAAACTTGTCACAGTTGAGATTGGAAGATATTCAATTACATCAATTTACCCAACATAGAGTCTTTGGTTCTCGGTTTTTGATCAAGATGCTTAAGTCTGATGACACTGTGGCAACTATTATACACGGGATGTATTTCAAACTTCTCCATATAAGTACCCGTGATGCGCTATCGAATATCATAGACTATTCATCCATCATTTACGACCTTGAGATCAGTAAGTCTAGCAAAAATATCAACAGTTACAGAACATTGGTATCGGAAGGGCTCTGTCTTATTTTATGGCAAACGGAACTTGGCCAAGAGATGGATGTTGAAGCTGTTGTTAAGTTTATGCTTAGTTTGGAGCTCATCGAACGTGAATTGGCAATATCTGAAGGCCATGATTCTAAATGGTTGAAACATTTCATTGTCCACTTTCCTGGTGCAGATGTTAGGCGAATAATTCACAATCGTTATACACGAGGGATCGATTACTCTCTTCCATTTGGGGGATTCTCTGGAACTGAACCTCAAAATTTTGTGTTATTTGGCAATTCAATGAGTTATGATTTAAAATATTTGAAACCTCCATCATACGAGGACAGCATTGAACCTCAAAACAAACAACGCCAGAGATTAAAGCTACCAATAAATTAAATAATCTACTAGATATTTATGAAAGTGTAGAATTTTCAAAGAAATAATAACTAAATAACGAAATGTTACACAATCTCACTAAAGATCTATTGTCTTACAACATCAGTTAAAGTTCCGAATGTCAATACTTCCTCAATTCTTTCCTGACCAGTGAAGAGCATAACCAATCTATCGATCCCGATTCCCCATCCACCAGTTGGAGGCATTCCCCATTCCATTGCTCTTGTGTATTTTTCATCAGGAATTAGAGACTCATCATCATTAAATTCATTCTTGAGTGATTGTTGTAATTTAAATTTTTCTGTTTGTTCAAAAGGTGAATTTTCCTCTTCATAAGCATTAACAAATTCTTTACCTTTGATGAATAATTCAAATCGACGAGATATAGAATATGTGGATTCATTATATGTGATATTTGTAGATTTGGCCAGTGGTGACATGATGGATGGTTGATGATATATGAAAGTTGGTGTTGTGCAAAGAGGTTCGATATAGGTTGAAGAAAGTTTATCGAGTAATTGTGGTGTACTTTTAACTGGAGGTGGTGAGAGTTCTATTTTGGTATAATATTCCAAGAGTGATTCTGAAGTGATGTGAGAAGGGAATTTAACACCAGTGGTAGATTCTATTGTGGGTATGAATTCTAATTTCTTAAATGGAACAGAGAGAATTAATTCAGATGTCTCTTTAAAAGATGGTATATTTTGCAATTCTTTGGAAACATTTTGGAAAAATAATTCAGTTAGTTCCATCAATTCTTCAAGTGTAGTAAAAGTTTGATAAAATTCACAAGTGGTGAATTCACAATTATGTGTCCCATCTATACCTTCATTTCTGAATACAGTACCAATTTCAAATACTTTGTCAAATCCACCAATAATCAATTTTTTCAACCAAAGCTCTGGAGCAACGCGTAATTGTAAATCCAATGGGGTTCCTGTCTTGGTATCTTTTAAATGTTGAGATTGAGTGATAAAAGGTTTAGCATTAGCACCTTTAGATGAATTGGCAATGATTGGTGTACTCACCTCCAAAAATCCTCTTTTATTTAAAAAATTCCTTAAAGAAGCTATTATTTTGGATCTTGTTATAATAACTTGTTGTGATTCTGAGTTTACTGAATAGTCAACTATTCTATTAAGATGTCTTTTCTCAGAATTTGTGAGTTTTGGTGGTAATGGATGTAGTGTTGGCGCAGCTAATTTTAATGATTCTGTACATTTTAAAGAAAGTTCACCAACATTGGTAGTCCCTGGGTATCCCTTTGCAACTATGAAATCACCTCTTTTGAATGAATCATGATATTCTGAAAATTCGTCTTTTGTTACGCCAACAAGTTTATTCATTAAAACTAATTGAACTTTTTCATAATCTTGAATTAAATCTATGAATATCATGCCTTTACCAGACTTCCTTATGCTATGTATCTTTCCTTCGACTGTGTACTCTTCATCTATCCTGTTTACTCCTTCAGGGAACTTATAATTTGTGAATTGTTCACGAAACTCGGGTATTCTTAGTCTTTTCACATCACTATACCTTATATCTGATAGTGGTTTATAATATTGATCAGCATTTTTTGAAATGATGGCTTTTCTGTTAGCAAATTCTGCTTCTTCTTTATCAAATGTCAATGATGAGGCACGCCTTATGAATATACGGCTATTTGGACATCTCTTTATTAGTCTCAACATGTCAATATCCTACACTTTTTAAAATATCAATTGAACAAAACACACCAACTTATATTAGCATCTATACAATGGAGCTATATTAGTAGCGATTCTAAAGAAATACACAAGATTCCTGCTCTAACTATCTCAATCTCCATAACAATTTGAGTTAATACGTTCAGAGAGTTGTTAATAATCTTTTCAAAAACGGTAATTAAACAGTCGTCAAGACGATAACGCAGTATATAAATTCCTCATCACAACGTGCTTCTTTTTTCTTGCTTATTTCCTTATCGAGTACTGGAGATTGAGAATTGAGTAGGTTCTTCCATCTGAATAACTTACCAATTGGTGATTTGAACAAGGATGATTCAAGTTGTTTAGTTAGAAAGAAATTTTTCATGGTACAAAAATTTTGCCTTATAATTTGATATTCGCGAAACTTAAGCTGATCTATTAAATAATAGAGAAATAACCTATATATGTTGCTCAATTCCTAGTGAAAAGGCCAATTTCTCAAGAATAATTAAGATATGTCACATTTATCTCATTTTTTGCAAATTTTATCACTCTTTTCAGCATGAATTTAACAATTATTCAACATTATTTGAGATTCAACATCCAGACACCACCAAAAAAGGTTGGATTTTGAAACGTAAACAGAACGACGTAGATAATTCAAACAACCTTTGATCTGAGAAGAACGGACTTGATTAGACTCTGAGCGAGGAACAATGGTTCGTATGAATCTCTTTATGATTTAAAATAGCAAATGCTAATATATTTTCTAGGATTTTTTCGCCCAGGAAGAAATAGATGGCGTGAGGTTTTCTTGGAATGCTATTCCAACAACCAAGATCGCGTCCACTAGACTATCGGTTCCTATCGCCTCAATCTATACTCCTTTGAAATATAGAGAGGACTTACCATATATCCAATCAGAGCCTGTGCTATGTCGTCAGCCATGTGGTGCCATTATGAACCCATATTCACAAGTGGATTATAATACTCGTTCTTGGATATGTCCAATGTGTTTGGGTAGAAATCCAATACCTCAAGAACTTTTACAACAATTTCCTATACAATGTCAACCTGAATCAACTACTGTTGAGTATATCTTATCAAGAAGGGCAAACACGCCGCCAATTTTTTTATTTGTGGTTGATACTTGTTTAACAGAAGAAGATTTCGGAGCTTTAAAAGAATCATTATTGATCAGTTTAAATCTTCTGCCTACTGATTCACTTGTTGGATTCATAACATACGGTAAGATTGTTAATCTATATGAATTCACTAATGGTGATGTTCTGAAATCATATGCTTTTAATGGTGCTAAGGAATATACCAGTGAAACCATGGCAAAAATTCTTGGATTTGTTTCATCAGATCTTAAACAAGTTCAACAAGGTTTAAATAGATCAGCATCAAGATTTTTATTACCAACAAATCATGCTGAATATCAACTCACGTTAATTTTGGAAAGTTTAGCAAAAGATTCATGGCCTTTTAAATCAAATGAACGACCAAATCGTTCAACTGGTTCTGCATTAAATGTTGCAATTAGATTACTTGAAAATTCATATCCAAAAAGTGGAGGTGCTCATATAATGTTATTTACTGGTGGTCCTTGTACATTTGGACCTGGATTAATTGTTGGAAATGCACTTAAAGAACCAATTAGATCACATAATGATATTGAAAAAAATAATGCAACACATTTTAAAAAAGCAAAACAATTTTATTCAAATTTAGCAAATGTTTGTTCTGAAAATGGATATACTGTTGATATTTTCATTGGAGCATATGACCAAGTTGGATTATATGAAATGGAATCTTTATCAGATAAAACAGGAGGAGTTGTTGTTTTAAGTGATTCTTTTACAACTTCAATTTTTAAACAATCATTTCAAAGAGTTTTCAATAAAGATATTGATGATAATTTACAATTGGGATTTAATACTACTATGGAAGTTAAAACTTCAAAAGAATTGAAAATATCAGGATTAATTGGACATGCTACTTCATTAAATAGAAAAGATTCAAGAGTTTCAGAAAAATCAATTGGTATTGGAGGTACAAGTTCATGGAAATTTTCAAGTTGTTCACCAAATTCTTCATATGGTATTTATTTTGATGTTGAAAATTCACAACCATCATCATCATATGTTATTCAAGGTGCTCCAAATGCCTTAATACAATATATTACACATTATACACATCCTTCCGGTACTACACGTCTTAGAGTCACCACAGTTGCTAAACCTATAAATTCAGGTGATTTATCACCATATTTCGATCAAGAAGCAGCAGCTGTTTTAATTGCAAGAGAAGCAGTTGATCAATTAAATACATTAGATGTTTCAGATGTTTTACAATGGGTTGATAAAAAATTAATTTCATTATTAAAAAATTTTGCAGAATATCATAAATTAGATCCATCATCAATGAGAATATCACAAAATTTTACATTATTCCCACAATTTTTATATCATTTACGTCGTTCACAATTTTTACAAGTTTTCAATAATTCACCAGATGAAACTTCATTTTATCGTCATATTTTTATGAATGGTGATACAACAAATACATTAATTATGATTCAACCAACATTAACATCATTTTCACAAGACGAAGAAGAAGGAGAACCAGTATTATTAGATTCATTATCATTACATCCTGAACGTATTTTATTATTAGATACATATTTCCATATATTAATTTATCATGGATCAACAGTTGCAGCATGGAGAAGAGCAGGATATCAAGAACAGGAAGAATATGTTTCATTTAAAGAATTTTTAGAAATGCCACGTCATGAAGCTGCAGAATTATTAATTGATAGATTCCCATTACCTAGATTTATTGATACAGAAGAAGGTGGATCACAAGCAAGATTTTTATATTCAAAATTAAATCCAACAACAACATATAATAATAATATTGGATCAATAGGTTCTGGTGGAGTTATATTAACAGATGATGTTAGTTTACAAACATTTATGGAACATGTTCAAAAATTAGTTGTTGAAAATAAATAATTAAAAGCTACAAAAATACATAATGAAAATCTATTCAAAGTCAACATAACATAAAAAAGTATTTAAAAGTGTAAGAAACCTTAAAAACTAAGCTTAAGCTTCATAAGTTGAAGCTGAAACATCACCACCTCTACCGGTCCAGTTAATATGGATAGCAGCATCTTTTGGTAATTTATCATTAGCAAATTCTGGTAAAACTTTAAAAGTGTGAGCACCAAAGTAATCTCTTTGAGCTTGTAATAAATTAGCTGGTAATTTAGCAGATCTGTAACCATCATAGAAAGCTAAAGCAGTTGAGAAAGCTGGAGTTGGGATACCATATTTAGTAGTTAATGAGATAGTTTCTCTCCAACCTGATTGAGCTTTAGTAATAGCATCACTAAAGAATTTGTTGAATAACAAGTTTTCTAAATCTGGGTTTTCTCTGTAAGCAGCAGTAATTTCAGCCAAGAAAACAGATCTAATAATACAACCACCTCTCCACATTAAGGCAATAGCTGGGTTGTTTAATTTCCAACCATATTCTTTAGCAGCTTCTCTAATCAACATGAAACCTTGAGCATAAGAAATGATTTTGGAAGCGTATAAAGCTTGTTCTAAATCATCAACAAATTGTTTACGATCTTTAATGGCATCTTTTGGAATTTGAGGACCTGGAAGAGTTTTAGAAGCATAAACACGTTCAGATTTTAAAGCTGATAAACATCTAGCGAAAACGGCTTCACCAATTAAAGTAACTGGCATACCTAAATCCAAGGCATTAATAGCAGTCCATTTACCAGTACCTTTTTGACCAGCAGAATCCAAGATTTTTTCCAATAATGGAGTTCCATCATCATCATTGTAATACATGATATCTCTAGTGATTTCAATCAAGAATGAATCCAAAACACCCTTGTTCCATTGAGCAAAGACATCACCGATTTCCTTGTTTGTGAAACCACCAACTCTCTTCATGATATCATAAGCTTCACTAATCAATTGCATATCACCATATTCGATACCATTATGAACCATCTTGACATAATGACCTGAACCAGCTGGACCAACCCAGTCACAACATGGTTCACCGTCAGATTTAGCAGCGATTGATTGGAAGATATCTTTAATATGTGGCCATGCGGCTTCATCACCACCTGGCATTAAAGATGGACCATATCTAGCACCTTCTTCACCACCAGAAACACCTGAACCGACAAAAGAGATACCTTTAGCTTTCAATTCATCATAACGTCTGTTTGAATCTGGATAATGTGAGTTACCACCATCAATGATGATATCATCTTTTTCCAAGTATGGTAATAATTGATCAATAAAGGCATCAACGGCGGCACCGGCTTTGACTAAAAGAATAATACGACGAGGTCTTTTCAAGTTATCAACCAATTCTTGAATGGAATGAGCACCAATGATTGATTTACCCTTTGCTTCGTTTTCAAGGAAATGATCAACTTTTGAAACAGTTCTGTTGTAAGCAACAACAGTGAAGCCGTGATCAGCAGCATTCAAAATCAAATTTTGACCCATAACGGCCAAACCGATAAGACCAATATCACCACTGGGCACAGTGTTAGTAGATGGTTTTATATGGGATACCAATTGAGATAGACGAGATAGAGGTGACATTGTTGTATGGTGATGAAATAGTAGTGTATCAAGAATTTCAAAGGATTGATCATTCTTTTATATCATCAAGAGCAACTCCTCACAAATAAATTCTAACCGTGGAATGAACCGAATATTAAACAAAGCACCACCTTTAATGGGTCACTCACTCAATTAATAGAATTCAATACATACGATGGACTAGACATGTTTAAGTTGTAAAAAAGTGTGTTGATTCAATTGAAATAACTCAGTTACACCTGATTATCTTTATTTGTAGTTATTCAGCAAATGGGAAATGGACTCTGTTATATATTGTCAATTCAACGTTGGGAGATGGGGTTACCCTTTTGGTTGCGGATTGGTGTAATCCATTGTGCTTTGTGAGGTGTTTTGGGGGATTGATTGAGGTGAGTTATTAGTGATTAGTGTTGAGTTATTGATGGTATTGGATGTGGATTGGTGGTTGATTGAGTGTAGTGTAGTTTGATAGTAGTTGATGTTGGTGGTTGTGTTGGTATTAATGATGTTGAGTAAGGTGTATAGTGAAAAGTTTGACATGAGAACTTAATTAGTGGATCCAAATTCAGGTGAAGGATATTAATCTACAGTAATTAATATTATTATATTACTTTATAATTGATATATAATAGTTATATAATGCTTATTATCATTCATCATAGCTTAATGGTTATTCCGTCTCATGACAAAAAATGATTAATTGATGGATATTTAGGATATTTAATCACATGATTAGGTCATATTAAAGAATATATAGATAGATACATTAATAGAGTACAATACAATCAAATACAATTAACTCACAATCAAATAACAATCAATCAATCTATTAATCTATTAATTCATCAATACATCTATTCTTTGTATAATCTCTCTCTATTAATCATCTCTCTTTGTAGTGCTCTGACCCGTTTTTACACTATTGAAAAAAAATTGATAACAAAACAGATCGAGATTGTATTGAATAAGTACTCATCAATCATCATTATGGATCAGATACACACTTTGATTAGCCAATATCTGGCTAATGCTAATGTGGATCCTATCAGGACTACAGAGATTGCTCAAAAACTAGGAAATTGTGAGTACTATTGAATTAAATTAAATTCAACTGTTGACTAATCAATCAAGTGATTCAATCTAAAGATATTAAATTATTAGATCTTGTTAAAGCCCTTGGAGATTATTTAACTGCTGATGATGATTTATTAAGACCAAAAGCTACGGATTGTCTATCACAAACATTGGCACAGTTACCTAAAAATTCATTAATAAGAAATGATATTCAAGTACTTATTGGATTTTATATATCAAAAATTGATGATATTAAATCAACTAAAGAAACTTTATTTGGGATAAATCATTTAATATTAATGGATCAATTCCCACAACCAAATATTAAACCTATATTGGATACTTTACATGATCAATACCAATCAAATCAACATTTAGCATCAACAAGATTTCTCACTTTTGATATATTAGAAAATTTAATAGTTTCATATCCTCAACAAATTAAAAAATTTGAAAAATCATTCATAAAGACATTTATTCATATTGCATCAAGTGAAAAAGATCCAAAAAATTTATTAAAATCATTCAATTTAAATTCAAAAATTTCCACCCTGTTAACAACAAATAATTTTCAAGATGATTTATTTGATGTATTATTTTGTTATTTCCCAATTTCCTTTAAACCTCCAAAAGATGATCCATATAAAATCACATCGGATCAATTAAAATCTCAACTTCGTAAAGCTATAGCTTCCAATTCACTTTTCGCTGATGATTCATATCCAAATTTATTAGAAAAATTAACATCAACTTCACCAGTCGTTAAACATGATACAATTGAAACAATCCATGAATGTATTGAAAATTATGGCTCTGAATCATTAGAGACTCATTATGTTGAACTTTGGAACGCCCTGAAATTTGAAATCTTGCATGGTGATCCAGATGATGATGAAGATAATCTTTTCCCACCAATTTTAAAAATATTCACCACAATGACAAAAGTTCTTTCTAAATCAACTGTACATTTCCACAAATTTCTAGATTTGGTGCAATCAGAATTTAAGGAAAACATACAACGTTCCACTCCAAAAGTGAAACAAAGTTGTATCATTCTTTCAGCCATCGCCGGTGCAACTCCTCGGGCATTCAACACCATAGTTCAACCTACAATGACCCTTTTATTAAATTCACAAACTTTATCAATTGCACAACAAAGACAAGTCATCACTAATATTGGATATTTCACCACTGCATATACTGTTGTATTTGGGACATATAATAATGAAATTTCATCAGCATCAGATAATGTCCTCTTAAGTTTCAAAGATGAATTATTGATCCAATTGGGGAAATCATTAATGTCTTCGTCTCATGTTGAAGTTTCATTGCGTACGTTGACAATTGCAGAATTGACTAAATTAACTACATTATTGGATTTTTTAACACCTTCTGAATTAAGTCTAATTGTACAATATTTCACAGAAACTGTATTAATTGATGATAATCAATATGTTTATGGTGCAGGGATTGCCGGTTTGATTCAAGTTGGTGAGATTGATCATTCTGTATTGATTGAGGTTACTTATCCTCTAGTATTAGCATCATTATTACCTAATGCAGGTGAATTTGAAATTAATATTAATGATGATTCAAAACCACGTACGAAATTATTTGAAATTGTTAAGGCAATTACAAGAAATAAAGAATCTGTTGATTGGGTTATAAAGAAACTTGTCTTGAAACTTGATGAAATTAAAAATCAAAATGATTCAAAATATGAATTTGAAATTTCAGAAACATTACTGGTCGTATTGAAAGAAGTTCAAAGATTAAAAGAATTCCCAACAGATGTTTATCTCGATGATGTTGTTTTCAATACATTGTTGAAATTAGTATCAAATGTTGATGATGGTGTTATGGAATGTTTAGGTGATTTTATTAAATTAATTGTTGTGTTTTCAGATAAATCTAAACATGAGAAAATATTGCAAGATTCATTGGAATTATTTTTCCAAGATTTAGATATCTTGCGGGAACAAAATAAATTAGTTAATATTTTCATCAAGATTATTGCCGGGTTAGATAATTCTGTTGTATTTATTGATGTTGATGATATCGTTGCTAAATTGATTAAATTCATACAGGATACCGAATTCCAAGATACTTATACAAAATTAGGATATCTACAATTGGTTTCAATCTTAATTAATAAATTTATTGATAATTTGAACCCATTTTTAACAATTCCAGATATTCCAAATTTAATAAATTTAGAAATTTTCACATGGATAACAAAAGCAATAATATTAAAAACAGATTCAAAAAGTATTGAATTTATAAACATCTTGACGAATTATTTAAATGATGAAACAATTGGATTTCAAATTACAAAATCATTTGAAATTTTAGTTATTGATTTATCAATTTTTGATAAATTCAAAAAAAAATCAAATAATAAAGTTCGTTTATTATACAAACAAAAATTTTTCCAAATAATATCACCAATATTAGTTTTAAATTTTAAATCAACAAATTCATTAAAATTTAAAACAAATCATTTAACTGCATTATCATATATCCTCAAACATACAAAAAGAGAAATAATCATCCCTCATCTTTCAGATTTTTTCCCATTATTACTTCAGGCATTATCATTACCAAATTCAGAAGTTAGATACGCTTCAGTAAATACAATCCTTTCCACAATTGATGAAATTCCAGAATTAGTTTCAAATCATTTACAAACTTTAATTCCAACATTATTAAAACTTTCAAATTTTCAAAATCGTGTTAATACACCAGAAGTTAGACTCGTATCATTAAATTGTCTTGAAGCTTTAACTCATTGTGTTAAATTGGAAAAATTGGTTCCTTATCAAGATAGGATCCTTAGAGAATTATCACCTGTTTTAGATGATCCAAAGAGAAAAGTTCGTAAAGGATGTGTTGATACAAGACAAGCATTCTACGAACTTGGTAGAACTGTTGATTAAACAAATTAGTCATTTATATAGATATTAATGTACATTTTTACTCTTCATCAGATTCTTCATCATCTGTAGCACCAACAGGTGCTAAACCTGGAGTTAATCCAGGATATTTAATAATTTCCTTTTTATAAACATCATTCTTAGCACCACCATTCTGTTTACCAATTCCACGACCTTTTGGTTTTTGTCCTTGTTGTTTTAATTCTAATATCTCTCTTTGTACATCTCTAACTTCCCTTTCATCTTCAATTTGCCAACTTTGTAAATCAACTATATTCTTCTTTACATTTTTTTTCAATTCTAATGATTCTTCTTTTGTTAATTTTCCTTGTTTTAAATGATCCTCCAAGACTCGTTGTCTTGCCTCAGAAACTAATTTGGCACGTTGTGATTGTGATATCTTTATAGCCTTCTTATTTGATTTCTTAACTTGTTTTAAAACTTTATGTGAATTATTTATAGTATTATGTGATGATGTTAATTGTTGTGATGGTGATGATGATTTTTTATCACCTTCACTGATATTGTTATGACCAGGAAGAACTCTCGCTAGTAGTTTATTCACTGTCTTTTGTGATTTAGAAGGATTATTAAACGTTATGCTCATTATAAAGATTGGTTATACTACCCATTTAACAGAAGTATAAATATTTGATCTCATTTTGAAATTTTTTTTTTATATCTTCTGTCATCGCAAATCGGGTCAATTTAATCTATATAAACTACAAATCAATATAAAGTCATTAAAAATCGTAAATATTTCAACAAATTATTTGTTAAAATAGGTTATAAGGATATCCTTATTGGTTTGAACATTGGAGATTTGGTTGATCACCGAAATTAATTTCTTCATCAATATCAAATTCCATATCTGTATCATCATCATTATTATTATCAATATCATCATCAACACGTCTTTTTTTATTAAATCTATTTTTAAAATGTTTTGAACCTTTTTTCTTATAATCATAAGGATTAAATTCACTCAATACTTTTGATTCATATGGTGTATCTTCCGGGATTTGTAAAATTGGTCTTTTAGGTAATGCTTGTTCTAATAAATGTAAATTTTCTTTATTAATTTCATTTTGTTTGGGGAATTCAACATAGAAATTTATAATTAAATCACCTTTTTCCAAACCATTATATTTTTTTTTGGGCATACCTAACCCTTTAATAACTTTAAAAGAATTTGGTTTTATTATTTCACCAGGTATTATATCAACTTTTATAACTTCATTATTTAAATGATTTATTATGAATGAACCACCAGCTAAAGCACTTAATAAATCTATATTTTGTTTCATTATTAAATTATCTTTAGATCTCTTGAATTGTGAATGTTGTTTCATTTCAATAGTTACAACAACATCTCCGGGGATAATATCAACACCTTGATCACCTTCACCTTTAAAAGTTATAGTTTCACCATGATATGAACCTGGAGGAATATCTAATTTTAATATTTTCCGTTCTTCAACGGTTTTAGCACCTTTACAATTTGAACAAAGATCTTTTTCTGCAATAAATTCACCACTTCCATGACATGATCTACAAGTACTTTCAAATCTTTGAATCAGTGGGCCCATTTGTTTTGAAATAACAACACGACCACGTCCTTTACATTGAGAACATATCCTGATTTTTTCACCACCTTTAGCATCACATTTTGAACATAAAACTGTTTTAGAAAGTGCTAATTTTGTTGATTTACCATGATATAACTCTTCCAATGTGACTGATAATTTATGTTTTATATCAATCCCACGTCTCTTTGGACGAGGTTGTTGCTGTTGTTGATGATATTGTTGATATTGTTGTTGTGGACCACCATTAGTGAATCCAGATGGTCCAGTTGATGGGAATTGATTTGATGATGAACCAAACGAATTTGAACTGAAGAATGAATCCCCGAAAAACTGTGAGAATAAATCATCAGCTCTCATTGAGAATGCAGTACCATTATTATTTGAACCACCAAAACCTGGAGATGATGGATCGATAGTTGTATTCCCATTTATACCTTCTTCACCATATCGATCATAAATAGATCTTTTCTGTACATCAAATAAAATTTCATAAGCTTTTGTTATTTCTTGGAATTTTTCAGTTGATTCTTTGGAATGATTATTTTTATCAGGATGATATTTTAAAGCATTTATTCTATAAGCTTTCTTAATTTCCACATCTGTAGCTGATGGATTAATACCCAATATATCGTATAATTTTGTATCCTTGACCATATTGGATATTCAGTAGCAAAGCACTCAATATGATCAGTGAGTAATGGGGAGTTAATTGAAGTATGATGAATATAATATTAATATAAATATATAAGTACAACTTAATTAATAATTTATATAATTTTATCGTTAAAATCATTTTTAAAAGAATTTTGTAGAATCTCGAATTTTAAAGAATAAATTTGGAAATCGGTTTGGGCAGTTGGCGAGTATTAAATAGAGAGTATTATATAATAGATTAGCTGATATTGGTAGCAAGTAATAATGATAATATATAGTTATGTATATAGTGGATAGTCTATTGATTGTTATATACTCTATTAATCTATTATTCTATGTTGTGTATTGTTGGTTGTTATATTGTTATGTGTATCACGTGATCTCAATATTCCTCGAGTTTTTCAAACTTTTCACTAATGAGATGAATATTTAGAGAGTATTATTCAATAAACGGACTTTGGAACTGATTTAAATAGTGGTTAGTTTATAATGTCTACCCCTTTGGTACTACAAAATCATTTCCAACCATCATTATATAAATTGGATCTGGAAATATATCCTCAAAAATCAAATTTTAATGGTGAATTAGAGATTATATTAAAAAGAGATTCAAAACCTAAACCTGATGATGATGAATTTATATTTAAATTAAATTCTGCTGAATTAGTTATATTAAATGCTGTATTCCATGGTGATGATGAAGAATATAAAGCTAAAGTTAATTATAACAAATCTCAAGAAATTGTGGAATTGAGTGTAAATAATAATGATATATATAATGAAAATCAATTAATATTAAAGATTAAATATATTGGGAAAATCAATACAATAAAGACATTTAGAGATTTTACAAAAGGGATATTCAAAACAAATTATTTAGATGATTCGAAAAACAATTCAACAAATTATATAATAGCTACACATTCTCAAGCTTCATTTGCAAGATATTTTTTCCCTTCAATTGATGAACCAATTTCAAAATCTATATTCGAATTATCAATAACTTCAAATGAAAATTTTAAAATATTATCAAATACATCACCAAAATCTCGTTCAATTGATTCATCATCTCAAACTATAACTTTCCATAAAACTCCTCAAATGAATACTTCAATTTTTGGATTCATAATTGGAGATTTAGATTTCTTAGAATCATCAATTCAATTATCAACCAAGAAAATCCCTCTAAGATTTTATACACCAGTGGGACAAATATCACAAGCTGCTTATCCACATGATATAACTACAAAATTATTACCAATTGTTGAAAAAATCTTCAATTATGATTATCCATTAGATAAATTAGATATAATTGCATTACCATTCTTAAGTGATGGTGCAATGGAAAATTTCGGTTTAATTACAATTCAATCAAATCATATATTATTAGAATCATTGAATGATAAAGAACGTAATAAATCTGTTCGTCAATTGATTGCTCATGAATTGATTCATCATTGGATAGGTAATAATGTATCATTTGATGAATGGGATCATCTTTGGTTAAATGAATCATTTGCAACTTGGTTTGCATATTATGTCTTGACAAAATCTGGAATAGATGATGAAGATTTGCAAATTTGGGAAAATCAAGTTGATTTAGATTTTGAATCTTTATTAATTTCAGATTCAGCAATTGATTCACAAAGTGTTGTTGTTAAATCAACAAAACAAATTAAAACCACTCAAGATGCATTTCAAGTACATTCTTATTCCAAGGGGATACAATTCTTGAGAATGTTTGCAAATGTTTTCGAATCTGATCAATTTAATGATGAATTCAAGAAATTTATTGAAATTTTAGGAGGTTTCATTTCCAAAAATCAATTTAAATCAATAAAACCATTAGATATTTGGAAAGAATTTAATGAACATTCCAATTTAGATTTATTAGCATTCACACATTCTTGGTTAAGAACTCCAGGGTTCCCCTTGGTTTCAGTTAGTATTAATCAAGATAATAAGATTGTTTTGGAACAACATCGTTATTTAGAAGGAACTAGTGTTTTGGAACAAGGGTTAGAAGATATTCCATATCATGTTCCATTAGCTATTAAATTAACTGATGGGACTATTATTAACAAGATTTTAAATGATAGAAGTTTGATTTTGGAGGAAATTACATCAGAGGAATTTGTTAAATTGAATACAAATAGAATTGGTCTTTATAGAGTTCATTATAAAGATGAGAAATTATATGATAATTTAGTGAAGAATTTTGCAAAATTGTCATCATTGGATTTGATTGGTATTGTGCATGATGTTTCAAGAATAATTGGTGATGAGAAATTACAAACAGATGATGATATTATTGGATTTCTAAAAATTTCTGAAAAAGTTATTTTATCTGATGAATTAGATTTTATTGTATTACATCATATTATGAATAATTTAGAAGTTTTAGAAAATTCATTTAAATTACATTCTAATGCTGAATCATATTCTAAATTTAAAACATATCTAAGATCATTAAATTTAAAATTATTTCAAAAATTAGATTGGTCATTACAATTTAAAAATTTATCTAAACAAGAAATTCAAACAAGATCATCAATATTATCAATTGGTATTGAAACTCCAGAAATTCAACAATTAAATTCCAAATTTTTCAAAAATGTATTACATGGACCTAAAAATTCAATCCCTGTTGAGTTCCTTACACCTGTATTCTCATCAGTTTGTTTAACTTCAAATCAAACAAATTGGAAAAAAATCCTTGAATTAGTTAAAAATCCAGGTGCAACAATAACAAATATTTTCGGCGGATCATCAACTGAAATTCAACATTCTGCAATTAGATCTATTGGATTCACCAAGGATCCTTCATTAGTTAAAAGAGTGCTAAATTTTGTTCAAACAAATATTGATTCAAATTTAGTAGAATTAGCACTTGTTGGATTATTATATCATTCTAATGAAAATAAACAAGCTTTATGGGATTGGTTTAAATTAAATTATGATCATTGGGTTGGTAGATCATTAAGACAAGGATCTGAATATAGTGCAAATTTACAAAAAACTGTAAAGAGTATAACAATAATTATTTTCAGTGGGTTCCCCAAGGATGAAGAATTAATTAAGAAATTTGTTGATGATAAATTAAACAAATTACCAAGACATGGATTAAAAGATACTTTGGAATTAGTTAAAGATTCTCAATTGGAGAAATTAAAGATTGCACAATCGATAAATGGTGTATTGAAGTATATTAAATAAATTTGTATATAGAGAATAGAAATATAGAATGCATTCGCGAATATATTACCCGCGAATTAGTTTTGTAAATAAATCATTTAATATAAGCTTAATTGAATTAACGATTAATTCAACAATTCAACAATTAATTGATTGATTTATTGATTATTGATTGATTAATAGATTAATATATTGTTATAACTATTGTAGTCACTATTCTCTCTATTAATTATAACTATTCTAAGCACTTACCCTGCCCCAAAGTCTCTCTATGCAATGATCTTAAGCCCATGAATTAATTATGCCAGTTTGAGCCAATGGGAACGAGACGGTTATTAATAATGAATCAAATAATGATTGAATGAATAAACAGAGAGAGAGATACACAACACTCATTAATACAATAAACAGTAACCATTAATAGCCATTCTACACACTAATCAATCCATATAATAAACATTCTCTTAATAATTTATTCGTAATAATTCTTTTCATGTTGATTTGATTCAATATTTAATTCCCGTTTTTCGATATGCAGAAAAAAAAATTATTCGAGACGTTAAGAAAAAAAAGCATCATCAACTGGAAAACCTTTAAATAAATAAATCTATCCTCTTTATATCTCTTTGTTATACTGATTTGATTCCACAATATCAACCATGGAATCACTTGCCCGTCAATCCGCAAAGCTTTGTCCCTTTGTTAAGCATCATGCAAACAGAGCAGCCATCCAAAACATTAATGGATCTTCATTAGCTTCTCAAGCTTCAATGTGTCCAGTCATGGGACCTGCCTTGATTGAACAAAAACGTTCATACACTACTCCTTCTCGTCCAGTTCAGGCCCAAGCCACTGCTGCTGCTCATGAAGTTGACGAATATGAATTAGTTGATCATTCAAATACTCAAGAACGTGTTTTTGATTATAATGGATTATTTGAAAATGAAATCTCCAAGAAAAGATCTGATAATTCTTATAGATTTTTCAATAATATTAATAGATTAGCTAAAGAATTCCCAAAAGCTCATAGAGCTACTGAAGAAGATAAAGTTACCGTTTGGTGTTCAAATGATTATTTAGCAATGTCTAAAAATCCTCAAGTTATTAATAAAATGATGGAAACTTTAGAAAAATATGGTGCTGGTGCTGGAGGTACAAGAAATATTGCAGGTCATAATAAACATGCAATTAATTTAGAAAGTGAACTTGCAGCATTACATAAAAAAGAAGCTGCATTAGTTTTTTCTTCATGTTATGTTGCAAATGATGCAGTTTTATCATTATTAGGACAAAAAATGAAAGATTTAGTTATATTTTCAGATGAATTAAATCATGCTTCAATGATTGTTGGTATTAAACATTCAAATGCCAAGAAGGAAATTTGGAAACATAATGATTTAAAAGATTTAGAATTAAAATTATCAAAATATCCAAAATCAACTCCAAAATTAATTGCTTTTGAATCTGTTTATTCAATGTGTGGTTCTGTTGCTCCAATTGATAAAATTTGTGATTTAGCTGATAAATATGGTGCTTTAACTTTCTTAGATGAAGTTCATGCTGTTGGATTATATGGTCCTCATGGTGCTGGTGTTGCTGAACATTTTGATTTTGAAGCTCATCGTAAAACTGGTATTTCATCTCCAAATTTTAAAACAACAATGGATCGTATTGATATAATTACTGCTACTTTAGGGAAATCTTTTGGTACTGTTGGTGGTTATGTTGCTGGTAATTCTGCATTAATTGATTGGCTTAGATCTTTTGCTCCTGGATTTATTTTCACAACTACTTTACCACCTGCTGTTCTTGCCGGTGCAGCTGAAGCTATTCGTTATGTTAGATCTAATTTAAAAGATCGTCAATTACAACAAATTAATACTTCATATGTTAAAAATCAACTTCATTCAATTGGTGTTCCAGTTATGCCTAATCCATCACATGTTGTTCCTGTTGTTATTGGTGATGCTGCATTAGCTAAAAAAGCTTCAGATTTATTAATGGATAAACATAAAATTTATGTCCAGGCAATTAATTTCCCAACTGTGGCAAGAGGTACTGAAAGATTACGTATAACTCCAACTCCAGGTCATCATTCTGAATTATCTGATATTTTAGTTGATGCAATTGAAGATGTTTACAAAACTTTAGAATTACCAAGAATTGAAGATTTAGCTTTAAAAGGTGGATTATGTGGTGTTGGTGATCCAAATTATATTGAAGAACCAAGTTTATGGACTGTTCAACAATTAAATTATACTGAAAAGGATTTAAATGAAAATGTTTTCAATCCTATTGTGGAACAATTAGAAGTGAGTTCTGGTATTAAATTATAAAATCCCTTTAACTTATCCCAAAGAAGTTGTTAATCCTTGATCCATTTATCTATTTTTTTTATAACCCAATATTTTATTTTATAGGATCAATGTAAATATCATACTCTACAAATATCGTAATTAAATTTCTGTATTAACAGTAAAAATAATATATAAAACAAAATTTCAATGATAAAATCTCACAAATACGTTGTGCCATGCATAAAATGGACAATTAATTCATATACGTCATTTAAAAAAATAATAAGATAAAAGATAAATATAAAAAAGTAGTAGTTATAAATCAAAATGAATAGTGAATGGGATAAAAGCTAATGAATTGTGTGTATATATTCTTTAATGGGATTCAAAAGTTTGGAGTAGCATTAGCTTTATTCTTCAAGATATCACCTCTTAAATCTTCAACATCAACTTCTGAAGCCTTTTGTTTCAATTGTTCAGATAGTGGTTGAGTTGATGGAGCAGATGGGAAAACTTCAGTTTGAATTGGTTCAGTTTTTTCATAAGCAGTATCAATATTTGATGATGGATCTAATGTTGAAGTAGTAGTGGCACCAAATGATTTAGCACCTGAAACACCACCAGTTTGATTAACAGCATCTTCAGCAACTTCAAATGGGTTTGTTGATTTTGAAGAACTTGATGAAACTTTCTTTGCACCAGTATTATCAGAAATTTGAGAACCTGAAGTGAAAGCATCAATATTTTGTTCACCAACAGTAGTTGAAGCAGTACGAACTTGATATTTTTGTTTAATAAAACCTGAAACTGGACCTAATTTTGAATCAGCTTTTTCTAAATATGGAGCAGCTTTAGCTGAAGCAATTTTTGAATATTCACCAGCTTTTTCTTTAGCAACACTTGAATATTTAACAACAGCAGCATTAATTTCATCTTGATAATTTTCATAAATTGCTGGTAAAGTAAATGTTAAAATAGTTGAAATGAAAATTAATTTATATAATGATAACCATGATGTAATCTTATACAAAATATAAAATAAACCTGAAGCTTTAACAGTATTTTCAATATTAAAAGAATATAATAATTTTTGTCCCTCTTCTTCAAATGATGGTAAATCTTGTGATAAATTTTGTAAAAAACCTGAAGTTTTACTTGAAAAAGTTTTGTTATAAGAAGGTCTATAACGAGTAATAAATCCAGTACCTGTAATTAATTTACCAGCATATTCGGCAATTGCAGAAGTAATTAGAGCATAAGAACCAAGACGGAAAAATAAACTTAATAAATTAACTGATTTTAAAACAATTAATGAAAAAATTAAAGTACCAAAAACTTTACCAGTTTGAATTGGATCTTTCCATGTTAATAATGGTAAACCAATTGATTTTTTTGGAATAACTTGAGGTTGTTGAGAAGCACCGTTTAGTGGAGCAGTTGACATGATAAGGAAATTTTTAACAATAAAACTCTGATATTTGATTATGAATTGAACAATTGAATAAATTGATATCAATTGAATATAATCTTATTGAATTAAAGGTTATAAATCAATTAAAATAGTGCTAAATCAGTTTATTTTATATTTATACAAAGGGATTTTAAACAGATGGCAAATAAATTTTCAAAGTTGAAATTTTGATCCACAGAAAAAATCACCGCCAAAAAAACAGCAAATTTACCCTGAATGGGCAAACAATTGACACCAACAATACTATTAAATAGCTATATTAAATGGCTATTATTTGATCTATTATCTATCTAAATCTATATAAATTAATATTCAATTCATTAATTATTCTTTTATCTATTTTATTAATGATGTTTATATTATAATTATCTTCATTATGGTCTTGTGATTTATCTAAAAATTATTGTTAGTGGGAAATGGTTCCTGAATTAACAAAGAGCAAAGTAAAACTCAATATAGCAAATTATTGATATATAAAGCAATATATACTCACAATTATGAAAAATTATGATATCATTATTATTAAATGATTTATTTATTAATAGATTAAATTTCAATTCATCTTGATCTAATTTCTTTATAGGTTTTAGTGTTGATTGTCCATTTGACACATTTTCAAATCCACAATGTAATTGATATCCATGAAATAATGATTTATGAATATCATCTTCATTAGCATTAATTTGATTAATTGAATAATTCAGTCTGGTTTTCAATTGCTTATAACAATGTAATATTTGTCTTTTGGAATCTTTATTTATCTCTCTAATATTATATTGTCGTTTTATGTATTGCTCATTATCAATTATAGTGTTGAAAATATTCAACAATGTTAAAAAATCTGAATCTGGTACTTCGATTCCACAAACATCTAAATCTTTTGATAATGAATTAACATTGACACTTAATAGCACAGCTGATATCTTTAACAATTCCTTTGTACAATTAAATCTATTGGAATAACTTAAAGCTGTAAAGAGTGAAAGACTAGATATATTTAATCCAATTTGAAATTTGGATACAGTACTACCCAATTCTGTAAATTTAACCACATCATCTTCAATAATTAATATCCCAATATGTATACCAAAATTTATTGAAATCCTAATTAATTCTTCACTTGGTGATTTGAAAAATTTAAATTCATTAATTTTCAATCCACTCTTCAAAAGGTAGATTAGATGAACAAGAAAACAACGATCCATGCCATAATCATAATCAACAATAGATTCTTCTCCAAACATTGCAAAATAATTTGAATTTTCATTCTGTAATATTGTTAACCGATTATTGAAAATTGTTTTATTTATAAGTTTATTCTCATGAAATTCCAACCCACAAGCATCAATTTTTGGAGTTCTCACTATTCCTGAATCAACAATATATCGTATTCTATGATCAATATCAACAAATCGACTTGGTGTTGTAGTTATTATTATTCTTCTATGAGCCCCAATTGAATTATAAGATGAAATATCTGTCAATATCGAAAAATCATGGCTTAGATCAGTATCTAGTAATTGTGTTTTAAAAGATCCAATTTTACTATAATGAGAGACAATCACTAATACGTCATAACTATTGGAACTTTGATCAATTTTAAAGATATCATCTATAGTCTTGATCATTTCAGTATGAATATTTTCAGGTTGTGAAGACATATAATATATATTCTTAGTTGGGATTGGGAAAAAATTTAATATGTTTGATGAATATCCAAAACTTTGTATATAATCTGTTAATTTATCAATATTATAATCAGATTCAATGGGTATTATGAATTTCCCTTTTAATTGTAAATTAAGTATTAATGATAATACAAAATCAGAATCTAATTGACGTTCACTAATACCATCAAATATAACAAAATCAAATAATTCCAAAAACTTATGATCCTCACTGATCAGATATAATGCTAAATCATATGTTATCCATGATGAACCAGCAACCGAGAATCTTTGATCATAAACCGAAGTCTGATACGGTGTTTCTTTAAATCTTGAAACTATTGAAATATCATCACTAATAAATAAATACTTTATGTTTTCCACTTTACTAATGAATTGTAACACCGAAACTGGTCCAATTGAAGTTATGAAACTAAAATCATGATTCTCTATACTATGAAACACCAATTGACTATTCTCTTCAATCACATCCAACTTGCCCATATTAAATCCATAATTCATAATAAATTAAAACAATAAGATACTCATCTATAAATTTCAATCTAAATAAAAACACACAAATATTACCCAATTAGGCAATCAACCATTTTGGGGATATTCTCGGTAACGGGGCAACACTCACCATAGTTAAGAGGAACCAGAGGCCGTGTAAACCCGTCCCAATAACCACACTCCAGACCTTTCAACAGCCATAAAACTATTATGAAATACCCATCAATCACCACCACCATCCAACTGTCCCATCAGCAAAACAACACTCCTCCAACTAACTCCAAACACCATCCACATCACAAATCAGACGCTCCTGATTGGCCCGTTACAGGCTTACCTTAACTACGCTGTGCCTCGAACCACTCTTTTTTTTTTTTTTTTTTTTGATTCAGTGTCATACTTTACATACATTATCGATTTTTATTTGGATAGTGAAAAATTTTGGAATAACTTGTTGAACAGGTTAGATAATTTGATCTTTTATTTAGATTTGATTCAAGGATTGATCAGGAACAATACTGAGAACCACTAATCAGTGTTATCATAATCTATTGAACCATTTATAGATCTTCCCCAGGTGCTGTCACTGCTGCGTTGAAAAAAAAAGATTAGTCACCGAGTCATAAAGAATCAAATATTGAAGATATTCATCCACAAAACAATAAAAATATATACCAAAAAAACTATAAAATATGGTTAGCATATCTAGGAACATAAGTCGATTGTCGACTCGTTGCTTCTCTACAACATCTAAATCATTAGCTGGTCAAAATTTAACTGAAAAAATTGTTCAAAAATATGCAGTTGGTTTACCTGAAGGTAAAATTGTTAAATCTGGTGATTATGTATCAATTAAACCTGCTCATTGTATGTCTCATGATAATTCATGGCCAGTTGCTTTGAAATTTAAAGGTCTTGGTGCTAAAAAAGTTAAAGATAATAGACAAGTTGTTATGACTTTAGATCATGATGTTCAAAATAAAACTGAAAAAAATTTAACTAAATATTCAAATATTGAAAATTTTGCAAAAGAACAAGGTGTGGATTTTTATCCTGCCGGTAGAGGTATTGGTCATCAAATTATGATTGAAGAAGGTTATGCTTTCCCTTTAAATTTAACTGTTGCTTCTGATTCTCATTCAAATACTTATGGTGGTGTTGGTGCCTTAGGTACTCCAATTGTTAGAACTGATGCTGCTTCAATTTGGGCAACTGGTCAAACTTGGTGGCAAATCCCTCCAGTGGCTAAAGTGGAATTAAAAGGTAGATTACCAAAAGGGGTTAGTGGTAAAGATGTTATTGTGGCATTATGTGGTGTTTTCAATAATGATGAAGTTTTAAATCATGCTATTGAATTCACAGGTGAACATATAGATGAATTATCCGTTGATTATAGATTAACTATTGCAAATATGACTACTGAATGGGGGGCTCTTTCAGGTCTTTTCCCAGTTGATAAAACTTTAATTAATTGGTATCAAGAAAGATTAAAAATTTTACCACAACCACATCCAAGAGTTAATGAAAAAACTGTTCAGGATTTAATTGATAAAGCTCAAGCTGCTGATTCGGATGCTTATTATGCTAAACATTTAATCTTGGATTTAAGTACACTAAGTCCTTATGTTTCAGGTCCAAATTCTGTTAAAGTTTCAAATTCATTAGCTGATTTATCTGCTCAAAATTTAAAAGTTAACAAAGCATATCTTGTTTCATGTACAAATTCTCGTTTAAGTGATATTAAAGCTGCTGCTGATGTTGTTAAAGGTCATAAAATTGCTCCAGGTGTTGAATTTTATATTGCTGCTGCTTCTTCAAAAGTTCAAAAAGATGCTGAAGATTTAGGTGCTTGGAACACTTTATTAGAAGCTGGTGCTATACCATTACCTGCAGGTTGTGGTCCTTGTATTGGATTAGGTACTGGTCTTTTAGAAGAAGGTGAAATTGGTATTTCTGCAACTAATCGTAACTTTAAAGGTAGAATGGGTTCAAAAGATGCTTTAGCTTATTTAGCATCTCCTGAAGTTGTTGCAGCTAGTGCCGTCCTGGGTAAAATTGGTGCTCCAGAAGAAATTGGTGGTGGTGCAGTTAATGGTGCAAATGGTATCAAAACAGAAATTATTATTCCTGAAAAACCACAATCTGAAGAAACTGAAACAACAACTGGTGGTGGTGTTGAAGTTTTACCTGATTTCCCTAAATCTATTGAAGGTGAATTGATTCTTTGTGATGCTGATAATATTAATACTGATGGTATTTATCCTGGTAAATATACCTATCAAGATGATGTTCCAAGAGAAAAAATGGCTGAAGTTTGTATGGAAAATTATGATTCTGAATTTGGTTCAAAGACACGTGCTGGTGATATCATTATTTCAGGTTTTAATTTTGGTACAGGTTCTTCAAGAGAACAAGCTGCAACTGCAATTTTAGCAAGAGATATGAAATTAGTTGTTTCTGGTTCATTTGGTAATATTTTTTCAAGAAATTCAATTAATAATGCTTTATTAACTTTAGAAATACCAGATTTAATTAATATGTTGAGAGAAAAATATAAAGATTCTCCAAAAGAATTAACAAGAAGAACTGGTTGGTTTTTAAATTGGAATGTTGAAACTGCTACTGTTACTGTTAAAAATGGTAAAGATGGTGAAATTGTTTTACAACAAAAAGTTGGTGAATTAGGTGCCAACTTACAAGAAATTATTGTTAAAGGTGGTCTTGAAGGTTGGGTTAAATCACAGTTATAAAATTTGTTAGATAGAGTGTAATTTTATATTTATAAATATGACAAGTTAATAAACTTGTGAATACAAAAACATATAGCATTTATGCCAATTCACGTAACAACTACGATAACGACTATTTCCCAAATTTTATTGATGCTAATATACAGTTGAAATTAATTTCATTGTGTGTGTGTGTGTGTTCTTCATACCTCATTCTTTATATATCTCCCCAAAATTTATTCCAAAGCTGGAATTTCCTTCACCACATCATCAAAACCTTCACGGTATTCTTCTGATTTACCATCACTCTTCTTATTCTTACCACCACCTGGAACAATCATAACAACAGATGTTGGTCTCTTTGTAGCACCAGCAGAACCTAAATCTTCTTTTGATGGAATGAAAACGAATGGAACTGAACTATCTTCACACAAGACTGGGATATGTGAAATAACATCTGGTGGAGAAATATCACCAGCAATGACAACTAAACCTTTTTCACCTTTACGTAGAGCTTTAACAACTTCTTTAACACCCCTCTTGACATGTTTAGCCTTTGAAGCCTTTTTAACAGTCTTCAACACCTTCTTGTTCAACTTCTTTGGGGCTAATGGCTTAGCAAAAGGCAAGACTGCTGAGAGTCTCTTCTCATAGTTATCTTCTCCGGATTCCTCCTTGACACTCTTTTCCTTCTTAGCCATCTTGTTATATCAATCCGTCTAATACTACAAAGTTTCAGTCTCATCATAGTTTAAACTCTTCTCATCATAAAATTTTTTTTTTCGCTCTGCCAAAATCTGCCAAATTTACCCGGCGATTATTTTCCTTTTCGCGAAAAAATGGTGAAAAAAGAGTTTTGAACTGAAAAATTGGTATAGACGACGAGATCAAAGTGGTGCTTTGGACTCTGTTATAGCTGTTTACAAAGATGTTTAGTGGGAAGGTCGTGAGCAGCAGTAGCGTGCGTCTTTTCTCTACAACCAGTGCAGCCTACGGGAGAACTGGTTGTTCTATAGTGAAACCAGTCCATCATTTAGTCAAAATTGACAAAAGAGCATTATCTCCAAGATTCCCAGAGTTGAAACTTGAAAAGAATGATATTAGAAACCCAGCTTTCAAACCAACAACTACTCATCAAGATAGAGTCGCAGAACATTACACTAATTCCATCCAACAAGAATTGTTATTGATGAATTTCAAACATAATGAAAAACGTAAATTAGGTTTAAAAAGAAGAGAATGGGATGGTACTTCACCAAATCATCCATCTCGTGGTTTAAGAAAACCAAAAGGTTCCGTTGTTGAAACCCAAGATATTAAAGTCCACACACCTAAAAATATACCTAAAATTGAATCTTTAGTGATAAATTGTTATGCCAGAGAATCTAAAGATAATTCAAATCATGCAATTTCAGCTGCAGTTCAATTACAACAAATAACAAATGCTAAACCAAAACCATTATATTCAAAGACTGATGTTGTGAATTGGAAAGTTCGTAGAGGATGGCAAATGGGTGCCAAAGTTGAATTGAAAGGTAGACAATTATCACAATTTATTTCAACTTTAACTGAAATTGTTTTCCCAAAAATTCGTGAATTTAAAGGTTTTTCAACAAAAAGTGGTGATAAATCTGGTAATATTACTTTTGGTTTAACTCCTGATGATATTAAATTTTTCCCAGAAATCGATTCAAATCAAGATAATTGGACAAAAACTTATGGTATGCATATAACTATAAAGACAAGTGCTCAAACAGATGCTGAAGCAAGAACTTTATTAAGTGCTTTTGGTATCCCATTCCATGGTACTGAAAAGAAAAACGCATTATAATTATGTATAAATTTTTAATTTAAAAGAATGTATATAGATTCGACAAAATGTATATGTAGATATTAAACTACAAGTCAGTTTATTAAAATCAATCGTTCTTTACAATTATTCTTTTCTTTTCTTTTATACACTAGTATAACTTTTAAACAGCAGTCAATTTGGCCTTGTTAGTTTTACGTGCAATAGCAGCAACTCTATCACCTAAAGATAAAGCCAAACCTTGACCTTTGGAACGAATACGAACATGACCAACAATTGGGCCATCTGTTTTCTTTTCAATACATAAATTGGCTAAAGCATCTTCACCAAATGATGATTTGGAGTATAAATTAGCACTCAAGAATTGACATTCTTCACCAATAACACCAGGTGTTAAACAAGACATGTTTGTTCCCTTCAGTAGTTCATCCAAATAATCTTTAAGTGATGGTAAATTAGATTTAATGACAATTTTATTTTCCCATTCAAATTCATTCCACATAGTACGGAATTTACTTTCTGAACATTTGGCTGGTTTGATGTAATCCATGATATCAACATGAACATCATTCAAAATAACAACTCTGTTTTCTAAACCATGACCACCATCATACACAATGTTACCAAAGATAACACCAGTATCAGCTGAAGTAACTTTAACAGTGGTTTGAACTTTAAAGAATCCATGTGGTGGAATGTTTTGGGTAGTTGGTTTATCAATAACTTTCAAATCACCAAGAGTAGCAAATTCAACATGCAAATTACGCAAAGTTTCAGTGGTTTGATTCACTAATAAGACATCTAAAACAACATCAAATTGATGAACTTTAACATATGCTTCAGCATAGACTGGATCTGAAAACCCTGTAAGTTGTACAATTTTCTTTAATCTTGAAGATAAATCTTCCTCAACTTTAACACCAGTGGCTAATGTCAAATCTTCTTCAATAACATCGCTTGGTTCAGTTCTACCAAATTGTCTAAATTGAATAACTTCATCAACTTGTTGAGAATTCTTTTGTACTTCAGCTTCATCAAGTTTAGCTTTTCTTTTATCTTCCGCAGCAACTTGGACCTTATAAGCATCTTTAGTAGCTTCTAGGAAGGCAACTTCTAATAATTTACTTTCTTTACCCTCGGCAATATATGTAATGGCTGTTAATATTCTTTCAGCTGAATCTTCATCAATCTTTTTCGCAACATATGAAGTTTCACCAACTCTTAAAATACTAACAAGGATGAGTAAACCTTCCGCTTTCAAAGCGTTCAAAACGGTCTTATTTTTAGAAACTTCTTGGAATCTTAAAATCAATTTAACAAAAGTTGAGGCCAAAACAGCAGATGTATAGAATTCACCATCAATGATAAATTGACGTAATGGTGGTCTTGTTTCTTCCTTAACAGCTTTCTTTTCAGTAGTCAATGCAGATTCAGTGGCATATGTACCATCTGGCAAAACAATTGGCTTGGATTGACCATTAACCTTGTTTTCATCAACTTTTTCTTCATCTTCAGGTTCACCAATACGTTTTCTTTCAGATTGAATGATTGGAATTTCACCAACACTCAAACGTATTTGTTTCCAAGCTTCTTGGATATCTTTTTCATCTAATGCATATTCACCAATGATCCATAAAGCACCACGGAAAACTTTACCACTTCTGATATCACCTAAAGCAGAAAGCAAACGGTGGATTATTGAGCTTCTCAAATTTGGGTATTTCTCAACAACCTCCTTGATGAAGGCAAGGACATCAGAAGCAGATGTAGTTGACAGATCAGCAATGTATTCAAGTAACAAATCAACAACACTAGCAGCAATTTGTGAGAATTTGATTGCGGTTTTATGAATGGCTGAAATCAATAATTGACGATATTCAATAGATTTATCAGCATCAGAATTAACAGTTTTTTGTAATTCTTTCTTGAAAAGTTTCAAGACTTCATCAACATTACGACTTGAGACTAGATCTAAGGCAATTTCAATAGCTCTTCTTCTAATATCAATATCTGGAGTGGATAAAATTCTCAAAATATCTAATGTTAAATCTTCGAGTATACCAGCATTCTTCTTGTGAATATCATGAATTCTTTCTAAAACAATCAATTTGATATTGTTATCGGATTCCTTGATGGCTAATTCGATAAATTTGTTGGCAGCTAATGAAACAAATGATGGGTTGCTTGTCAAAACGGTCAAAGTGTTGGCAGCTTCATAAATAACGGTATGTGAAGTTGATTCAACCAATTCTGAAAGCAAATTGATGTACCTCGTTCTCAAATCTGAAGCCTTGTCTTTTCTAATGAATTCAATGAATGCTAATTGTAGTAATGGGTCAATGACTTCTAATGCTGCAACATTCTCTTGGATGAAACGTAAAGCACCTTCTCTATCTAAGTTTCCTAACGCAATGAAGGCATTACGTTTACATATTGGATCAGTCTCAGTGATCAAGAAATCGTTGATGATTTCTGGGGCATCTGGAATCAAATGATCTGAAACTAAGTAAATTGAATATATGGCAAAAATAGCATATTTACGAACATATGCGTGACGATGTTCCAAACAAGCACGAGCTGATGGAACCAATTGTTCTAATAAATCTGGTTCTTTCAATTTTGTCAAGAATCTCAAAGTATTACCACGAATATATTCATTTGGATGTTGTAAATCTCTTTGGATAGCATTACAGACTAAAATCATTTCTTGTCTTAATTTACCATCAGAATCTAATTTTGGAACAATTTCCCAGTAAAAGTAAAGTAACTTTTTCAATTCTTTGTTTCTTGATGGCATGACATAACGAATAACATGCATTAATAATTCAGGCATTGGGTTACCATCAAGCATTGTGATCAAAATTTGTTTCATGGCATCAATTTTAGATTCATCTTTTCCCTTCTCCAACAAGGTTCTGTATTCTTGAACAGAAACCTTACTTGCTGGATTTGGATCAAACACTAATGTATATGCGACTTCAGACATCTTTCACTATTCTCTATTAGGTTCTTAAATCTGTGTGATTCTGTTTCGACAATATAACACGTACAAATTTGAGCTGTTGAGAATAAGTTGGCTAAAGACCGCGTAGGACAAGACAATTTTTTAGCAGTGGTAGTGCTCTCTTGTTCCCAATTACTTCCTTGATCGGTTTCCTTGACCAATTCCTTAGAAAAAGACGTCGCTGATGCTTTAAAACCACTTCAACGATCAAATCGTCCTACGAAAACTGTTGTTGTTGTTCTTTTTCACCAGGGGGCCATTTCTCGAAAATTTCACTGATCTGGAAAATCTTGAGCTAGACTTCCGAATTCGGAAATAACTTGTACCAAATGTACCTACAATATGTTTATTAGAATATTATTTGTATTAAATGCTTCAATCGTCCTCTTCAATATCAGGGTTAGCTATAAATAAGGTCATGTTGTTCACGGGTTTCACAGTACTCATAACACTACCAGATCTTCCCAGTTGCGCTCCAATCTTGTCTCCCATTAAAGTACCTGATCTTGAAACACCAACATCTGTTCCAGAACGTGAGATTCCTGGATTTGGAGATATTCTTGTAGGGGAGAAATTGGAAAATGATTGAGATGGCGAATGGAATGAAGGTGTTCTAGATTTGTCGAGGTCAAGCGAGTTGCGCTCAACTGATTGACCATCTAATGCTGAAACCATCTCAGTGGATTCATCATCATCAACTTCAGATGCTAATAATCTTGGTTTGATCTTCCCGTGCTTTAAATCACTCTTATTTGAACGCTGTGCCCTTTTGTATGCCGTTCTTGATGCTGTTGCTGTCAATTTGGAATGATCAATGTCAGCTATTCCAATAGGTAATCCCCATGTTGTTGCAGGAACATCACTATTCGCAGTCCCTGAACTCATCCTCAACATTTCCACGTACATTGATACTTCAGGTTCATGAGATTCGGATTGGACTGGGCTATCATCGTTTTTGGTGGATTCTTGTAAGGCATTATAATTGACAGGCATTGGAGTTGAAGTTGATAAACTTCTAGCAACTCTGGTAGTCTTTGGAGCATCACTTAATGGAGGTGGTCTTTTTGTAGCCCCATTATAGGTGGAAACATACTGTACTGGAGCAACAGTATCTTCTCTTCTGTCATAAGAGCTTATAGGTATACTTGATGAAGGGCTCTGAAAGGTGGTGATTGGGATATCTCTTGGTGAAAGGGATAATGACATATCAGTTACCTCGGCAGTTGGCTGGAGTGGTGGTGTATTTTTCTCAAAGTTGAAACCTGACTGTATTGGTGATTTTGCAGTGAAGCTGAGTAAATCTTCATCTTCTGAATCTCTTGTTATTCCTTGGTCGTCAGTCAGCTGCTGATGAACAACACTGAAATCCTGTTCCAGGCTCTCTGGATGATCTTGATCAAAAGAATATTGATCTCTCGAACTGCTTTTTTCCTCGTCTGAATAATCTCCAGTGTTGACAACGTGAAATCTTCTGGTCTGTGCAGCCTCAGCATAGTAGTTGTAAGATGAAGCTTGATCGCTGTTTGCCCCTACGGACGAACGACCATATGTATGTCTATCACCATCTTCTTCAGATGTATTTGATTTGACACGTGAATGAGTTGGAGAGTTGAAGGAACTTCTGTCATTTGTTGAAGAGTCATCATTGTGTACGTTGACTGTAGGTACAGTTAACGCCTCATTATCATATGAATGAATATCATTGTTTTCAGCAGAAAATTGCTTGAATTCATAATTTGCATCTGGTTCATCCTCATCATCAGTAAGTTGTAATTTTTTCTCATGTACCCGACCGCCATTAGTTAGACTTGAGCTATGATAATCAATCTCTGGTTGAACTGAACTTGCTCTTGATTCCATATTTAATCCACCGACATGATTGTAGTCATATTCTTGCTCTGGACTCTCTCCTAATGACTCCTTATCTTCATACTCTTCATACTTAGAAACCTCAAAATCTTCTTCTGAGGAATCCTGGAAAAGTGGTTCATTGGCACTAGAATCTGGGTTTTGTACAACAAGACGTCTTTGAGTATGTTCTTCTGGTTCATACTCTGGCTGATCACTTCCATCACTGAGCTCTTCGTGTAATGCTGTACGAGAACCAGTCACTTTAGGTTGTTTCTGTAAAACCAATGGAGATACTGGAGAAATCTCATCACCAGAGTCTTGGACGTGGGATGGGATAGCACTTTGGAAATCTTCAATATCTTTCAGAATGTCGTCAGAAAGAGAAAGTTGTTTCCCATGAGTCTTTGGTGGAGATTTCACTATTGAATCGTTTGTATATATGCTAGCATCGTTTCTCATAGTTCCCGCAGAAGCTGTACTCCGACTTTTTTTATGAAAGAATAATGGTTTTACTTCAAAACTTGAATCTGGATCTTCTTCATCCAAGTCCCTTGCATGATTGGAAACAATGGCATCTTTTTCTGGAGATTGGCTCTCAACAACCTGAGGTTCAGATCCCTGAGCAATTTCAAAGTCTTGAGTATCTCTGAAATCCGAAGCAGACGCAAAACTTTCAGTCTGTGACAAGTTTCTTGAAGGATCGCTAAAAGGTGCGAAAGGTGGTTGTGAATCCACGAGTCTAAGTCCCTGTACTGATCCTAATTCTTTCTCTGTATTATCCTCATTGTCAAGTGCATCTGCAATTGTCGGTTGTTCATTTTGATACTCTTGTGCCAGATTAAGATTTGATGTGCTTCTCACTAAGCTACCGATATCACTTCCTCCAAAATCACTTTGTTCGCCTATGTTTTTCTCGTCATCAATGATGATATCCGGTGGAGCAATCACTGTGTCTTCATTGGGCACAGATGGTTTTGTGAAGTTAATAGCACCTTTAGACACTTGTTCAGCTTCCAATATATCATCATTTTCTATATCTGATTCACGTATCACACTTGAATTTAACCCTGAGCTTTGAACAGATCCAACATCTGAATGACTCTGAACCGAAAGATCGGAGACACTTCTGCTATTGTTATCATGAACACCCAATGAAGGTGGTTTTCTTCTCGGAGGTGCATCTTTCTTGGTCAATGATACTGATCTACCTTTAATTGTGACTGGTGGTGCGTGTAAATTTGAATTATAGTCTGGCACTGGAGGCACATTGAAGTTGATGTTAAGGTTGGAAGCTGGCAAGTCGGAAGATGATATAGCTGAACGGCCAGAATTGTTTGCTGATGTAGCTCTTAATGGATTTGCTATTCTTGGATCCAGTCTATTCGCAACAACAGCTGGATGTGAACGAGATGAGATAGTTGTTGTTGTTGGCGTAGATGATGGACCATTCGATGGTTTGAGTGTTCGAGGCGATGATGTTGTAGTAGTTGCTGGTCTTGCTCCCTGAGGCTTTGGAGTCGCTGCTGAATCGAAAGGCGATGGAGATGACCTTCTAGCCTGTTGAGCTTGGGAAGTGCTGTTTGAAGCTAAATTGGAGGCTGGATTCTTCTTTCTGTTTACAACTTCAAATTTGGTCTCTTTTGGGGTACTCTTTGCAAATGGAAACAACAAAGACCGTCTCTTCGAACTATCGCCCACCCCCATAATTCTCTAGCTATCTAGGCTCCTTATATGATGGTCCTATGCTCGTGTGGAAAGAAAATAGGCCACTTTGAGTCTCCTGGTGTTGAAGCCCTTTGTTGACTTTAAGTGTCAGTTTACATACTATTTTTGGTTGTTTTTCAAAAAAAAAAGTTATCGTCCCCTTGCAGAAATTCTAAAAGGCTTAATTACTCTACGGAAAAATTAACCAATATTTAAGCTGATGTCATCTGATTGGCTCTATACTATGAGGCCAGCTATATACTGAAGAGCAGTTAAGTTGGACTCTGGGAGTCCTGTGATCGTCACCACTTTGTAGTTGCTGTTCTTGATCTGGTCATCGATGATCACGTTACTGTTGGACTTTGATCTGATCTCTGTGATTTTCAACCCATTCTTACCAATTATGGCACTGATAAAGTCCAGTGGAACGTCTATAGCATGTTTCAAGGTTTCGAGTGTCTTTGACTTCTTCTGGCACTCTTTCAATGCTTCGTCAATTTGCTTGTGGGTGTGTTGTTTAGGATCAACTTGTTGTGATCTATCTTCTTTATAGTCTTGACTTAAATATTTCGCAAATGATTCTTTGCTTCTATCTAACAACTTCTGGTTGGTTTCTGATCGTATTAGTGATCCACTCTGTAGCCCAATGACAGGGTATTGTTCTGGTGGGAAATCCTTGAATAATTGGTTCTTCAAAGAAACACTCGATATACTTTCCAATAGAGTTGCAAGAGAGGACATTAAGTGAGGAATTCTTCCATATAGATACACCGATTGATGATTTGAGAATGGTACAAAAATAGTTGAGACATCAATTGTCGGTATGAGCTCTTTCAATTTATCAACACCGACTGATTCTATGAGATTGTTGGAGATTAACAAAGTGACATGATATATGGTGTCGACAGTCCCTGTTTCCAAAACATCCAACAAAAAATAACTTATATGAATAGTAGCAATTGTTATCTCTTTTAACCCACCAGTTATGATGACTTCTCTATCCACGCCTGCAACAATCTTGTCTGTCACAAGTAATACTGTGTTTGATAGTTTTTGTATTTTTTCAATATTAGACTTTCCATCTTTACCCAACAATAGATCACCTTCCGTATTAGAAACAGACAATCGTAGTTGGAATTGTCCCACTGTATCAAACTTGAGTCTCTGAGAAGTCGTTGATATCAAATCGTTGACTTTTGATGCGATTTGTTCCTTGGTCTCTTCAGTGTCTGGTCTATAAGTGTCAATCGCTTGTTTTGGCGGCAGTGGTGGTAAATCAACTGGCTTTTTTGCCTTCTTATTCACGTTCCCAGTAGTACCAGCTTTTGATGTTGTAGCAGCAGCTCTTGTTCTTTTTCTCGGTGGCATTTTGTTCTGAAATCTTTGAAATGACTTGGTTTAGTGACATTTGATTTTCACACTTGTATTTTTTTAAGCTCAAAGAAAAAAAAAACATCAAGATCAAAAAGACTTAAAACATCAACAACTCTTTAAAAGAGATTCAGACCTTAGTTAGGGCTATTTCATTCATTATCAGCGTGGTGGAACTATGAGATTCAGCCCGCATCGCACAATTCCAAACAACTCGATTGAGGATATTGATCCTGGCTACGATTCGCTTTCTGACGATGAATACACAGAAGATATGGGTCTTATAGACTCGTCACCATTGAAATCAATTTTAACACCTTCCAAGACACCTACAGCCAAATACCTCGAGAGAAAAGAGCTCAGAAAAAAGTATCAAGTATTCAGCTCATCTCCTTTGGCAAAAGCTGACCATACATCCCCAAAACCACAAGCATCCACAGAATTAGAGAACGTTGATGAGCTGAGTGTGTTGATGGGAGATCTCAGATTCAAGGAAAGATACCAAATAGCAGTTGAGACCTCACAATTAGACTCCAAAAGAAGGTCAAGACCTGGAAGCAGACCATCAAGTCGGTCCAATTCAGCAAGACATACGAGAAGATCATCACTAGTGGAGCCAATATCCTCGCCAATATTAGGTAACAAAAACTCAAGTCATTTGAACTCAGAGCAACTAACTACATCTCCTGATATTAATTCCAAATATACAGATCACCAATACTTTCAGAAGAGACAAGAAGATATTCTGGGAGATATTGAGAGTAGAACTTCCAGACGTTCTAAAGAAGTTGAGGACCAAATCAGAGCCATTGAGCTTGAAAGAAAACGTCAAGAAGAAGAACGCAAGAGAAAAGAAGAGGAGGAAAGAAGAAGGTTAGAGGAAGAGAAGCGTCGTAGGGAAGAAGAGGAGAGAAAGAGAAAAGAAGAAGAAGAACGTAAACGTAAGGAAGAGGAACAACGAATCAAAGAAGAAGCTGAAAGGGCAAAGAAAGCTAAAGAGGAAAAGGAGAAAAAAGATGCTGAGGAAAAAAAGAGAAAAGAGGAGGAGCTAAAACAGAGAGAAGAAGAAGCTGCTAAAAAGGGAAAGGGCATAACTAATTATAATGAAGTTGAAAAACAATTTTTGCATTACAAAGAATTGATTGGAAAGATCAAAGAGGACATTGTCGGTAAAGTGAAGTCAGATCTTCCAACCAAGAATGCTATCTTGAAACACAAGAGAAAAATCAATCCAAAATTTGGTCAATTGACTAATAGTTTATCACAATTGAATCGTATAAGTACTGAAGTTATAGGATTGATCAATGAAACCAAGGCAAATGAATTAGCTTTTAAATGGATTATGAATTTCGTTGCTAAAGCTATTGTCGCACAAGCTGAAACTGAAGTTAGAGCACATGCAAGTTCATCATTACCTCTTGCCAAACTGACACTCAATTTACTAGTTGAATATCCAGAATTGAAGGAATTTTTACTAGCGAGATTTGTTAAAAAATGTCCATTTGTGATAGGATATACATGTGCTATAGATACAGTAGAAGGTAGACTAAGAATGGGGTGGAAAAGACATGATGATGAAAAATGGGAAGACGAGGTGAGTTATGATGAGAGAATGGCAGGAATGACAACTCTTTATGGTGTTATAACGAGATTACCATTAGATCCAAAATATTTCAATACTGCAGAGCATCCTTTACCTATTTCTAATAGTTGGATTTTCCTTGCCCGGTTAGTAAACCAGCCTAAGGAACTTCTCACCAATGCACATTTCATCATCACAGCATCGTGGTGGGAAGCTGCTGCTTCAGAGATTGTTCAAGTTTATGGGAAACAAGGTACAAAGATGTTGAGTCTTTTATGGACATCATGGGCTCAATCAGTTGACGATAAAAACTTCTCTGGTGCAAAGACTCTACAAACTATGGGTGAAGATTGGGTCCAGACAGGTCAGATCAAGAGATTCGATGAGATGGAGGCATGAAATAAATAGATTAATTAGATGAATTTATGTATTTACTTATGTATAAGTGAACCCGGTGCTAACCCAATATCGATTCAAGTCCGGATCCACAGTTTTTTTTTTTTTAAATCTTTATCGAAATCAACAGAAAAGCGCACTGGCATTAGAACAATCGAAATACTTTTGATCTTATGCTCTTCAGTGCTACGAAATTGCTGAAAAGACCATTCATTACTCAAACAATTAAATTATCACACACGATGGCCAGACCAGATATTCCTATTCCCTCCTCTCCACAGCCTCCATATCCACTTGTTGAACGTAAGGTGAAAGTTGTGGCAGGATTCGGAAGAGGTTCTTCAGAACTGGGAATCCCAACAGCTAATGTTTCTACAAAGGAAGTCCATTCAGTAACACAATTGGATCCTGGTGTATATTTTGGATTCGCCAAAGTGGAAAAAGATGAAGAACATAAAGTTACAGAAACAAAACAACGAGAGAATGGTTCAAATGTTGATTACAAATATGGGTATGAATTAGAAGAAGGTAAAGATTTAAACACAGTGTTACCAATGGTGATGTCAATAGGATGGAATCCTTTCTATGGGAATAAGGAGAAGGCAGTGGAACTACATATCATTCACGAATTTTCTACAACTTTTTATGGGGCCATTGTGTCATTTAATGTCTTGGGGTACATAAGACCAGAATTGAACTATACTACAAAAGGTGAGTCCTTATTACTTTTATATGATTTCTTTTATACTAACAAGTCTTTTTATTTAGAAGCATTGATTCAAGATATTCAAACTGATATCAGCATTGGATTAAAGACACTAAAGTCCCCTGAATACCAGAAATACAAAGACTTATAGATGACCATGATAAGAGAAACATAAAAAGAGAAGTCAGGCACTGCTCTATGTGTGTACAATACTAAGTGGTTTTAATAGATGACGACAATCCTTTAATGAGTAATGCTATTGTATAAGTTTTATATATCCTTTTTCGCATCGTCATGCTCATTTCCTCCAGAAATCATATCTGCAATGACTGCGTATGCAACTTTTGCCATTCTATAAAACCAATATAAATTCAAAACGTTCAAAATTGAGTTACCTCCCATAATGACCAATGTGTAAAACAAATTAAATCTTTCATCATCTGAGGAATCATAGAAATCCTTACCTAATTGATATGCTTGATACCAACCATACAAGAGTCTAATGAAAAAGAAAATCAAAATCAAGATGGCATTATTCATAAGGTTAAACCATTCTGGGAATAATTTTGGGAATCTAATACCAAACCATCTTAAATTTAAAAATGGAGTTGAAATTTCAAATAAGATGAAAATAGCAGCATAATGAAAGATATATGGTGTTAATCCAATAGCAAACACTGATGAAGAAACTAAACCATGGATCAAAAATCCAACACCAAAATAATGTACATATCTAATTGAAATTAAGGTGTCCCAAATAAAATATCCCAAAGCCATCGTAGCAACAAGACCACCATATGGAGTATATCCAAAGATTCTATCCTGTGATAAGATAGGATCATTAAACAACGGTATGATTGCGATCAAAATCACAATCGATTGTACCATAGAAACAACATGAATATGGAAATCAACTTTATTCTTTCTTGATAACAGTTTGAACGCGTTTGGGAATAATAAAGGTGCAATTATAGATGAAGCAATGAAAATACCATGATATCCTAATATCACCAAGAATAATTCATGAATGTGCAAATCTAATGTTGGATTGTTGTATAGTGGTTTGATATATTCGTCGACAAAGGGAAGTTGCACATGTGATAGAGGATCATTATATCTATTTGATGTGAAAAAGGACGCTATGCTGTTCGACATGATGTCAGTGTCCTGTTGTGGATATAAGGATTGTGATAAAATAGAGTAAGGGGATCTCTAGCAAAATGGATTGGTGTTTATATTGTATAAACTCGAGTTCTCAACGTTCCGATAGTTACGAAACACATATACAAAAATGCTGATCAGAGACACTGTTGATGATTTTTTGGAATTTAGTGAAATATTATTATTTTACATTCCTAATCCGGTATTCAACCGCTTTGGGAAATTATTTCCTTTTTGGGACGAAATTTATTTTTGGGGCGGTTATCAGAAAGAGCTGTCAAAATTTCAAGTGTCGATAAAACTAACCGCCGAAGTTGGCGCAAGAGCCATTAAGTAAATTGAATAATATTAGGAAAGTGGTCAGGTTATTGGGGATTATGAATGGAAGATTTGATTGAGAGTAATGGCAAGACTGAAGATAAGGAGTAACATCAGTGCGCATTACTGGCTTTTGCTTACGATATATCTTTTCCCCATAGGATTTGTGCTTTATAGCTTAGCTACTCCATCGGACATAGCAAATGATGCTCTTCAAGGGTCCTTAATACATAATGGAACTATTGATCACACTTGTGATGTATCTGGGTTGGATAAGACTGATTCAAAAAGTATATGTCATTATATAACGCATAATTGTGATACAGAATTGTTTGAAATATCCAAAATATTTTTCTGTGATGGTGGTGACAAGAAAACAATCAAAGTTGGCTTAGGTATAAGTATACTTGTGGAAATCATTGTGATTTTTATGATCTTTGGCTTGATCACTTCGAATTTCCTTTATCCAAATTTAGATTTACTGTCCAAACATATTCAAATTTCTGATAGAATAAGTGGGTTGACTTTATTATCTCTAGGAAATGCAACCCCAGATATATTCAGTACTTATAACGCCTTCAAGACCGATTCAAGTTCATTGGCAATTGGAGAATTATTGGGGTCTGCTAATTTTGTCATCTGCTTTGTGATTGGTTGTATGGGTATATTGAAACCTTTTAGAGTTAATCATTTTGAATTCATCAAGGATTTATATTTCTTCCTTGTGCTGATTCTCTTATCATTATACTTCATCCAAGATGAAAAATTAATGACTTTTGAATGTGTGGTTATGATCTCTTTATATCTGCTTTATGTTAACTATTCAATTTTTTTCACTAACGAGGGTAAAGATGTGGGGGAACTTATTCCTTCTGAACCACATGATGAAGAGAATATTCCAGCGTCAAATCATTTGTCGCCGCAACTAGAGGTTATAGATGCAGCAGTTTCAATCAAATCGTCTTTAGATGATAACAAGGCAAAAGGTCTACAGAAGTTAAGTTTCTATGATGCAATGAAACTATGGAGAGCAAAATCCCCATTATTCAAGTCATCTTCACCAAGCCTAGGAGATTCAGATATTGCTCCTCGTGTGAAGAGTTCACAAAATATAAGAGACCTGGAAACTCCGAATTTCCTAGGTGTACAAGGGTCAAGTGATGACGGTACTAGATCGAAAAGAAGTGAAAGTGATCCACTGATTCAGACTGTTTTACATCAACCAAGTCCACTGCAACAACAACCTTCTATTATATTTGAAGATGATGAAGGTCACTTTTATCAAGAAAGTCAGATTGTTAATGATATCCTACCTTCTGAGGAGATTAAGGATTCTATTTGGATATTTTTATTGTCACCACTGTTCGATGACACTGATGCAAAGAACTCCCCTATCACGGTTATAACATTTCCATTGTTATTTCTTCTCAATATATTCATCCCAGTTTACTCAAAGGACCTTGAAATAGACTCATTCAAACACAGAAATCTCATAAACTTCAAAAAATCCTTATTCAATATCCAATTATGCATTCTCCCTGTTGCTTTCCACTATCTTTTATTCTACCAATACCCATTTTTCACCATGCCGTTGAGCATTGTTTCACTGCTTGCAATGCACTCGATTTTCCACAATTATCAAAACTACACTATTCCAGTGGTTGGCTTTGCATCTTCTATTCTGCTCATCATCACAACATCTTCATACCTAATCACAATACTTAAAAACATTGGAGTTATTTTCCGTATCTCAGAAAGTTTACTAGGTCTAACTATCTTAGCATTAGGAAACTCAATGGGTGATTTGATCTCTAATCTGACACTAGCAGAGTTGGATCTTAGTGTTATAGGGATAAATGCTTGTTTTGGATCACCATTGCTATATATCCTAGTTGGTATTGGAATTAATGGGATAGTGGTGAATATACAAAATCGTTCACAGTACATGACATTAAAGATTGATACAAATTTCAAGATGAGCAGTTTTGGATTAGTTGTTATGTTAGTGTTCTACGCTATTGCCATACCCATTAATGGATGGTTTATCGATAGAAAAATTGGTTTGGTTGGTGTACTATGGTGGGGGTTCATAACGGGTATTAATGTATATTCAGAAACTAGTGGATAGATGACATTTGTTTGCTTTTATTTAAAATGAAAACTCCTCTGTAATAAGATTCACTTCATTACCATTTCTAGCTTCAATCTTGGAGAAGACTTTTATGGAATCAATCAAAGAATTTGGACCACATGCCATAATGTTCACTCTTGAATAATTTGCATGATGATGGATTGTATCATACAACATATTCACAATATCTGGACGACCTTTTTTGGAAGTACACCAAATTATTATATCATCTCTTTGGGAGAATTTTATCAATCTCAATGGTTTTTCATTCCTTACAAACCAAATGAATGATACATCAAAGAAAGGATTATTATGATAGATACTTAGTAATGGAAGTGTGAATGAAATTCCTGCACCTCCTGCAATCAATATGATTTTTTGCCTTTTAATGTTGAGAGAACTTAAAGATGATATGGATGACTGATTTGAAAATTTTGAAACGGTTGAGACATGAGTAGATGATTTGTTCTTTTTTGAAGATGATGACAACAATGGTGTTGATTCATGAGATATTATATGGAATGGCATAGGGATCTCTAAAAATGGATCTTGATTAATTGTTGTAACTTCTGGGAAATGTTCAGAAGAGTTCCCATATGGACCGTGTATAAAACAAGTGAATGAGTCTTGCTTTTGAGCTAATTCAAAAAGATCTTTGGTGAATCCAGTTTGAATCTTGATTATTAACATCGGGTTTTTGTTTTCAACAGTGTTTGCGATGGTGAATGGATGAGATTCAAGAATTCTTATCTGTGGGATCTGAATAAATAAATGGTTTGAAACTTTCCATTTGAATTTGCGAGATGTTGGTTTAAATAATAAGTAAGAGATGAGTTTTTGAATTCTTCCCAATTCATTTATGTTTGTATTAATGGACACTATCATCATTTCATCTTCTGGGTCAATCTGTAACACACGACATTTGAATATCCACAATTGAGAGAACCAACGAATAACTCTATCATAAATCAAACATCCAGAAACGAAAACCACAAATGGCTTACACACATAATGATGACGATAAAACACTGGAAGGAAAAGCACAAAGCTCACTAAATGTAAATAATAAAAAATTTCATAAAACTTGCGCCTGATATAACCTGTTGATGCAATAGATAAAAAAATGAATGCAGTTGTACAAATGAGCCCAGTCTGTCCCTTGACACCATTTAATAAATAATCCCATGTTAAGCAATAGGCAAAGGCCACAGTATGCACCAGAGCCATGAACACAACAAGAATCCCAATGTATTTATGATAGACAATCATGTTTTCATAAGATTGATTTATCAGCACTAGTAATGGACCTGACTTTAGAGGGATTAAATATAGTAACGGTATGTTAGTTGCAGAAACTAGACCTGACCTAAGAGCCAAATTGAACGAATCATCCATGGGTAGATTATATAGGAAGATGAATGCATTGATGGTATAATATGTTGTGATGATTAATAGTGTTTTGTAGTCGTTGAATAAATATGAAAATATTGGAAGTGATGGTTTTGTTAGCAGTAAAGACTGAAGTTTAAGTGATTGGATTGACCAGAATGATTTTGATGATGGAGTTGATAGTGGGTATGACAAGCGTCTTTTGTATTTGAATTGAAGATATTTGTATAGTTTTGTGCACTGATGAATAGTTGTGATGATGAGGATGAATAGTATTGTGGCATATTGATAATATCTAGTTATCTTCTTTGTGAGTCCGATATGTTTATAGATTAGGTCTCTGTCCTTCTTGAATGGATTTTCTCTTCTGAACGACGACTTGTGTTCTGTTTCGTAAGTTGTATAGCTGGACATCTTCGCACCATAGTTGTCGTTTTCATCTGTAATATTGAAAGCCTCAGTTTAATGATCTGGGATCACTGGATGTTTATATAGTATGAGAAAAAGATCAAAGAGTGTATTATATCGAATTTTATCGGATCGATCAATTTACCTTGAATTGATTAATCATGGCTATTGTGAAAAGTAGGCACAATATTGTTTTCCATCAAATCAGAAAAAAGGGTGTTTAATGCTTTAAAGCCGCTTTTAGGAGATCTTGATGTGGCTGTCGGGAGAATGAACTTTGACTGTACTTCAATGGCTAAGTGATGATCTGGAAGTTTTAATCAAGCTGTATATTGCGGCTTTAAGATAGGCAAGTTGCTACTGGGTGTCAGAACAAATAGATCAAATTATGGATAGGTACTCTGGAGTCTGATCTCATAAGAATAGATCAATCTGATAAAATTGATAATTTTGCGAAACGTGCACTTCGGGACTGAGTGCTCAATCGGGAAATATGTGCGTTAAATGAATGGATTAATTCATTATAGAAACTACAAATACTGGTGTTGATGGCCCTATATTATCGTGTATAATCGATTAGATAGATGGAAATACTCAAAATTCAGATGTTAGGCATCAAAGCAAGTACACCGACAGCTAAAGCAGCTATGGAGGCACCAGCAACATTGGCAGCACCTTCAAAAGTTGAGATAGCAGCTGAGGTTGATTCAGCTGTAGTAGTTTCTTGAGCTGAGCTTGAGGATGTGTTTTCAGCAGTAGTTCCAGCAGCACTTTCAGAAGTGGTTTCAGCAGTTGAACTTTCAGTAGAAGAGGATGCAGTAGTCTCAGTTGCACTAGCTTCAACAGATTGTGCAACAGAAGTTGTTGCCTCAGCATTATAACCATCAGCTCTATCAGTTGCAATCAAAGTGTATAAAGTGTTTCCAATACCATCAGTGACAACACTGCTTCTAGTTGTGTATTCAGAACCAGTTAATGGTTCACTACCAACATATTTGGTGACAGTAATTGTGTGAGAAGCTAATGGTTTAGTATAAGTGACCCAATTGGAGTCGTTTGCCAATGTAGAAGCAATTGAAGTGGCAATAACAGCGAGTGTGATAAATTGCATTTTGTTAAGTGATACTGTGGTTTAAAACAAATATTCTTAACTTGTGGGAGACTGTTAACTTTTATAGTTGAAGAAGAAAGGTACAAGTCTACTCAATTCACTAAAGCGTAACCTTTGATTTCTCAGGTAATCATAAACGAATGTTACTTATTTCTTGTGTAAGGTATTATGTATTTTCTAGAATCAATAGTCTTTAGCTCTTATTCGATGCCTTCTAAGTTCTATGCGGTCAGTAGGCATATAAGTCTGTAATAATAGTCCATATTGCAGCCTTCTATTTAAAACTTTGTCCCTATGATTCCTAAGGGTCCAGCCAAGCATTTACAAGTTACGATCCAGATCGCAGGCTCATCAGTTGTCTTTCAATTTTATTAAAATGATGAAATGGTTTTTTTTATTGGGACGAGTTTTAGATCCAATCATCAGTCTTGCTAGTATGCATCATCAATATCTTCTGATCAGCTACATTAAGAGATATCATTTTAGTAGCAGTATTGTAAAGTTCAAATTCCTGAGAAGAATATTTTGATCTGGGCTTCTCCGAGTTGAAATTATGATGTAGTTTGGGCTTTTGGTCAACCTTCCTTAGAAGGACCAAAATAGGCACTAAATTTGTTCCAACCAGTTCAAAGTCACTATAAATAGATCTAGATAAATTCTTGGTAAAATATACGAACTTCGAACAAAATCTCAACCTGTGATTATTATTCAAATATCACTCAATCCGCAAAATTAACTATTTCCCTACGTTAAGCCTCATTGGTAAAGCTTTTGGTTCAAGACTTAAGTTCATCATGTGGCATGTTCCTTCGTGCTGAAAGCACTTTGACCGTATCGAGTTGACAGTAAAAAAAGTTTCGCGAAAAAATTCATGTGCATTTAACAATAATCACGTGATAAATTATTTAAATATCTATTTAAACTGTTTAAACCTTTTTAAATTAGCTGAAATTTATTAATTTATAGTTAAAACTTTGAGATTAATCTACTCAAGTGCTTTTATTGTATAATTTTTAAAATTTTCCTCATAACTTGTTTTTTTGAATTTGTACTTCAATCTAGTAAATTTTCTGTAAACTTCAAATTTACATAAAAATGTTGTATTTTTAAAAAAATTCTGAAAAACACTAAAATAACTAAAATAGTTGCTTATTTTAGCTTTATTTATTACGCTACTTATTTTTTTAAGCTATATATTTATTTGAGTAGGTAAGTAATTCAGCATTAAGTGAACATTGATTACATAAGCAGGTGCTAACGTAGAGGCCGTTAATTTCCACTACATTATAATTTATAAGTTCATTTAGTGTCGATTAGACAAGTTTGAGCCGACCCGATACTATATTTTGGATTTCTTTGAGGGCCTGAAATTAGACAGACAACTTTAGTTATGTTTCTGATATCCAAGTATCCGAGCAAGTTGATTTACCTGAGATTTTTCATAAATCTGCTAAATATTGTGGCATTTTAATCTGCGTTGCGGCTATCACAACATTAATACTCCAAGTTTCTCTCAGGACTTAAGACCCACGATGCTTCGAAATCTGAGAGGTATATAAAGATAGAGAATCATTTTCCTTCTAAAACTAGAGTTTTTGTGATCATTTATGAATTGAGCTAGAAAGATGCTAAAAATATTTCAAACAGCCCCAATATCAGCCTCAGTCTCTAGAGGTATAAGATCGTTTTCTAAAAGTGCCTCAAGAAATGCTTTTAACATAAAGTTGTCAGGAACAGCTCAAGGTTTCACTCAGCATGTTATTGCTGAAGGTGAAGGGATAACTAATCACGAGATCAAGACTGATTGTTTCAAGAGTTTTGGTGGTGAAGATCTCAATCCAGATCCTATTCAATACTTATTTGCAAGTATTGGAGGTTGTCAACAAATTACTGCTCATTTGGTAGCTAAAGATCTTGGAATTAAGCTTGGTCAGGCAAAAATTGATACTAAAGCTGATTTAACTCCACAAGTTATTAAAGAAGGAACTCTACCGGCATTTAGAACTAAGAATGTTACAATCAATTACCAAGTTGAAACAGATGCTACTGATGAACAATTTGAAGAATTAAAAGAGACAACTGAGGCCAAGTGTCCAATTGCAAATATATTCATCAATAGTCATGGATTGAAATTTAATAGTAACTGGAGCAAAATTCCCTTAAAATAGAGAAATGTCGCACTTTATCTACTCCGGAATGTAGAACTGTTATCTATGTGTCACCAAGATGCTTAATCTGGGTACACTGTACAACGATCGTCTCTCCGAGAAATAAAACAATTGCAACCGTGTCCATACATAGAACACACTAATACAAGACACACTACACTATAATATAACCCAATACACCATTATTAAACACAATATAACTAGTTATTTAAGAGCCAAACACACAAATAGTAACCCGTCCATCAACCGTTGAGTTTTCCCGATGTGTGGCTCATTACCAAAAATTATTTCCTTTAGCGCCAAAATTCGAATGATCAAAATTCAGTGAATACGAAATTTTACTGCAATAAACGAAAACTGGGATTTGTTTTCTTCTTTCTTTACAAAACAGTTGTTGGTACTGCTTTATAGTGGGAAGGGGGTTACATATCTCATAAATCAGCACTACTCATACGAGAGCGGTTAGGTACGCTGGACTTGGGACGGTTACATTTTTACGTGTCAGGTCGTTTGCTGGCTTTGGATTTGTGTGCAGATCTCTTCTTTATCGAGGGACTTTAGAGGGAGTTTCTCGTTCTCATCAAATATTCATCTACACTTCTCACAACTCATTCACTTCTCTCAGTTTGGAGAAATATTGTTCAATATCACTGTTTAGGTACTTTTGAAGACCACCATCGGCTCTGTTTACGCTCTTGTTGGCCCCTGATATATGGTAAAGGTGCTATAAAAAGATATTGGCCTTATAAGGCCCACTCAACACAACAATAATAACAATAGCAACAATTTTATTCCATTTGGGAAAAATATTGGCGGCTGTGTTATAATACTTCTATCAAACAATATCAAATAGTTTAACTTCAAGATGTTGGGTCGATTGTTCAATAATAGGTCAACAGACCAGTTGAATAAAGGAGTTTCTACTAATCCGTTGGTACCATCTCATCAATATAACGGTTCATCTACCAATACTGCAACACCAAAGCAGCTGGGGAATCCAACAGTAATGGGAACAGAAATTTCAGCTTATTCAAATGAGGATTCTTACTCGAGGACAATTTTATACGGTACTCCAAACCATCTTCAGTCCTACAATCTTGAAACACAACATTTTAGATTGGTTATAATCCATGATAAAGGTAAATTGTTGATGAAGAATAATTACAAGGTGCATTATGACTCTTCGATAGATGGCCATTTCAACAGATCAAGTAATAACAAGCTAGACAATAGACATAAACTTGATGAACTAATAGATGTGATGTTTGGAAACCCAATACATCAAGGTCTCAACAGATCTGATCATTTCAAAATCCATGTTTTATCAAAGCTTCCAGATTTGAAGGAGTCAATCTTGGTAACAAAGCATTTTTATGTTGACAAGAAACACAACTTTGCTATTGGTATTGTGATACCTATAAGTCTGAATAATATTTCAAATGCTTTACTTTCGAATTGGAGCACTATTGCAACCCATTTAAATTTGTTCAAGGCTCTTTTCATTGAAAATCATTTGATGAGCGCAAAAAAGACAACAACCGCAATGTCGAGCTCAAATTATTTGGATATTTCGATATTTTTCAAAACATTTATTAAATCTCTAAAATACCTGTCAAGTACACCAAGGTTGTTATTGGGTCTTACAAAATTTGATTCAGTCTTACAGAACTGGTGTTTTGAAATTAATAATTGGATTGAGGTGAAGGATGGTGCAAAGTTGGGATTCAGTGGTTCAAAATTCTTAACCACACTGTTGACAATTGTGTATGGTATAAGAGAACAATTAGTAAATAGGGATCATAATGATGAATTTACACGTGTGGTTATAATGGCATCAAATCCAATGGTAGCTCAAAAATTAATAGTCATTATTTCTGGTCTTTTACCTTTTGATTTAGATTTTAAGGCTGTTGATTATAAAGAGGTGGACTCACTGGAAGATACTGTTTGTGAGAGCACTGATGACGGATCAAGTGAGATGAAGTTCGATAATGAGCACGAACAAAGAACACCACCTACCCCTTCAGTTATTAAGAAAGGTTGGGAAATACCAACAACACCTTCAGCATCTGTGGCAACAGCGTCGTTAATGACACCATGTCGAAGTTCAATTATACAACCAACTTCAATTTCAAACTCGAATTCTGTTGCATATCTATCCTCATCTCTTTCTTCTTCATCTACTTTCTCAACTTCATTGAGTCGTGGTTTCCAACTCTTACAAAATTGGAAAACTTCTAGTGGAGGAGAAAACAATACAACAGTGAATTATTCTTCACCTTCTTCATCCTCATCAGCTTCATACAAAACACCTTCACCTAATAATGAATATGAGGACTATCCATGGAGTTCAAATTTAAATCAAGTGGCTCATCCAAATTATACATTATCTTCTGGACACCATTTAACAAGAGCAAGTTCATCTTATGATTTAACATCAGGACTATCCAATATACCCAAGTGCCTCAAAAGGTTATCAATACCCAAGTTGCCACATATCGAGAGAACTACAACTACATTGTACAAGATTGGCGAATCACAAAAGTCTAAAAGCCAACTGTTTAACAGATCACGTAAAAGTTGCTTCAATTTATTAGGCTCCAAGGTTAGTACAAGTATTGAGAGAGATAATGTAAAGAATGTCGCAATACTGGATGTTTCATTTGATGATGTTGAAGATGATTTGGATATGAATAGCTCTGATGGCACTGCTGACGATTATAATGATTATGTTCATCATACCCTACCACAACTTTGTGGTTATGTGAACGAATATATCCCTGATTTCCAATTACAAGCATGTCCTATATCACAAGAGTTGGATTCCAAAATTGTGGTATCGATGAAGAATGATTTGAACAGTTATGCTCGTTCCAAGACAATTCTGGTTTCACTCAGGGCAAGAGAAATAAAAGAAATAACGCTAACAAAGAAAAATTACGAATATAAGTCGAATGTTAGAAAACTATACCATAATTCAAGACCAAGTTATTCAATTGATAAAGAGAACTGGTCAAAAATTGAATCCTTTTTGGACTCAATAGTTTCTATATTCCGCGATCATGATCTACAAACTGATGATAGAGACTTCTCTGAAGTTGAACGTTTGTTGAAACAACTTTAATATATATATACAAGACAGATAATAATGATAAGAATAATAATATAATTGTTGGTGGGATTGTAAGTTTGAATTGAACTGGTTTCCGCGAACGTGTTTTACAAAAAAATCCGAGTAGTTGATTTTTCAGCTCCGATTTTTTTGTTGTTGAATTTTCGAACTTTTCGTTGATATTCAAAAAACAATAAAGCTGGCATTATCATCCTTTTGATTAAATCTATTTTGCTGTTGCTGTTATAGTTCTGTTCTAGTTGTCATTTCCGAAAGACGTAGTTAATAGATATAATTGATAAGGAATAATAGGCATAATGTCAGAGGAGATCAAGGATATCTTCTCTAGTGATGAAGATGATTATGAACCAGAATTAAAAGAGGAAAGTCTAGAATATGAAGATGATGAAGATGTACCAAAGATTTCGGAACATGATAAATTAGAGTCCCAAAAGAAATTAGACCTAAAGAATGAGATTAAACAGAAAATACCCGATGGCTTACAATTGTTTTTAGATTTAGAAGATAAAACTGAAGAAGCATTAAGTACTTTCACCAATTTAGAAGTTTCAACATATGCCAATAAACAACTTGGAAATTCCGGACAAGGAGGAGAATTCATGTCTTGTGAGTGTCAAGAATATTGGGACGGAGACGTGAATATGGCATGTAATGATGATGATTGTATTAATAGAGGTACTAAAATTGAATGTATTAATGGCCATTCAACTTGTGGCGATGATTGTTCAAATCAAAGATTTCAAAAAAAGCAGTACGCACCTATAAACGTGATACAGACGGCTAAGAAAGGATATGGTGTTCGTGCTCAAGAGGATATTGAACCAGATACTTTTATTTATGAATATATTGGAGAAGTTATTGATCATAAAACATTTAAGAAAAGAATGGTTGAATATGATGAATTAAAATTTAAGCATTTTTATTTCATGATGTTACAAAAAAATGAATTTATTGATGCAACAAGAAAAGGTTGTCTTGCAAGATTTTGTAATCATTCTTGTAATCCAAATTGTTATGTTGAAAAATGGGTTGTGGGTAAGAAATTAAAGATGGGTATTTTCGCCAAAAGAAGAATACTGAAAGGTGAAGAAGTTACATTTGATTATAATGTTGATAGATATGGTGCTAATGCTCAACCATGTTATTGTGGCGAACCAAATTGTATTGGATTCATTGGTGGTAAGACTCAAACTGAAGCTGCTTCATTATTGCCACAATTCATATCTGAGGCTTTAGGTTCCACTATTGAAGATGAACAAGAATTCTTAAAAGCCAAACAAGCATCAGGTGAAAAGATTGTTAAGAATGATAATAATATGAATGTTGAATATATTAATTCATTAGTTATGAAACCTATTGATATTTATGAAGTGAATAAAGTTATGGGTGTATTGTTACAATGTGAAGAGAGATTGATTGCAGATAAATTACTTGAAAGAATTGAATTGACTCAACAAGCACTGCAACACAAGATCAGTTTTGCTCATGGTTATACTTCTTTTGGTAGATTAATAAAGTATTATTATGAAGATGAAACACAATTTCAAGTTGATGATGATCTTGTATTACAATTGTTGAAGATTATGCAAAGTTGGCCAAAAGTTTCCAAGACATATATTAATAAGGTGGATATAATACCAACTGTTAAAAAATTGATTGATAATACAAAGAATGGTGAGATTAAGAAGATATCTAATGAATTATTGGATAGATGGTCGTCATTTGAAGAATTTCTTAGAATTAAAAAATCTGATAAAAAAGTTGAAAATAAATTTGTTTTCGATGCTAGAAGACATCAAAGACAAGAATTTTCACCAGAGAGGAAAACTCCAGAAAATGAAGGTTTACCTGTACCTTGGAAGAGTGCCACTGCACCAAGTGGTCAAATTTATTATTATAATGAAGTGACACAAGAGACACAATGGGAAAAACCTGTTTCCAAGAGTTTGAATACTACCACATATACTGAAGATCCATTAGAGAAGGAGAGACATGAATTAGAACGTCGTGAGAGAGAATTATACAGATTAAAGAAGGAGCAAGAGGAGAGAGAACAGCAAAAAAGAGAATATGAAAGAGCTAAGCATCAACAATTGAATAAACAAGCTAATGATATAGCCAAAGTTATTGAGAATGCGAAAAAATTGGAACAACAGAGAATAGCGAATGAGAAGGAGATTGAAAGATTGGAAGCTGCTAAGAAATTAAAGAAGGAAGAATATAAGAAGAAACTTGCTGCAAAAAAAGCAGCAGCAGCAGCAACATCAGCTTCATCAAATGGATCTTCTGCCACGGGGACTCCTTCATCTGGGAACCTTGAAAAAAGTTGGTCCAAGTTCTTTGCACAGTATATTCCAAACATGCTGAAGAAATATAGAGAAGAGATTGGACATGATAATTTAAAGCAATGTGCTAAAGAGATTACTAAAATTTTAGTGGAGAAGGAACAAAAGAAAGATTCCACAAAGAAACCTCCAAAGGAATTAGAACATGATAAACGGAAGAAAGTGAAGGTATTTGTTGAATCTTATATGGAGAAATTTTTGAATAAATATCGTGCAAAGCATAATAAGAGGAAACATGAAGGTGATGGAGATAAAAATGGTCATAATCATAATGGCGGGACCAAAAAAGCCCATACGAGTTGATAGTTTGGGGAATAATGAAGTGAAAAGAGAAATAAAAACGGTAATTTTGTAATATATATGTTTTAAAGTAGAAAAGTTTTTAAATGGAATTCCATTGTCAAGTTCAAAAAAGTGTAGTTTTTCATTGTTTTTAGTGAAAAGTTTATATTCTATTGTCTTGTCCCGATTAGGAAATGTATACCATTTTCATCAAACATTATGAATTAATTTTGTGCCAAAATTGATTTGAAGTTATTAAGAAGATAGAATTGTTTTTATTGAGGTAGTTTGGTATAAAGATGGTAAGATATATTCTTCTTTTAAAGAGTTTTGTGGGAATTTATATATTGTAAGAAAGAGCTTTAAGAATATGATACCCATTGAAAGAATAGGTGAAACTTTCAATTTGGCTCAAGATTTAGAATCATACGGACCGGATTTGCAATGTTATTGCACCAGATGTCAATATAAGAGATCTCAACAGGCACGAGTGGAAAATGTGAGTTGATAATTAATGGAATGTTGGATATTAATAAATCGTGAGATAATATTAACCAAGAGCATTAATAGAACTTTTTTTATGGGATAGGTATTTTCCCACTTTGGATATTAAATTGTATCATATTCTTGAAAAGTTTCAGTTATGAAGATGATTTCCAATTTAGTGAGGACATTCTTGAGAGTTATAAAGATCAAATAACATTATATCAACCAAACATTGTTTTAAAAGGTGAAGATCACCAGCTTGTATCTCAAGTTATCATGAGACATGAATTGGACCAGTACAAATTCGATAGATATGTCCAATGGAGTACAATTGGACTCCTAGTGGAGTTCATAATTGTCATTCTCATAGTTTTAATCATGACGGCATCGGCTGGGTAGTGAGATCATCACCAATTCTCATCTCATCTCATCTCATACTCTGCTCAATTAATTAAATCATCCCGAATTCTCACACACCATCACGCTTAAAACAGTTACCATGTCCGGGCTTAGAAGACCCATCTATTAATAGACAGCCCATACAGTACAAATATCATCTGAAACGTAACTACATTATAACCACTAATACTACAGCTATAATTCAATATTAACTGAAATTGTATTGAGTAGCTCTTTAAATTTGGTTCCTGGCTCGACCGGATTGAAAAAAAAATCTCATAGCCTCGATTAAATCGCAGGGCTTGAAGTTGAATTTGTTTAAATAAATATTCACACAGACGCAAAAAAAATCTTTTAATCAACTCATTTAGAGATTCTTCATAAGTAACGAGATTACTCTTGTCTTCCAATCGCTAGTGGGACTCTTCACAATCGCATAATTAATATTATAATACAATCGTTGACGTTTCCAAGTCCCAAGATAACCAAGACCTGACAAGAATTTCAATTACATTATGAAGCTTAGCCAACTATTGCAAGTTTTAGCTGTCAGTAGCTCAGTGCTATGTCAAGATAACAACAACAATAACAACAATAACAATAATAATAACCAGAATACAGCCACTGTTGGAGGCTCTGCTTCAAACACTCAAGGTCAATCCTCTGCATCATCATCATCAGCTAGACAATATTCATCTGAATATGGTGTTATAGAATTTGATAATCTTGGATTTGAAGGTTACTATACCCATGTTAAGAAATTGGATGATAGTGATAGTTGTGAATGTGAAGTTGCTAGTAATAGTGATCGTACAATTTTTTCTGGAGCTAATGCACCAATAAATGAAGAAGTTTCTGTACATTTTAGAGGTCCTTTAATACTTTCTCAATTTGCATATTATGTTGCTGATAGTTTTATAGTTGGATCAGATACTAATAATTCTGATTGGGAAAGATTAAGTTATTATGATGCTTCTTCTCAAACTTCAGAAAATGTTACATTCCTTACAGCTGCTGGTGAAAATTCAACTTGTTTAGGTAAAGCTTTAACATATGCTGATTCTGATGGTGTTTCAAAAGCTGATGATTCAACAATTTTAGCTGAAGATACAAAAATCATTTCTGATGAAGAATATATTATTTTTTCAAATATTAGTTGTGAAAGTTCAGGTTTTAAAAAAGATTGTGGTGTTTATCGTGATGATATTCCAGCTTATCATGGATTTTATGGTACTACAAAAATGTTTTTATTTGAATTTTCCATGCCTGAAGAAACAAGTGAAGATGAAGATTCTTTTGATTATTATAATATGCCAGCTATTTGGTTATTAAATTCTCATATTCCAAGAACTTCTCAATATCCAACAAATACTAATTGTTCTTGTTGGAGTAGTGGTTGTGGTGAATTTGATATTTTTGAAGTTATGAACACTACCGAGGCCAATCATTTGTTTTCCACTCTTCATGATTATCAAGGTACTGGTGATATTCAAACAGGTCTTCAAGCTTATGGTTATATTGAAAGAGATACATCTTCTGTTATGAGAGGTGGTGTTGTATTTGGATCCGATGGTAGTGCCACAGTGTTTTTATCAAACAGTACCAATATTGATTCAACAGTTAGTGCTGATGATTTAAACGATTGGATCTCTTCAGCTTCAGAAAGTGATAAAACAGTTACTGATACATTAGTCTCTGCAACAAATACAGGTACTGGTAAAGTTAATGGTGCTCCAGGATTCTTTATTGATATCAGATATGTTTTCGCTGCATTTGCTGCAGTTGGTGCAATGACTTTGTTCTGATTTATTCATCATTTTTTTTAACCCATTTTTTACTTCGTGATTTGTTTTATTTGATACTTTTCCTTTATTATGAAAAAAAGATACACTATATAAATTATACATTAAGTCTAACATGACGTTTGTACCAAAAAAAAGACGGTTTTTCTGTGGAACTGATATTATTGTAGACTAAATGAATAACCAGAATAAAACAATACAAACTTGATAAATCTAATATAAATACTCTTTAAATCAAACCTCAAATTGAAATCTGTCACAAATCGGAAAGCGCACTACTTCAAATGATTACATAATTTTTTATATCCACGTGAAGTTTTGACAGAGATGTTTTAGTGATTTGAAGATTCAAATACTTATAAATTTGTATTTATAGTAAAGAAGGAGACAAAAGTTATAGAGGTTTTGTAACGATGATGAAACATATGAATTCTGCTGCTGAGAGGCTTGTTAATAGTTCCAGAGTTGCCCCATTTGGGCCCAAATGAGGATACGTTATTACTTACATCAAATAATTACCAAATTAGGGTCCCAATGGACAATTTGATGTAACAAATTAATTATTCAAGATTAAAAAGAGTTTTAAACATGATGTGGATAGAAATAATGTCTTGTTTTAAAAGATAGAGTAATATATATATATATATCAGGGGGTTTCATTCTTGGTTTTCTTTGGTTTCATACTTTATTTGAACATTTTTAAAGAAAATATGGGTTATCAAGCTGCATTAATAGCATTAAGTACTATAGCCATTCTTGTATTAATACCTCCATTTATTTGGCATGCAAAGACTATAAATATTCCAGCTATAGCGTTGATTATATGGCTTCTTAGTATGGATATTAAAATATTTGTTGACGCTATAATATGGGGCAGAGATGATTTTCAAACAAGATATGATGGACGTGGTTATTGTGATGTTATGGTTAAATTAGAAGTTGGTGCAAGTGTTGGTATAAGTTCATCTGTTGCAGGTATAATGTTTAATTTATACAGAATTTTAAAAGCTGATAAAGTTATACCAGGATTAACAAGTTTTAAAAAAATTTGTACAGATTTAATTATAAGTTTATTAACACCTATTTTCGTTATGGGAGTTAATTATTTAGTTCAATCAAGAAGATATTTTATTTTCCAATATTCAGGTTGTCAAAGTGTTTTGACTTTAAGTTGGGTCACTGTTGTTTTATATACAATGTGGATGGTTATATGGTCATTTGTTGGAGTTGTTTATTCAATAATGATTCTTATTAGATTCTTTAAGAAAAGAAAAGATGTTCGAGATATTTTAAGATGTACAAATTCAGGATTAAATTTAGTTAAATTTTCAAAATTATTAATTTTTTGTATCATTGTTATATTAATTATGTTCCCATTTTCATTATATATGTTTTCAAGTGATTTAGGTAATGTTAGTCCAGATTATGATTTTGAAACAACACATTCAAAAGTTTTTTGGAATGCAATATTATATATGCCTTTTAAAAAACCATATTTTGTTACATGGGTTTATTTATCATTATCATATATTGTTTTCATCTTTTTTGGATTAGGTTCAGAAACTATTGATATGTATTTAGAAATTTTATCCAAAATTGGATTTAAACCATTAATTACATATGTTAGACAAAAAAGACAAGAAAGAAAAATACAAAAAGCTGATGAATTAGTTTCAAAAGCTATTCATGGTGGTGGGAATTTAGGAACTAGTTCTGAAGTTGGTACAGCTTTTGATGTTGAAATGCAAAGAATTATAAAAGAAGATGATGAAGATTATGATGATGATGATAAATCTCCAACTTCTACAACAACTTCAAATGTTTTCTCTGATAAACATGCTATTTCTAAAAAATATAATAATTTTGAATATTTAAGTGGATTTAATGAAAGTATGCTTGAAGGATTAGATGAAGATGATTTAAATTATATAAATATGTTGTATGAACATGATACAGGTGAAAATAATTCACAAACATTGGAAAATGATTTAAGTGATTCAAAACAGAAAGTACAAGTTGAAGTTTCTACACCAATATCACCAAAGGAATCTGTGGCTAGTTCCTCAAAAGAAGGAGAATTTGATTTTGTTTATAAGATACAGCATAGACAATAATGATTATATATATATGTGTTTTTTTGATTTAACTACTTGTAGATATTTTATAATACAGTCTTTCAATTAAAGATAAGAATAGAGATAAATAAAACTCAGAGAATACAATTGTCTTTTGCAACATCATAATATATAAAAAAAAGTTTAATAAAAATTGGATTTATAAAGAACACCTAGTTACAAGAGGATAAAAACTAACAATTAAAAAGCTTTGGTATAATAATAATAATAAAAAAAAAACAGGCAACATCACAAACCACAGCTAATTATTTCCCTAAATTATTCTTGGAAAGTTGAGTTTGGGTTGTGAAGGATACTGACAGTTTCTAGTTTTGCAAAGTTAGTAAACCAAACACGTTATAATCAAAAACAAAATAATCACATACTTTGAACAAAGTTGTATCTAGTAGATCTTGTACCATCTTCATTTTCAAGAACTTGAACTTGTGGAGTAGCTTCAACGTGAAGTAAAGCACTATATTTTGTTAGTAAATGTAAAATATGACGCGTCAATAATAAATCACATACCCTTTCTTTGCGTATTGAGTCAAGTAGTTGATTTGTTGTTCGCTGAAGACGGTGACTGGGAACCATTCAGTTGGTGCATCTTTGGCACGTTGAACAGCAAGACTCAATCTCAAGTATTTTCTACCAGTTGAAGCTTCTGAAACTTCTGGATCTTGACCAAGACGACCAATGAAGGTAGCACCAGCATAAGAAGAACTTCTAGTGACTGGGGTAGTTGAGAATGAACGGACTGAGGCTCTCAAGCCTGGGACAATTGATGAACGGAACATTGTTTGATGAATTGAAGTGTATTAATCTGATTAATTGAATGGTTTCTGGTTCTTTATGGCTATTTGTACTTTTATTTAGCGGCAAAAAAGTTGATACGTCAATTTTTTAAATAATTGGAAAACTGCCCGATTAGGAAATATTGCCCTTTTGGGACACCAGGCTGGCCAGACCACCAAACAGAGACTAGTCTACAGCGAGACCGAGGACTAGTCCCAGAGATAACGCCAGACCCGTTTCTTTTTATCTCATCACCACAATTTTGAAATCATCAACAACTCAACAACAAATTGACACTTAATAAACCAGATTATAAATTAAATAAAGCAATCATTAAAAGATAAAGTTATTCCAAGAGATATAAATTATCAAGAAAATACACTTGATTCAAGATCTTTATAACCCACATCAACCAAACACACACACAGCTAGATAATATATTAATATCTATTTTTTGTGCGATATAGGGCTCCTATATTTAAACGGATTATCATTATTGCGGTCACCCACCCCTCATACTTCAAATTAAATATAAATCCATAAAAAGTGACAGGTTGTCAAAGTGTTGATAAATAATAATAAGAATAATTGTTTGACACATTTGGAATTTAATTAATAAGGATGGCGTTCAATCAAAGCTTTCAACCTGTTAAATCAGGGTTAATCACATCAACAAGTTCCACAAATATAATAGCATCAAATAACGCTTCTCAAAAATCTTCAAGATATGGTGAATTAAGTTCAAGTGGGATCGAAAGTGATTGGGTCGTGTTTTCTCCAAGTATTGATGAAGATGAAGAAGATGATGATCAAGAAGAGGTGTTGTCAACTACAAATGAATATGATGAAGAAGAAGAAGAGGAAGATAGTGATGAAGAAGATTCTTTAATAGATTCTCTTGATACAAATAATGGATTAAAATTATCATTACCAACACATGATGGTTCTGGACAATTTATGAATTCCTTTAACGATTCAGATAATCAAGATATTTTTAATAATAATTTATCAAAGGAGGATTTTATTACAAATAGAATAGATAATTGGAGACGCGAACAAGCTAGATTATTAATTGAAGAATTACAACATTCAGATTCAACATCAACAGAAGCTTCACCAATTAATGATATTTTAGCTTCTTGGGGTGTTGATGATCGTGATCCAATCAATTCAAAATTAGAACCAGATGAAACGACAACATTGCATCAAGAAAAAATTAATAATAATAAACCAAAAATTCAAGTTCAAAGTAAACCTTATAAACATGGTACGAAAAGATTTTATGGTGATGATATTTTTGAAAATTATAGTGAATGGGAAGTCAGTATGATTAAAAAAGTTGCAAAAGAATTATCAAGTTCTTTAATTCGTGATCGAAGAAATGAATCAAATATGGATTTATTTACAGGTATTAGATCAAGAAGATCTTCCTTTTTATCAAATTTATCACAAAAGGCAATTAATAATTATTTAATTGGTTCAAATTCTTATTTCTGGAAAAAAGATTTAAGTTCTGCTCATTCATCAATTTCAACAAATTCAATAATGTTTGGTAATAGTTGGGGTGATGTTGCATAAAAGGGAATGTTTACTAGTGCATAATTAGCGTGGGATTTTGTTTTGCATGGCGGGTTTATTATTGTTGGTGGTTATAGGTAAGATTAAGGAGATGAAATGGCACTTTATTTAATTCTAAAAATATAAAAAATTTTATATATAAATTTAATTTACATACATATAGTTATTTTCTACAGCTTGATTATAAAATGTAATAGAATATAGTATCATAATATGTATTTTTTTTTATCAATAGAAAATAGTATAACACAGGACTTTGAATACAAAAGGGAAAACAACAGAAACAACAAAAGATTATAAAAAACAGAAAACTCAAAAGGGGAAAGTTCATTAAGCTAATGCTGAATAACTACCAGCAACTAATGTCTTTGTACTTGGAACAGGAGTCCAAGTTTCTTGAGCAAATGGATCATCATCTGTAAAATTTTGACTTTCAAGTTCAACATTACTTGTAATTAATTTCCCACCATTTTCATTATTAATACTAAATTTTAAAACAACTCCATGATCAGATTCTTTAGCTTCTGATGATGTTAAAAATCTAGCAACTAATTTTTCTTCAGATGTTGATGATAATTGAATTGGATCTTTAAATCTCCAACTAATTCTACCCTTTTCTTTATTAAAAGTACCTTGTGGTTTTGATAATGCACCTGTAGCTAATGCACCTGTAATTGCAACAGAAACACTTAATTCATTAATTTCAACAGTTTGACCTGGTTGTAATTGTTCAGCAAAATTTGGTGATAATTTAATAGTCAACATAACACTGGATTGATGAGGTTCAAATCTCCAAACTGGATGTACAACAATTGGTGCAGTGGTGTTTTTTATTAAATATTTTAATCCACCAAGTGTACGTGATAAAATTGAAGTTGGTGTAATTTCAAATTCATTATGATCAATTTGTTTTAAAAATTGATTATTTGGAATAACTTTATCAAAATTTTCAGCTCCATGAATTTTTAAATTTGCTCTTGTTGGAATATCAAATCCATCACTTAAATAATTAAATGCAATTTCACCAACAAGTTGTGATGAAATTTGTTCACCATCTTTAAATTTAGCATTAATAACTTCTGCAATACTAGCATTTAACCCTGGTTGAGTTAAAGCTGCATGTTGGAATAAACCTGGATTATTTAAAGCTAATGAAGATCCAGTTAATTGAGGATTCAGTTGTCTAATAGAATCACCACCAAAACTATTAAAACTTGAAATTCTCTTATTTTGATGATTTTCTAAATCTGCTTGATTTAAATTAGTAAATAAACCAGATTGAATATCACGTCTATTATTAGTTGAAGAATTAACGGTTGGTGGTTGTTGAGGTGCAAAAGCATCTCTATTATTAGTACTTTCAAAAGAAGTATCACCATCTTCGCGGATATTTGTCAAGTTTTGAGAACCAAATTGTTGAGTTTTTCTTGATGGTGGTGGAGGTGGTGCACGATGATCATGTCCATCACCACCATGAGTAAATGGTTGTTGTACTTGTTGTGGTTGTTGATCATGAACATTAATCACGTTTGGACCATCAAAATATGATTGTTCAGTACTTTTTGGATCAAATGTAGTTCCTTGAGGTGATTCAGTTGGTCTTGGATTAACTGGTGAATTACCATTTAAATTTGCAGATGAAGAACTTCTAGAAGTTGGCTTCAATGGTGCTTGATTAACTGAAGTTGGAACATTTTGAGATGAAGAAGATGGTTGTGGTTGCGACTCTTTGGAAATAGGCTTTGGAGCATTTGAATTCGAAGTAGCATATGCACCAGCTGCTGCTGCACCACCAACAGCACCAACAGCTGCACCAACAGCACCAGTACCAACATGATGACCACCAGATTGAGATGCTTCATTATGTGCATTAGGATTCAAATTACTTCCACTTTGTTGAGTCTTTAAACGAGATGCTAAAGACGAAGCTCTACTCAATCTATTATTAGTTCTTGAAGGACTGCTTATAGATGAAGTTTCAGATTCTGGAACAGTATCAGCAATATCTAAATTCTTATTCTTTTTATTCTTTCTACCGAAAATTGAACCAACTTTTGATTTTAATTTAGTCTTTGATTTTGGTTGTTTTGATGGTGAATCTGCTTTTGATTTTTGAGTTTGTGCTGTAGCAGTAGTGGAGACAGACGCATGACGATTACCACTTGGTGTACCAATAGCTCCTGCACCAGCACCTGCACCAGCAGCGGCACCAATTGGAGCACCAGAACGATGTTGTGGAACCACTGGAGATTCAGCTGCTTTTCTTGCTTCTTTTGGAATATAAGTGGTTTCACTTGAAACTTTAGCAAATCTTTCAATCTCAGTTTCTGGATTAAAATTTAATATGGTTTCTAATGCCTTTTCATTACTTTGTGAAATTCTATTCAATGCATCTGAATAAGCAGTTTGAAATCTTAATAAACTATCTCTAAGGAATGATAATCTATCATAATCAGTGTATTCAAACACTTCAAAAACATATGGAGCTTCAGAATCCCAAGCTTGATTGGCACTTTGTAAACCAGATTGATATTTCTCCAATTTTTCACTGTTTCTACTACCTTGATATTTTTCAACTTTTTCTTGGTTAAATTCAACAGTTTGTGCAACTTCACTCAATTTTGAATGTAAATTTCTGATTTCGGACCATCTCTTATCCTTGGAAGTATATGCACCTAATGGAGTTATAACATCACGTTCAACAACTTGACCTAATTTTGAATTTGCTGCAATTTCATCTTTAATCTCTGTGATAACTTCATTCCAGATCTGGGATAAATGACCAATAGCATCAACATTATAGTATTTAAGCTCTTCACGACTTAAAACTTGGTTTTCAATGATACTATGCTCGATATTTTTATTCAAATCTTGAGAATCTTTAACTAATTTGTTTAATTGTGACAAATAGTTAGATTTGATGCTATAATAGTTTTTGAAAAATTTGGAAAATTCATCATTTAGCAATTTAGCTTGACTCAATCTAACTCTCACAATCTCTGTGGCATCAACTGGATTTTGATTCACCAAGATTGAGGTTGAATATTGATTTCTTTCTTGAGAACTCATAATTGTAGTTACGCTTCTCCTATTGGCGGTAATCCGATTTCAGCCCTCAAAATACAATTCTATCGGGAGACTCCACTATGCAGACTATATGATATCCAATGATTGACTATTAGGATCCTTCCTGACTATGTGCTTCGATCTTTTGAATGTTTTCCAACAAAAGGGGTTTAATTAGTTAAATAACGGTGTATATGGCTTGCAACTTCACGATCCGGTAAAAATCTGAAATTCGTTGCAAAACGTGTTCGCGATTTACAAAATCCGATAAATAGAGCAAAAATCAATTATTATAGATATACTTATTTAATTAACTGCATGGATTTTCTACCTATTGGTGCTGATAATCATCAAATCATCAACGTATATGCATAATAACGGATTAATCTGACTTGAATTGCTCTCAGAAGCAATAATAATCTGGGATACTTATAGCCAGATTATTTGCTTCCAGGGTAAAATGCATATTGGGCAGGTATATTGGATATGATATATTGAATGAACAGTTTCTAGGATGATATGAAAACTTCAAAAACCCAGGTGGTGTTAAGTACTGAATAGCTTCTTATTTGATTTTTAGATCATTAAAGAGCTATAAGCCAGGTGTTTTGAATTATCTAAATCCTTGACGTGTTTCCTCAATTTCTATATTCAGCTGCCAATCTGCTATTCTACATACTCATTAAAATAGCTATGTGCTTGTATTCAATCGATTGCTAAACACTTTCGTTGATCAAGTTATTATACCTACAATAAACATATTTCACATCGTTTTTTTTACCAATTTAATTTATCTAATTAAACTTGCGATAGCTATTACCTTACCCCTATATCGGTATTATAATACAATATTTAATGTGTGCCATTTACTTTTATTTTATTTTCGTTATTCGTTTATGAAAATTGTTCATAGTCATGAAATTACCATTCATCTTCATCCATAATATCACTTGGTAGAGTCAATGTAATACCTGAACCAGAATTGAAGTTCAAAGTTTTCAATTCACTACTCATCAATGCCTCCTCATCTTGATCTGGAGGTGGTCCATATTCCCCTTCAAAAATAACAGCTCCTGCTTTTCTTCTAACTTCAACAAATTGAGCCTCCAAAGTATCCAAAATTTGTACAGCTGTTGGTCTATTTGATGGCGAAGGATCAATCATCCATTTAACCAACTTATCCAGAGCTCCTCTACCATCAATTAAGAATTTTGGAGTCCAAGCAGGGATCTTTCTCAAATTTGAATCATCAACAGAAGAATAAGAAGATCCAGTATTGACTGTGTTATTCAATAATGATGAATAGGTTGAATTTTTAGAAGTAATTGAATCATGTGTTAGATTGTAATTCAATTCTGTAGAACTTAATCTTCCAGCATCAGACAAATCACCAGATCTTAATTTTTGCCATGGTAAACCATTGTCTGGTAGAATGATATTAGCAGCAATTTCAACCAGAATCAATCCAAATGAAAAGATATCAGCAGGTTTATCATATTTTTGTTGTGATATTATCTCTGGTGCAATGTATTCTCTATCACCTTCTCTTTCAAAGTTTGCTGGAGTTGGATATTTGGAAGCCATACCAAAATCACCAATTTTTAAAGAACCTTCAAAAGTAATAAAAATATTGGCTGGTTTTAAATCAAGATGCAGTATATTACAAGAGTGAATATATTTAATACCCATCCCAATTTCAATCAATATCTTCCAAATTCTCCATTCATCAAGTCTTGAAATTGTACCATTTTCCAACAAATATTTATCTAATGAACCATTTTCACAAAATTCAGTCATGATGTATAAATGACCATTGAATTCCCATTCATTAATAAAATTGATCACATATTCTTTACCTTCATCATCTTCTGGTTCATTTTCTTGCATTATCTTGAGCACTTCAACCTCTTCAAATATTCTTCTGCGACGTTTTGAGCCTAAAAATGGAGTTTTAATTCGTTTCACAGCATATTTAGCACTTTGGAAAGAAATTTCATAAACATTTGAGAATTCACCTTTACCTATTGTTTGAACATTTTCAAATTTGGAAACCAAGTGTTCATCAAAAGATGAGCTTTGAGATTGGTTGGTTTGATAAGTGGAGACATTACTGGCACCAAAGCTAGTCATATTGGAAAAATCACTAGTATCAATTGATGCATCAACTGGTGTCTTAGGTGTGCTTCTGTGAGAAGGAGTTGGAGGATGTGACATATTTTGTAAATTGAGCTTAAGACTTTTTGATAAAGCAGCCTTTTTCGCAGTGTTTAAACGTGTTGGGGTAGCAGGATCATTTGTTATACCCAAATCACCATCATTATCAAATATCGATTCATTACTATCATCAAAATCATTAGCAAACTTAAGGATACAATCTCTTAATTCATTGGTATTCACCGCTCTAGCAGATCTCGGAAGAGATGAAGAGGATGATAATACTGAAGGAGATTGATCCTTACTCTTATCATAGATATGATCTTCACCATTTTTCATCACTGGTGTTGATTTATCATTGATCATAGGAGAACTTGTGGAATCAGCTGTTATCACATTTGACAAATTTGAACTTGGAACAATTGGCTTACTGTTATGTGAAAGGTTCAATTGTAATGGTTTCTTGCAAGGTGTTTCAGGTGGATGTACTGATTCACTTAATTTTCTGTTCTTTTTACTTAAAAGACCAGATGACATGAATGCTGTTTGTAATGGTTTGACAAATTTGTAAGAATTGGGCGTTATAAAATCAGGCTCATCCTGTGTTTCATTAAGCTTGATATTTAACAATTTCTTATTTGGAGCAGTAGCAGTTGATGGATCTAATTTAGGTTTTTGTCTGGCAGGTCTTGAAGGTGATTCTGATGGGGAAGCATTTTCTTGGTTATGCTTTTGGTAATGTATAGATGGATTTGGTAATGGATGTAAATCACTATCAAATGGAGATTCAGCTTCATAAGTCATCTTGTCCAGAGAAACCATTTTTCTCAATTTGTTGAACTTCATGTTGATTGAATTTCTCTTGGAATGATCAGCTTTGCTAAAGAGAAATGGTTTCTGACTATCATTAATAAATGGAGAAAGACTACCACTATTACTAGCTTGTCTCTTTAATGATACAGGCTTCTTCTTTCCCAGAGTGGGTGTAGTTGGCTCTTTAAAAGGAGACCAATTTTCCACATCATTAATATAATCCAGATCTTCATCACGTTGTAATTTATTCTTCTTCAATGTTAATTTTGGAGAACTAGTATCTTCCAATTTTGGAGAGTGTTCAATTGATAAATTCAACAACCCTACACTTCTTCTCAAACCTTGAGAACCTTGAGATGATGATATTTGACTATGTTTTGGTGTTTTCATTAAATTATCCTCGGTACTCAAATTTCCAGCATCAAATGACGGATAATTCTTAAGTTGTGGTGAGGGCATACTTTCATTCATTATTCTTTTCTTGGATATTATGCTTTCATCATCTGTTGAGCTTTTCGTTATTGTTGTAGCAGAGCTATTTGCGCCCGCCTGTAGTTGCGGGCGCGATATCATTATTGATTCTGATGAGATGATGATTTTAATAGAAAATTGTCCTAAAAGGAGACAGTACAATAGCTAATTTGTAGAGACGTGATGAAACTCTTCAGATCAAAGCTTGATTGATACTAAAAGAAAGATCACGGGGAAGTTTATTGACGTTGATCTTCTTCCCAACGCCTCTGTTTATGATTTGGAATAACGTGTCACGACGTATCAAAATTTATGATATGAACGTACTTGTACTCCCTTTTGTTTATTTTGTTGTTATTGCGCCTGTTGCTAGGGTATATAGATAATGAATGGATAACTAGGTGTTGATGTTTTGCTGTTGTAATCTGTTCAAATAAGTGCTTTCAAATGTTGGGAAACCATTGAATTTATTTGTTTTGATTTTGAATGTTTTTCTTTTTTACCGCCATTTTTTGTAGTGGGCCATTTTTAAAAATTAAAAAATATGTATAATCCTTGTTACCAGGGAAACGATTTTAAAATCATAACCCAAAGATAGAGATTCATTTACTACTTTGGGATACATGCATGCAGATCTTGCGCATTTTTAACAACTTAAACTATCAATTTAAGATTCATTATTGCCTTAATTAGGAAATGACTTTTTAAATCTTTACCTAGATCTGGTATTGGTCCTGCTTTTTTTGGACTATGCATCGTAGTGGTTGCCTTTTTGTTCTTCAGGTACGCGAATATGTAACTAATAAAGTACCTCCATGATCATACGGTAGGTGCTTCAACGTTTTTAATCATCCAGTTTTTTGAACTCTCTTCGTGATAATATAACCGCTTAGCTTTACATTGGAAACATACAAAGTTTAGAGAATAGGATTCTAGAAAACACTTCAGGGGTAGAGTAAGATCTTTGTTTCAACTACGAATTTAACAGATTGGATGCACATACTCCCACCTCGATTGACTTTGTAAGTTAATACCTTTGAGATCAATAAAGTACATTCCGATGCTTTCACCTGAAGAAATCACCACCACCTCTTAATAATTGTAGGTAACACCACCCCTCGGGCATTTTCACACTTTCTCTGCAAGTGCTCATGTCCGTTAGCCAGGTAATTATCATTGATCTGCTAATGATTTCCCAACACTAGAAGGTGTTAAACATTCTCGAAGTCAATTGGAATGTTGATCAATAAAGCGTACCCAAGTTTAGTTAGCATAACAGTAGAAGCGAATTAAGTACGTAAAGGCGGACAAGTAGATCATATTGAAAAACTTTTCATCATGTAGTGTGAGACAAATAACGTTTATTTGGATCTACAATGTAATGTATATAGCAGTTAAATATGCTTAAGCGTATAGCTTTAGTGAAGTGATGTCCACAACGTTTGTTTACCTTTTCAAAATCGAGTGGTCCAATCCTTGAGTAGGTTTATCCAATTGATGAAGAACTATACGTGGGCTTTGATGTTTAGTGGATATTATCACACCGTTAATCAATGAAACGGTTTTACTAAAACAGTCAATTGATATTTCCTAATTGAGCTTGATTGAATAGTTTACATCTCCATTTAATAATAGTTAAGAGTGAATTGTGTATATTTGGAAAAACGGCCAGGCCAATTAGAGAGTCGGCAAGCTAGAAATCAACTATGTTAGTTAGAACATCATCAAAAGAATCTTATAAGGTAGCAAATCAATTAAACTTTTTGAAATGAGGAGGCACCAAAAAAATACCAGAAAATGGGTCGATATTTATCAGATCTTTTGTTATTGCAAGAATTGAAGTCATTAAACTTTTCATATACTATCTAGCTTGTATAATTCTATGCTTGAGTCATCATTGTAGTTCCTCCTCAGTTCAATTGACAAGCAGTACCTCCTAGAACAACATACCTATTGACAAACACACTTTGATCAGATCAAATCAAGTTCATGATTTTGGTTTATTGAGAGTTGAGTTTTTTCAGTCAAAATAAAATTTTCCTCCGCCAAACGAAAAAGGAGTGGCCGTGCCGAATACAAATCAGGACGACGACATATAACTTACATTCTTGTTGATGTACAATTCAACACTTTTAATCATAGATGTAAACATTTGAGGATCTCTCGGAAATGCGCTTCGAGGTTGTCAACACACATGCTCTGAAATTGGTGTAATGAAGAATTCTCCTAGTCAACCATAAGCATTCCATTTAATTTGCCTAGTTGTGCAATGTTGGGTGAGGTGTCAGAATTGATTGTTCAACATGGCATACTCCCAGTGTATTCAAGGCAAGGCAAGACTGATGTATTTTACACCATGGTGACCAACCATACAGTGTACGAGACTTACCACAGAGAATATTCTTTGATGATGTTGGTAAATTCACAATGACTAGCTTGAAGAGACCAAAATGACCGCGAAGAGTTGTACAAAATTGCATCAAGGTACTCATAACTTTGAGTACGTATAAATGTTGTTATTGAAGACCAAAATTTGAGTTTCAAGAAGTAGTACTGTAAGGTGAATTACGAACAAGAAGTTTAACGGAAGTTAGACAGAATGCGAGATCACTCTATGTTATAGGGTAGATTCTCGATTGTATAATATCTGAGACTGTAATAAAATCTATCCTCAATTCCATACTTGATCTTGCTAGATGCTAGATGAAAGACTGAAGGGGTAGGTACTTGACATTACTTGATCAGCAAGGTTATTTAGTAAATCACTTTGTTATAAAGTTATTGCCTTGCCCTAAGAGTTAATGTTAAAAGTATTAATCTATAACCTTAGAAGTTATTTTAATCATTCTACACTAATTCACCAATATACAAAAGATTTTATTTTTATTGTATCATTTCAAACTATTCAAAATAAAAAAAGACTTTAACCAACCGATAATATTAAAGAAAACATTCATCAGATAAAGCAACACCTATAAATCCTAATCATTACGATCCAAAATGTGTAAAATTAAAAAACAATAGAAATGATGCATACATCGACTGATTGAACCTCTATTTTAAAGTAATTTGAAATAATTGTGATTTTGTCATTAAATTAAACAAGAAAGCACAAGAAGCTTAGATGTTTAATTTAGTACGTCTCCAGTGACGTCTTTTAGCATTGTATCTAATAGTGTTACCAGTTCTTAATCTGATCCATTGTGGTAATGGACGGTTTTGCTTTTGAGCTTTAGCCAATTTTTGCTTGGTCTTGAAGGATTTTTGAGACTATCATGTTATGTTAGTAACTTTTATTCTTGGAGGAATTTATTCATTTAAGAGACTGTTGTGTAGAGCTTAATATTTAATATTTAACCGAGTAGTAAGAATTGTGAGACTCTGACTCTCATGTAGTTTAATCTTTTGGATTATATCCCTTTTCTTTATTATCACAATATTGTTTTTTACTTCTAGATAAAACTTTTCATAACTATCATAAACTCTTTGTACTCATTGGTATTGTATATTCCACTAGTTCTTATGAGCTGCTCATTATCTCACTCTTCCACTTGAGTCTCTTTCTTTATATTCCACTGGTTACATACAGGCATTGTTACTTCTTTTGAATCTATACTCAAACTAAGCTTGAAATGTAATATGTTGATATATGTTTTTGAAGCACTCTGTTTTTCTCACTGTGAAAATTCTACTCTGTGTTGGCCCAACCGACGAAAATACTCAGCGCTTAACAAAAAAATTGTTTCTATTTCGCGGAAAAGGCGGGTAAAGTTGGGATGAATCGATTAGGGACACATAAATAACAGTATGGGTGTTCAGGTGTTTGTGTTTATTGTGACTGTGTAGAGTATTGACCTCTATTGAATCACATGATATATATATGCTTCAATAGCATTCGGTACACACCGCATCATAGTTAATTAATCCAAAGTGCTGTCGGTGGGTATTTTTCAAAATTTTCAATAGCCATACACTACATCAACAACTACGTTATAGTGACTATCAACAGATCATACAGCCAAAATGACTAGAACCTCCGTCTTAGCTGATGCTTTAAACGCCATCAACAACGCTGAAAAAACTGGTAAACGTCAAGTTTTAATCAGACCATCTTCAAAAGTTATCATCAAATTCTTGCAAGTTATCCAAAAACATGGTTACATTGGTGAATTCGAATACATTGATGACCACAGATCAGGTAAAATTGTTGTCCAATTAAACGGTCGTTTGAACAAAGTTGGTGTTATTTCTCCAAGATTTAACGTCAGAATTGCTGATATTGAAAAATGGACTGATAACTTATTACCAGCTAGACAATTTGGTTACGTTATCTTAACCACTTCAGCTGGTATTATGGACCACGAAGAAGCTAGAAGAAAACACGTTTCTGGTAAAATCTTGGGTTTCGTCTACTAGATGTGCTGTTTAAATTAATTGTACGTTAGATTCATGAGAATAAAAGATGTAGATATTAAGAGATGACTTTATTAAATCCTCGAGTAATACGTTCTCTGCTGTAAAAAAGAAGACTAGGTACGTTCTCTAGATGTGTATTTCCCTCGATAATGGACTATAATATATATGTCATATCTCTATACTCTATGTATATACTCTTCTTAATATCTAAACCCTAGTACTATTTCTCATCTTTCATTTGCAAATCTCACGTGATATCTCATTAGGGCACCACCTTTACACATTCTCCCAACTCACAATTTCCACAATAATACAAAAATTTAACTATAGAAAAAATTCCTATTTAATCCAAACACCATCGCTGCTTAACCATTTCCCAATTGGGCACAACACTGGAGATGTGTCCCCTTGTTCAATTTGTTCAATTTGGTGGGAGTTGGAAAACCACAACGCAAAACTTTTCAAAAAATATAGAAATCTAATACAAAATTACTGTTGTTTGTATTGAAACTCACTATACTCACAGTAATAACGTAACAATGTCCAAGTCAGGTATGTTGAATAGAAGAGCATAAGGGGTAGAGGATATGTGTATTGTCAAGAAAGAGAGGATATCAATAGTATTTGAGAGATTGGAAAGAGAAGGTTATAGTCAATGGAGATTATTATAGTGTCTAGAGGTGATGAAATCAATTTGAAACAACCATTAGAAATAAGACTACAAGGAAAAAAGAATGGGACAAAGTGAAAGAGATATTATAGAGTCGTAGTGATGCTCTAGAGGTTAATCATATTTAAAAATTTAAGAACTGAAGAAATCAATCAATCATTCAAGAAGAGGTGTGAACTTATACAAATTCAAAAACAATGAGACCAAGATCCATCTCAAATTTACATTACAATCTCACTAGAACAATCACAAATTCTCACTCATTAATTTATTTTGAATTTTATACTAACTTTTACTCAGAAAACGTTACTTTAGGTCCACAAGTCCGTGATGGCTCCCAAGTCTTTGGTGTTGCCCGTATCTTTGCTTCATTCAACGATACTTTCGTTCATGTTACCGATTTATCAGGTAAAGAAACCATTGCTCGTGTCACTGGTGGTATGAAAGTTAAAGCTGATCGTGATGAATCATCTCCATACGCTGCTATGTTGGCTGCTCAAGATGTTGCTGCTAAATGTAAAGAAGTTGGTATCACTGCTGTCCATGTTAAATTAAGAGCTACTGGTGGTACTTCAACTAAAACTCCAGGTCCAGGTGGTCAATCCGCTTTAAGAGCTTTAGCTCGTTCTGGTTTAAGAATTGGTAGAATTGAAGATGTTACTCCAGTTCCATCTGATTCTACTAGAAGAAAAGGTGGTCGTCGTGGTAGAAGATTATGATTTAATGAATATTTTAAATATCATAATTCAATCATATTATTGTGCACATTTTTTCATCAGTTTTTAAAATCTCTACAAACACCTATTCACAACAACCAAAAATTTTCACCTTATCCTTACTTCATCTAAGATAATTATCACATGGAGATGTTTACGGATCTATGTAATAAATATTTCTAATTGTACGTTAAATATAAAGCAATTTCGAAACAAGAGATTATTGTAGAATAAAGCTATATTAAAATATCAAGTATATAATGAAGCCCTTAACTATGGTGAGTCTGGGCGTACCGATTTTAATTGTAGTATATAAAGTTATCATATAGTACTAGGGACTAACAACAACTCCAACAAGTTTTAAATTGGTCCAGAGATTATAAATAATCAGACCATAAGTGACTATATGATACAACTGTCACCGTTTAATTCTTAGTGGTTGGGACCAAAATTGGTTAAAATGTTGCTGAAATGATGTTTTGGTTAATTGATTAGGATTACCGAAAGGGGTTAATCAATCCATGATATCAGTTTTATCAGGTTGACATATTTTAAACAAATAAAGGGAAAAAAAACTTGGAGAGGTGTAGAGATTAAAGATGGGTGTGTTGGTTAATAAGCTTATCAGATCAAGATATGATATAAAAACAAACAAGGAGTAACACTTTCTGGCTTTGTTGTGCTTTATAGGGAACATATCAATAATGATTGAAATAATATTATTTAGTGTTATTGCTACACTAAGTATCCTACTTAGTTATAAACCACTAAAGAATCTATTATCTAAATCAAAATCACAAATTAAACCAAATACTAATAACATACCAAAAAAGACTAAATTTTATGATGAAAATGCTCCAATACCAGAACCTACTCCATTAATGATCACCCCGGAAATGGTTAAAACATATGATGATAGACCATGGAGACCATTTCGTTGGCCATATCATCAAACAATGAGTATTTATAAATTAGATATAAATCATTGGCTTGATATGGATAAATATTATTGGCATTATATTCAAGAAAAGGAACGTATTCATCATGAATATGGTGATGATAATTTTGGTTGGTTACCTGAATCTGAAGAAGCATGTATTGAATTAATGGAGATGGTTACCCAACATATGTTGAAACGTTATCCTTTATTATTTAAATCTGATGATGGTGGTGTTCATGTTAAAAATGAATTAACTGGTGAAATTTTAGATATGTCACGTCCTTTAAAACAATCTCCATTATTATATGTTTCTAAAATGGCTAAAGAAGATTTTTATATTGCTCAAAAAAGAGATGATGGTTTACATTATTTAACTGCAGCTGCAGTACCGTTCCCTGGTGGTTCTTTTGGTATTAAGGCAAAATTAGGTAGAAATTTGGATGTTATTCATGGTGAAGTTCCATATTATGAATCAAAATTGAAGAAATCTATGGAAAGATGGTTTAGTAAAATGACAGCAAGTGATCCAGTTGAAAGAGCATCATGGTATATATCATGGGATCATAAATTATTATGCAGTAATGTTTATGCATTAAAAGAAGGTGAAAAAGTTGATTCATCTATTTTACCAACTGAATTTAATGTTCGAGTTGAACGTCAAACATTAAGAAGATTACCAAAAAGTAAAGCTATTATTTTCACAAATCATCCAGTTTATTATTCAATTGAAGAAATGAAAGATGAACCATTAGTTCCTTCATTAATTAAAAAAATCATTTTTGAAGGACCTCCAGATATTGTCAAATATAAAAATTTTGAAAGTTTTAGAGATCATATTTCTCCATATTTAGATGGATTAATTCAACGTCAATATGATTTAGGATTAATTAATGAAAATACAAAATTGAAAACTTTACCTTCTTATCCATTTGCTCAATGGGTTGAACAAAGTGATGAAATTAAAGGTTGGAATAGAGCAATGTTGGAAAGATCTGAAGCTGCTGCAAATATGGCTCAACAAAAAGCTACATAGATTTAATTTATTTTATTATTCAGTTCATTTATTGCAACCTTCCAGGTCAGGGAGTTGCTCATCTTTTTTTATTTAAATATCAATAATAAATTGTTTGATTCCTGGTAAGGAGATGACGCCATTGAGAATATCAATTCATAGCGTAGATTCAATACTTCACACGTCCGCTCCAGCTAGGAACCATCATCACACAGAGGTAATCTTCTCTCGAACTCGTTGTAGAGAGTAATCAGCCTTTAACTGGCAAAACAAGAGAATAAACTCTAATCACCGGCACTGATACCCTACAATAATACGAGTTCTTGGTACAATAGAGAAGAGGAAAAAGGGTTTTGTAATGAAAGAGAAGTTGGAAACTACTTTGAATTTTTTTTAAAGGCGCGCGCTGGGAAAAAAAATCGTGGTGTTTGGATGAATTTTAATGAGAATTGTTATTTTGATTAAATTAATGAGGGCTTCAAATTGATATTTAGTTGAATTTATTTAATCAATTAACGATGAAATTAGGGGTTATTGGGTTGTTTGTTGCTGCTTTGCTTATAAGGTTTACTGTCTGTGCCACTGTGGAAGGATATTTGGAATTACCAGGTGAATATACCAATTTAGACTTAGAACACACTTCGATTGAATTGCTAGAGATTACAAACGATTTAAACAAGAGTCCAATCAAAAGACATGGATATATAAATAACAAAGGGATATTTAAATTCACTGATATTCCAAAAGGTTCATATCTTTTATCATTATCTCACATTGAATTCAATTTGGTTCCTTTCAAATCAAGAGTTGATATCAATGAACAAGATGAAGTTGTGATCCATCTTGTACAAGGTGCTCAATTATGGGAAGAACTAGGACCTGAAATTCCTCATCCATTAAGAGTTATCCCAAACACAAAATTCCCAGAGAGACAATATATTAAAAATAGAAATCCAAGTATACTGGAGAGTGGTCCAATTGCCACTGTGATAAATAATCCTCTTTATCTAGCTGGTGTATTTCTAGTGATATTAGCAGTAGCAGGCCCATACCTGTTGGAAAAGTTTGATCCAGAAACTGCTAAATTGATGAAGGAGCAAAAAGCTCAAAGACAGGGCCAGTCTAGTGCTGCTGCTCTCAAAGCCGCAGAAGCCCTCAACTTCGATGTTGGGTCTGCTATTGGTAACAGCAGAGCATCCAATGCAGACAAAGACTCTTCTAAATAATGAAAAACCTCCATAAAGTACCATGTTTTATTCAATCTCTTTATTATACACTTGTGTAGTCGGATCTCGTAAACCAAGTCACATGACCCACATGGTCGCCTCGGATTTCTTGATCGGGCATCTTTTTGTACCTGACACAATCTGGTGAGCTGGCTATGGTTGATAAACAAGGCTTTGGTATGAATTATGACTATTTAAAAGACTTGAAGCAAACAAAACATTGCCAAAAACTCAAGAGATCAGTTAAACAACAATAAAGGTCATTCTTTAAACAAATTACCAAGTTAATTAAATTAATTTGGCTTTAAAATTTATTTATTTTTAGTGTTGTTTGTTGAAAAAAAAACACAAAGGATTTACGTCTCAACTAGTTTTGATTCAAATTTAGCCCTTGAGACATATTCACTGAAATATATCTTTTAATCTTTTAACACAAGAAAAGATCCCAGTATTTCTAGCTGAATATATAATACCCAAGAGAACTACAAGGCCAAAAAAAAAGAATTCACCACACTCGCTCCAACTAACTGTGCTATGAAGCTATGAGTCGACTCCTAAAGATATCACTCAAAGATATAATACCACCAGTCTCTCCAAAAGTTGTTTCTCTTTGTTTGCTGTGGTATTCAATCTCTTCATTATCTTCACAGCTCACAAAACGTATATTAACAGAGTTCCCATTCCCCTTGGCTCTTGGTGAATGTCAGTTCATTATTGTGTTTTGTTTATGTGCATTAACAACTATTGTCTTATCACATTTGCCCAAATTACATTCCTTGTTCCCACCGGGTTCTGTTCCACCACTTGATGCACCAGCTATATTGAAACCAGATAGACATATATTAATAACAGTGCTTCCATTAGGATGCTTTCAATTTTTAGGGAAACTTTTCTCTCATAGTGCTACTGCTTTAGTACCAGTTTCAACAGTTGCAGGAGTTAAAACATTATCACCATTAATTTTGGTAACTACTTATAGATTACTTTATAATGTTAGATTTCCTATGGCTACTTATTTATCATTAATACCTTTGGTTTCAGGTATTTTACTCATTGTGGTTGCTGATACTCATGATACATTAATCACAACAACAGCTAGTACTCAATATACTGGTATATCATATGCTGCTTTATCTTTAGTTGTTTTCGTTGCACAAAATATTTATGGGAAAACTGTCTTTACTTATAATCAAAAATCAATCAATGATCATGCTGCTTTAGCACTTGCTGATAATGATGAAAAATCTTCAAATGAACCAGTATTACCAACAACAAATGATCATTCAAGGCAAGGAAAATTACTTGAACAAAGTAAAAGATTCCAATCATATGAATTAAAAGTGGAAAAATCACAATTAACCTCTTTCCCTAAAATTAGAAACAAATATGATAAAATGACCCTTTTACTGTATTGTTCAGCAACAGGTCTTTTATTATCATTACCATGGTTCTTATATATCGAGGCACCACATTTTTTTAACCTGGATTCAAGCACTGATGTTGCTGAAGCACAATTGGTACACATTCCTTGGACTTTATTATTTATTAACGGGACCACTCATTTCTTACAATCATTAATTGCATTCCACCTTTTGGGTGCTATTCCAACTGTGAGTTATTCAATTGCAAGTATGATGAAAAAAATCACAATTATTGTGGTTAGTATGATATTTACAGGACATAAAATTACAGGATTACAATTTATTGGATTAAGTCTCACAGCAACTGGATTGTACTCATATGAAAGATGGGGTGGGAATAAAGCTCATTAAATTAATAATAGAACAACTTTTATGTTTTTAATTTTTTATTTTTTTTTCAATTCAAGATAATGACTGGTACATTAACATAACTACTTTTTACTTTAAGGATTTGATATAGAGAATAGCTTTTTTATTTTTATAGCGCTGTTGGAACTTGAGTTAGACTCAAGCTGGTTTAACTTATGTAACATAATCTCCAAGATCTTGTAAGATTAATTCTAATCATCTCCAAACTGCAACCCTACCATTAACATCTCCAGCAACAATCTCAACTTTACCAATCCGATCCCCTTCATGATTGACATAACTCTTTGTATATGCCTCCACAATACTAATACCTTCATTATCATATTTCGTATCTTTAACATTGCTGAATCTTAAATGATTCTTCTCATTCAGACTCCATACACCATCATGAACCTCTAATTCATGAATTTTTATATCTCCATTTTCCCTACCAGTTAATATAATACCAATTTCAGACCAATATTCATGACATTCTGCATTTTGTGATTTGAAAGTCCCCAGTTTTCTAGACGTGGCAAAGCTCAAACTTGTAATATTAGAATCACTCTCGCAATTCATTGAAGTTATCACTTCACCATTGATACTAAACACTTTCAAATATGACCCAGCCGAAGTTAAAATCATACCGGAATCATAAGCAATAGCAACATGTTCACAACCTGAATCAATCTTTCTGATGAATTTATATCTTGCTAGATCCCATAAAAAGCAATTGCCTTGTGTATCCAAACTCAAAAGTAAGTTATACTCTGGTGATATTTTAAGCTCAGTAACCTCGTGAAGATGACCTCTAAGTTGGGTTTCAAACTCAAGCTGTTCATTTAATCCTCTGATTATGATGTTGTGATGCCAAATGTGAATTACACCATTCTTTGAAGCTGTAACAATAGTGTCTTGGTTGACTTTTGCAATCGCTGAAATATCATCATCATGAAGTCTCTCAAATCTCTTTCTGTTGATGATTAATGAACCTTTGCTACCACCAACTTTGATTTCACGATCACCATTGAGAAATAGTTTAGGATATCCTCTCCAAAATGCATCACCTGAATTATCACTATGAGTCTTGAATTGAAGATAAAATATAGGAGTATGGAATTTTGTTTGATAGATCAAAGTTGGTGATTTTTTAATCTTCCCATAATTCAAACTAATTACAGAAGTTAATTCCTTCTTTGGATGTTGCTTGTTGAATATTTGTAATGGCGTTTGACCAAAATTATGAATAATACCCGTGATAGATCTTCTTTCAATTTCATTATCAATCTTATCCAAATCAATAGCACCATGATAACTCAAGTAATTGAATACATTCAATGCTTCAACAGCTTCTGGACCAAGTTGTTTAAACCCAAAGATTAAATCTATCCATTCATGAAGATGTTCTGACACGTAAGGACTTTCCAACGCCTCTCTATTCTTTTCAATAAATATCTTAGGATCACCATGTGCCCATTTTGGTAGTTCAACATCATTAATCTCTGTACCATCTTGTAGTTTCCCAAATTCATATTTATTAACATTTGTCATGAATTCAGGTAGGAAAAAAAATTCAGGTATTAATTCTCGAACATCTGTAGTGTTTTCCTTTGATGAGGAATTCCAGGCTTTTTCAATCGAATAGAAAAGTCTATCTGCATGATCGAATCTACCACCTTGAAGTAAGAGATAAGACTGCACAAATGGCTCCAATCTAATCAAGAAAGAAGCAACAATCATAGCAGATGAGTAATGTGTACCATAATGGAAAGCATGATCTTCCTCTCCCTCTAAACTTTGTAAAGCTTCAAACCTTTCTTTAAACTGAGCAGCTCTTTGTGGAGTTTGTGCACCCATTGGTTTGGATAAGTCTCTATAGCTTTCAGGTTTCGATAAATCAAGCTCTTCACTGGTGTAGTCCGCAATGACCCAGGGGAAAATTGGATATTGAGTCAAATCATTGAATGTACGACCAGCCAATGTATTCAAGATCATCAAATAGTAGAAATTTGACATCTCACCTCTTTGCCATTTTTTGGTGGCCTCAAGATAATTGATATATTCAGCTCCAAAAACACTAGCCAATTTGATAGATAAATTTCTTCCTGTAAGTCCTGTACTACTATTCAAATTTGTCTCTTTGAAAATAGCAGATAAATCACTATCAATATTGGAATTTGTTGCAACTGTTGACAACTTTGAATAAATTGCATCTCGGTCTCTAGTCTTGATTGAGGTAATCAAAAAACTACTCCCATTACTGAAAAAAATTTCCAAAGCAACATCACGAAGTAAAAATTGTCTCTTGGTCACTGAGGTGAGCTTGTATATCTCCCAATTCTGAACGTTATGATTATCTGCCGTCTTTGCTTCTGTTACTTTTGGTCTAGGCTGACCAGAAATAAGTTTCACATTCGGATCCCTATCTTGATCTGGAGCATCATCAATGTCAATGATTTCATCATTGTCAGATTTATGGAAATAGTTCTGAATCAAGTATATGTGAGTTTGACCCAATAACAATATCCCTTCATTAATTTCCAAACCAACGACTTGACTAACATTCCAAATTTCTTGAATTCGATCACCAGGGAATAAACTTTTCAAAACTTTTCTATTCTTGTCATTGTACGTCCCAATAGATTCATCAGCTAAGTCATGCTCTATTAGCTCAAATGAATTCAGACTCAATGATTCATTCTTGGGTTGATCATTTTTGATTTCTGTAGATCCTTGCTTCACAGGAACTTCAATCGAGTAATTAACTATTTGATCACTGGTTAAATCATCATAAGGAAGTAATCTCTTACGCATTCTATCGCTCCCTTCCATATAATCCAAAGTCCATCTGCTATTCAAATGCTCCTCATCAAAGTTAATTGAGATAAACTTTGTTGTCTCAAGCTTGAGCTTGTTGAAGGAGCTAATATAGAATTGTAAGTTATCTTGTTGATCTTGTGCATGTCTAGCTAGTCTGTTTGCTTCATTGGATACCACTTTCACTCTGAGCATTTCGTTGTCGTTCTGCAACATCTTGGCCAAAGTTTCAATATTTTCGTACTTGATTTTTATAAATTGATCATGTTTGACAAAGAGATCATTCATCTTTTGTTCTGAAGTTTCCAGTTGTTGCTTTGAAAGTTTCTTTGATAGCTTATTTCCAAAAGTATCAAGATGACTCTTAAAAGTTGATCTTAGTTTTGTGTTGGTGCTCAATTGATAAATTATGTCTTCATCGTTAACAGATAATATACTATCGAGGAATCTGGATATTGTTGTATAGTTTTTGAAAGTGATTGAGGCACAAACAGAAGTAAGATCACTTTGACGATGCATTAAAAGCATTCTTAAGAAGTTTAAAGATAAATTTGCAACACCTGGCTCTCCCATTATGGAAGACTCGAGAAGAAAGCAAATCATGTTACCAAGACAGTCATTTGTTAAGCAGCCACTATCAAACAAGCTCTGCTGATGAAACAATAATGTTTTGAGGAACTTTTCCTTTTGTTCAGATAATTCTGAATCTTTGAGGACGTATATCAAAACTGTACAGGCATTTGTTATATTCTTCTTCGTGTGTATGAAACTCCCTGATCTAGTATTTTTACCAGAGTTCTTATATGCCTCAACAATGCTTAAAAGTACAGACAAATAGTTGAAATAGTCCTTAATGCTCCACTCAAAGTCAAGCAATTTTTCATTCATGAAGTTTAGGAAAGCTGCCAAACTTCCTATTTCCACTCCGCCAGTGTTGAACAATATCTCAAATTCGGAAGCAAACTCAAGAAGATGAACAATAACCTTAGGAAAAACGAGCGACAGGAATAATGTTTTAGTTGACTCAGAAGTCTCATCCTCAGATTTCATCAGGAATGTATTGATGTAAGCTTCTAAAGCTGTAGGATCATTCTTGAACAACTTGGAAAGTATAACCCTAGAAAGAAACTGTACTATTTTCTCACTTGATTCAAAGTAAATGGTTGTGTTTTGAGGCTTTGTCAATAGCACAATCAAATTGCACAGTTTGTTGATAAACATCTTATCGTTTTGAAAAAACCTTTCTGTATCTCTCAGTTCTTCTGCTGATTTAGAGAGGAAAGTGGTATAAGAGTCAATCATCTGAGATATCTTATCATGAGAGTCAGCTTTGAAAATGTCATTTAGCACTGTCCACTCTAGTGAATCTAGTATCAAGTAATGTAATTCAGGTATCACCAATGAATCGAATGTATTCATAATGTCAGAAACTTCCACATCAAGCTTCTTGAAGTTTAAGTCGTACTGATATTGACCAAATGAACCTTTCACCAATATATTCACCTCTATTCTATCAAATTTGATCTCTCTTAAAGCACTTAATAGAATTTTTAAGCCATTGTTTTTCAAAAAGATGTCATAAGATTTGCTAACCATTAAGAAAATTTTGAGTATTAAAGTGAGCGCAGTATCAACAATCTCTTTATGTTTATTTCCAAGTTGTATCACTAGTAGAATCCATTTAACAGAGACTGGAGCAAATAACTTTTTCCAATAATTGATATTAGATATCAGTGGATCTAGAAAAACAGATGCTAACACCTTCAATACAAGTGATGCAGCACATTCATCTCCTTCATTTAAAGAAAAAATGATGAAAGACGACAAGGATTTTATATTATCTGTAGTCAAACTAGATTTCACCAATAAGAGTAATGTATCATACAGAAGTTCTTCCATGTCTCTGGAAAAATAACCTTGACTCACAAATCCTAATATTCTCTTCACCACCCTAAGTTTTTTCATCTTTAATATGTTAAATGTATTGTATTTGCACTCCCTTCCAAAAACTGTAAATTGGAATACCAAGTATTTAGCCAATTTTAAATCTTCTGCACTTGTCTCATCATTGAGTGGTTTCCAAAGATGAAAATCAAGAACTAAGCTTTCATAGGCTAGTGGATTTGAAATTGTAGAGTTGAAAGGCGATAAGAAATTATAGCCAACAAACTCAAGTATCAAGTCAAGAAATTCAATGGTTAATGTAGCTTGAAATTCTGTCTTCTTAAGTTTCAATAGAGTTGACAAAATCTGATACCCATTTATTGTCTCAATCTCACTAACGAATTTCCAATTAGTGTTGATAAGTTTGAGTAGAATACTAACTGCATGGTATAGATGGTCCATATTCTTTGAGTTTTCCACAAGTTTGATAAGAAGTTGAATCCCACCTATGGAATAAAAAATTTCTGAAAGATCATCGATCTCGTAGGCGTAAATATTTCCCATAACCACTGCTCTTGAAGTGTCTTTGGATTGTATTATACGATTCTCTTGTAATAAGCAATCACCTGCTGTAGACTTCTCAGCTGTCAAATGCAAAAGTATCGTATTTGGTTGCACTTTAAGATTGAGATCTTCCACCCTAATATCAGAATCAGCTTTATTGTTCAAAACTTCTAACAATCTCAAATTGAATTGAGTTCTATCAAAAGTATTCAAAAACTTGATTAAGTTATCATCACTATAGTTTCCACGATAATTTATCCCAAGATAATATGATAGTAATATCCATTCAACTGGTTGGAGTTCACTGACAACTAAAAAGCTACCTAAATTAAAGTCACACTGTCCTGAACCTAATGTGATGCTTCCATTCAGTACACCAGCTGTTGTATCAAAAATGTTTTTATCTCTGAGAGAGAATACACATCTTATCTGTTCAATTAACTCACTATCAACGTATAACCTCACTTTTGCCCCACCAGTGCTACCGCTTGATGATTGAGAAAATTGATAAAGTAAGACAATATGGTAGAAACGGTCTTCTTCAAATTGAAATCCATCAAATCTCCCCAGTAATCTGTCTTTATGGTAAATTGAAAGCTTTGAGTCTTCAAGCCGTACAGAGAGATCAGAAAGATCTGTAAATATCTTGAAGTTGGACACGGAATTAAATTTAATCCAAAGTTTATATGTGTAACCTACAACAGGTTGTTTCTGCTGCACATCAAACTTTATGAATGAGTCTTTGAAATGTAAATAGCTTGTGGAACGAATGTCTAAAAGTGACGAAACCAGCTGGTAGATGTCCTTGTCTTCCTGAAGGTCAGATGTCTCGTTTGTATGGTTTATGAGGCTGAGAAGATCTCTCGGACTCAACTTCATTTCAGCAAGATGTGTAAACAGCTTTGTAATAGATTCATCAGCTTCCAAAGCTGATATCTTTGAGGTTAACAAGGATGTTATGTCTGAACTTGTGGCTATTGTATATTTGTTTCTATCGGACTTTGAGGTTAACTTGTAGATAAACTCTATCAAGAATGTCTGCACAAAATATTGGTTCGGATCATCACTTTTAGATAATGCAACCGCCAGTGTGAGAAATGTCAACTTGGGATTGATAAAGTTTTCAATATCTTGAGTTATATCACTGAAATTTTCAAAGAACTGTTCAATCAAGTCTGGGATAATATCGATTGTGGAACTGTCTTTCTCTAAATCATATATCTTTGATAAAATTGGGTCTGCGTAGTTCAATAATTCAACACCAGTTTTACCATCAATTTCAATGCTATTTGCTAAAAGATCAAGAATCTCAGATGAACGATTAACTGTCTCATCCTGAGCTCTTGATACCACTTGTTCTATATCTTTGTTGATCTGCTGTACGATTTTGGTGTGATTAGAGAAGCTAATTTCTGCTAACAACGAGCTGAGATTATGCAATTGATCCATTGCAACATCTGCTCTTTGACCTCTTAATGATCCTCGCTCTAACAATAGGGATCTGATTTATTAATTGCGTGAGAAATATGTGGATTTCAAAGTTGATGGCACTAATGGGCAAAGCACCTTTTCCGTTTTGTTTTTATCGTTAGTGCCAGACTAAAAAGTGACAATAAGCCCGCTATGCAACCAAACGAGCCGAATCACACAAATTACAACTATTTAATAAGAAAATAGTCGATTTGGGTAGCGTATCATCGATCTATTAAAGCTCTACAGTTAATGGTGTAAGCTGATACGGTTTGTGTATTCGCTTTTTGCCAGAATAAGGGTGTATTTATATTCCCGAGTGCATCTGGACATATATAAATAAATAAGTTGTGTTAATAAATAAGTGGATAAATAAATAATAAATAGTTAGAGATGAATAAATAAATAATGAATGCCGTGCCAATAAATATAGCCTTATGCCTCATTTATATGGAGTGTCATAATCCAAACAGTACTGAATTTCTTGTTCCCATTTGTCACCATTTGAGAGCAACTTCTCCTTGTTGTACAAGAGTTCCTCTCTAGTTTCTGTAGAATATTCAACGTTTGGTGTTTCGACAATAGCATCCACAGGACATGATTCTTGACATAATCCACAATAAATACATTTTGTCATATCAATATCGTACTTGTAAGTACGACGAGAGCCATCCATTCTTTCTTCCGCTTCAATAGTGATTGCTTGTGCTGGACAAATAGCTTCACAAAGCTTACATGCGATACAACGTTCTTCCCCTGATGGGTATCTTCTCAAGGCGTGTTCACCTCTGAATCTTGGAGATATTGGACCCTTTTCGAATGGATAGTAGATGGTATAAGGAGCTCTGAAATACTGTTCAAGGACAATATACATCCCACGGAACACTTCAGCTAGTAAAAAGAATTTTGTCGCTTTGTCTAGTGCTGATTCACCACTTTCTTCCCATGTTTTTGGTTTTGGTAATCTGAAATCATCTGGATAACTTGCAGCTACAGAACCAGCAGCTGCTAATGAAGGCTTTGCCCTCATGATACTAGATGATAAGTATCGACGAGGGATGACTTGTTGTCTAGCTATGATGTTTCTAAACATTCTTTGCTGTGGAGAGCCTTGATTATCTTCAGTTATTGAAATCTAATTCTCTTGGGGCTCTTCAAAACCAGTGACAGACCAGCTTCACTCAAATAGGCAGACAAACAATAGAAAACAATCCCACTTATTCAGCGATCTATTCGTTGTCGTTGAAAGAGTTAAAATAGTTGTTGTTGCAAAGTGCTGAATAAGGGATCTTTTCTCAAATCTCATTCGCTCCAAAAAAAAAAAAGATGCGGTCCGTACCGAAACAAATCTCCATACAAAATTATATAAACTATTCTATACTATGTGATAACTACAATTACTAGATTCAACAGATCGAGAGTATGTGTATTTTTTGTAAATTATCACCTAAGGATCGACGCTTATTATCCTATGAAAAACCTCAGGGTCCCTTTCCTCGAGCGTTACTTTGAAGAGACATGGCTCAATTGCAACTGAATCTGGAATAGAATTCAACTTAAAAGGATCCAACTCCATCAAATACTTCTTCGTTGGTGGGAAAATTTTGTATAGAATTAAAATCCTTGTCAATGCAACGTACATTTCCTTCATTGCCAAATGGGCCCCTGCACACATCCTAGAACCTGCGCCAAATGTAAGCATGGTTGTTCCCTCCTCCATAACTTTCATCTTGTAATTCTCATCAAGATATCTACTAGGGTTGAAAACGTATGGGTTGTCAAAATGGTCAGAATCATGGTTTGCAGAAAATGTGTTCATAAACATTATTGTACCTTTGGGTATGAATGCACCTCTATATTGTATATCCTTTGAAGTTGCACGAGGTAAGCTTGTTGGCAACACAGAAAAATACCTTAATCCTTCTTTCAACAATGCCTCAATATAGTCAACTTTCTTTTCAAATCCACAAATATGAAAAGCAGTTTCCAAATCACCATATTGTTTGAGAATTTCTGATATTGCCATATCTTGGAAGAATCGACCAGTTATAGGTTGGGAAAGATGCCCCAATATGTGATCGAGAACTAAGGGAGTATTATCCAATCCAGCACTAACCATTGTCAAACATATAGATTTGAGTTCATTATCATTAACTTCTGGGTATTCAGGACACTTTCGGAGAGCTTTGCTGACAATTGAGTTTTGGAAGTCTTCGCCATTTTTAAGTTTAACGTTCAATTCATCGATGAACTTTTTCATGTAAACATCTCTTCGAACTCTGAAATTTTTAGCCATTGAATTCTTTCGTCCAAGGGGCCCAATCCTGAGAATTGGAAGATAATCCTCTAAATTTGAAGTATGGCCTCTTAAACGAACAATTGCGTTTTCAACTTCTGTAATTTCATCAAAAAGTTTACACTTATCAGTGTGCTCAACCTTCACGAGATATCCATAAGTAATGTAAAGACTAATTCTCAATACATATCCTTGTAGTAATTTGAATAAATCAAGATCAGGGCTTCTTGCATGGCCTCTAGTTGATCGTCTCTCAATTTCAATTCTCTTCAACATATTAGTACATTCATCACTAATCAATTGACTCATATCATCAACCTTCTGTCTATTTAACGAAGTTGCAACTATTTTCTTCATCCTTTTAAAAGAATCACCATAAGGGGTAGTACCTATAGTGAACCCCTGAGTCTTTGAAACAACTTTGTGGAAGGTATGCAAAACAGGTCTAGAATTGTTTGCATCTCTTCTCCTTATCCACAAATCTCTAACCGACTCATAAGAATTAGCCACAACAACCATTTGAGTCCCCAATCTTATTTGATACACATCACCATATGCTTCAGCCCATTTCGTATACTGTTGAGCTGGATTTGACAGCACCTGAAACAAATTTCCCACAATTGGGTATCCACGAACTAACGGTAAGCCCTTGATCTTTCTAGGTGATAAAATACAGAAATAGTCCAAAAGTAACCAACCCAAAATGAATAAAGCCGGAAACCATATCCAATGATCTTCAAAGTTAGTAAAGCAGATCTCATAGTAGCGACTCAATCAATGGTATAGGATACTGAATGTAGTTGATGGTTCATATACTATATCTGTTGACATATTTTATAAATCTTTTTTGAACGTTGATATTTGTTCTAGGTTTTTATTAGCTAATAAGCCAAAGTGTTTTTATTGCAATAAAGTAGCTAGCTTTTCTTTTCTCTAAAGGAGAATAGTTTTTGTTATTATGTTTGGTATTTCATTGATAAAGGTTGTTGTAATGGTTCAATTTTTACTCTGTGCGCTTTATGACTTTTTACCGAGATCAGTGCACAAAAACATTGTCTACGCAATTTTACATCTTTAAGAAAATTTTCACAATAAACAAGCACTGTATATTCGTGTATTTGAATAAGGACGCTCATGAGCAGTCATGTTAATAAATATAATAATAAATAAGGCAATAAATAAGAATAAATAATTGACTAACAGTCAAGCACTAGTGCTGAGGTGAACACCTGGTGAACAGTAATTACAGCTACTTCTTTGGATCATCCTTTTTTTCAGGTTCAGGTTCAGGCTCAGGTGTTGGGAATTTGAACGATTCTGGTGTCTCGTCTCTTCCAGCACCAACTTGTTCCCATACTGAAGATCCCACAGAAAAGTTTCTAAAAGCTTGGGTCAACTCCAAAGGTCTATAGACAACTCTTTTCTTTTCCTCATCCCAGTAACATTCTTCATAACCAGTAGTTGGGAAATCCTTTCTCAATGGATGACCATTAAACCCATAATCTGTCAAAATTCTTCTTAGATCAGGATGTCCTTCAAAGAAGACACCATACATATCATAAGTCTCTCTTTCATACCAATTGGCACCTTGATAAAGACTAGTGACACTTGGAACTGGTGAAACTTCTGAAGCATATGTTTTCACTCTTATTCTTGAATTAAAGCGTACAGATAGCAAGTGATACACAACATCGAATCTGTTGGTTCTAGAAGGATAATCAACACCTGTAATATCAACAATAGATTTAAATTGAGAAGATGTGTGATTTTTCAAAAAGGTAATTGTTGGGATAACAGCAGTAGGTCCAATATAAATCACTAATTCATCTTTCCAAACTGAAAACTTTTGAATAAATTTTGGTAATGCAGTTATTAAATATTGACCAAACTTGTGTAGTTCTTCACTTTGTTCTTTATAATGATCTGCAGGATTAACTACTGGTTCATCAACATGTCCATAATCTAAACAATTAGTAAATGAAATCAAAAAAACTAACAAAAAATCCACATTATAACTCACCTTTCCTTGGTAGATCTCTCAAAACTTTTAATGGTTCCTCCTCTTCTTGAAATCTACATAGCGAAGAAGAAAAAGAACGAAGTCCTGTCACTCCAGCCTTTTTAAAATGGTTCAACCCACCTCTGCTCGCCAAACGTAACATCATTGAACAAAAAGTATAGGCTTTTGAAGTTAACGAGTTATCTACAATTATACATTGTTGATGTCTCCTCCAGTCAAGTTTAAGGGATTTGTCGTGCAATGGGGAATATCCGGTCAAATATCACGTGGATTTACAGTCGATTAAGTTCCGACCGAACATAAATGAATTTCTACAATACAGTTTTATTAACCTCATTAACATGTTTTGGATTCTATAAATTATGAGAATTAAGCTCTGTTTGCGGTTCTTGGTTTAGCACGAATAATGTTATCAACTCTAAGAAGCACTTCAGCAGCTTCAGCAGCAGATCCCACAACGGCTTTTTTCAATTTATATGATTCAACAATACCCAATTCTCTAACATCAGTAATTACACCATTATCCAAATCCAAACCTGAAGTGGTCATACCATTGTAGATGGCAGTTCTTAATTTTGTGATTAGTTCACTTGAGTCGAAACCAGCATTATCAGCCAAAATAGTTGGTAATTGTCTTAAGGCTCTAGCAAATGCTTCAACAGCTAATGATTTTTTACCTTCAACGTTTTGTGCAGCAGTATCAACAGCTTTTGACATAATCATTTCTGAACAACCAGCACCAAGAACTGTTCTGGTTTCTTTTGTTGTTTGTGATATTACGGAAAGAGCATCGTGTAATGAGCGATCAGCTTCGTCAAGCACTTGTTCAGTGGCACCTCTTAAAACAATTGTACAAGCTTGACCAGCAGCACAACCAGAAAATTTGGTCATGATATCTTCACCAATAATGACTTCTTCAATAGATTTACAAGTACCCAATTTCACTAATTCTGGGTTATCAAAAGTAGAAACAACTTCACCACCAGTAACTAAGGCTAATCTTTCAACACCTTCAAAATCAGCATGTTCAATTGAATTAATACCGGCATCTGTGAATAATTGTTCTGGGTAATCATAGATCAATTGTCTATTTATGAAACAGTTGATACCAAATTTAGAAATTTTGTTAATTTTATTCTTCATTTTTTCCTTTTCAGCTTTTTCTAATTCAGCTAATTTAGAAGTTGAATCAACTTTAAATTTAGCACCAAATATTTTAACTTTATCAGTATCTAATGAAGTATTTGCAATTAATATTTTAGCATCTTCAATTTTTTTAGGTTGACTATTACCAAATCTTTTATTTAAAATGAAACCTTCATCTAAGAATGAATCTGATAATTTACCACCAATTTTCTTTATTATTTGGATATGCTCCAAATTAGCAGAGCCCTTTAGACGTAAGATTGCATCAACAGCTAATTTAGCAAAATACTCTTTATCTTGAGATAAAATCTTGGATGACAAAGTAGTTCTTGCAATGCTTAAAAGATCGTTATAAAATTTATCTGAATCTTTAGAGTTATCTATAGCAGCCTTCTCCAAACTAGCCAAAGCTGCTTGTGTGGCAATTCTGAAACCTTCAATAATTGTTTGTGGATGAATTCTTTGATCTATTAATTTTTCTGATTCTCTTAATAATTCAGAAGCTAAGACAGTAACTGAAGTAGTACCATCACCAACTTCATCATCTTGAACTTTTGATATATTAACCAAGACTTTAGCTGCTGGGTTATCCAATGGAATAGATTTCAAGATAGTGGCACCATCATTTGTCACTAATGCTTGATCTGAAGATGCTGACTGTAGTAATTTGTCCATACCTTTTGGACCTAAGGTTGATTTAACTAAATCACCAACTGCGATGGCACCAACGAAAGCTGAAAGACGGGCATTTTCAGCTCTTTCCTCTGTGACTTGATCACCATAAATTTGAACACTCTATTTAAACTTGTTAGTCTCACTCAATTAACAGAAATATCTATCAAACTCACCATTTCCAAAGCCCTTAAGTTGTATATTCTGTCTATTTAATCTTGATCTCAGCGTCGCCTTTTTCAGTTTTTCATTGAATTAAACGCGTACAACAAAAAAAAATATACAATAAAATCCGGGTAAAGATTATGTAATCAAATTATTATTATTCATTATTAGTTTTAAGAATTTTATTAATATTATAAACTAGCTTTAGATAAATCTGGTATATAGGCACTAAATTTTATGTTCTCTTATGAATTTTGGAGGTTAGAATTCTTTAAGCGTCCCCAAAGAAAATTTGCTTGTTGTTTTCTTAAAGCTAGCATTAGCGTTGTAATGACTTTGATTTCAGGAATTAGAATTTGTGAACTATCATATGGATTTGAATTAGATCATCATGGTAAAATCGAGTTATACACAAGCTCTAAGTTTTAGGCTAGCACATGATTCACAACTACCAGTTATTGTAATTGATCTTGAAAATACAGATCAGCCACTGACTGGTAGTTTTGATCAGTTTATATCAAATACTATATTATTTTAATATTGCTAGCTTACAAGGTGTTAGAGTCGTAGCTATAATAATTTTGTTTCATTAGGGATAATCACTAGTATTACATACAATATATAAGCTACTCTTTAGTGAAACATTGATTTATTTTACGTTTGATCCTTAAATGTTTCTTAGCATAATTCTTCATAAGACTTACCAAGTAATGCAGCTAACAATCGATATATATATATCTAGAGTTACTCACAATCCAATTATTGAAGTACGACACAGATCAATTTAAGGAACAGTTTTCACCTCCAATTTTACTGTTGTGTAATGGAAGTCAATGTATTTGTTGTGCTACAGAAAACCCTTAGATCTTTATTACTGATTCTAAAACATACCACAGTGTCCATTATATTACACCGTCTATAAATGCCTCTTTTTTTGCAGCTCACAGAGCTAGATCGTCATTGTCTCTCTCTTCATAGAGCTTCAAAAGATGTTCCAGTCTCTTTCTCTCAACTTTTTCCTTCTCAAGCTCAGTCTTATAAGTTGTATGCATATCATTCACCATTTTTTTGAATTCATTTCTCAATACTGATATACTAGAGTTGAACTTTGGTGAAGATGGTGATCCAGTACGATATGTATTGATATTTTGTTGTAATAATGGAGTCTTTGGGTTAGATAAGTATTTTGATCTCTTGTTTTCTTTCATTGGATCAACAGCATTAAGTGTTATACCAGTCATTGGAGAAACTGGTGATAACCCACTCTTTTCAGGACTTGAACCTGTCGAACGACTTTCTCCATTTGTATGAATGTATCCAAGATTATCTATTTTCAATAAGGCAACCTGTTTTTGTAATTCGTAAATTTCCTTCATTTTCTCATCTAAAGTTTTCTCCAAAACGTTTTTCTCATGCTCAACCAAAATAGACCTTTGATTTGCCTTTTCCAAGGATATCAAATTCTCTGCCAGCTGTTTTTCTAATGCAGTTTTTTTCGTTTTATGGGTATTCATGACATTCGTATTAAGATTACGCTCATCTTCGTATTGTCTTGTTAAGTATTGATGAGCGAATTGTAAATCTTTTAAAGCTGTTTGTAGACGTGTGATTTCGTTTTCTTTATCAACAGACTCAGTCTTGATTTGTCTTGAATTTGATACATCTTGCTTCTGTGCTAGCAGGGTGTCAAGACAGCTCTTTGCCCACTCCACTTTAAAATCACCTTCGCCGGATATAGGAGCTGGCAATATCACATTCCTTTGGACAGCAACAGATGCAATGTGTGATAACAGCTCATCTCCACTTCTATCATTCTCTGGTTGTGTAGATGATCGTATATCAACATCATAGTTTTCAAAATAACAAATCGAGAATGCCAAAATGTACTGATGATAGATTAATTCAGATGTATTTAGTATAAGATCACTAATTTCTTCGAATTTATAACTTAACGCCTCATTTGAAGTGATCAGATTTTGGACAGCATCCCATTCTTCATCTTTATTAGTAGGTTTAGAGAAAAACCCCTGAACAACCGTGAAGTTCCCCTGTAGTTCTTGCTTTATGTCTTCCTTGGTTTTCTTGAGGTTTTCTAATGTATCTTGTAAAGTGTGAAGTTCATTCAAAGACAGTAGTTTTTCTGATTGGTTGACCTGAGTCAGAGCGTATTCTGTCAGCAGTTTAATTTTCAAGTGACTAGACGAGACATCCTCTGCTATTTCACCTTGTAGGGGAGCACTGAATATGTCTTTTTTCTTTAATGCTGCTGCGCCAATTTCACTATAGTATCTCTCTCTAACCTGACTTTTTGATGCTAAATATTGGTTGATATCCGAGAGATCTGGACGATCCCTTGCAATAACGGAAATCTTATCATAATTTGAATCATCGGGGAATCTATTAAACTCTTCTGGTAAACTCGATTTGAAAGGAGAGTTGGCTATCAAAGATAGACCTTGACTTAGTATAGCACTTTCCGACATCTCCAATCACCACTTCTTCCTAGAAAAACTCTGCAATCAATCCTTCAACAGTATGTGATAAGCAACAGAGGCCAATAAGAGTAATCCAAGCAGCAGATGAATCAATAACACCGAGCTTTGGTGAGAATTCCAGTGGTGAGTATTAAACACCAACGCGTTTGTTTACGATTTCATTTTTTTTAAGCGAGAGGAAAAAAAACTGTGCGAAAAATTCCAGTAGTTGAAATTTGGCTATGGAGAAACGTTTTGATGTGTGTTTGGTTGTTTAGGTCTTTATTCCATTGTCAATATCAGTTAATAGGCAATAATTCAATAACTTGGTGCTTTTTCATAAGATCTATATAATCTTATGTTGAGCTAATGGTTATTATAGTGACACATATCTCGAGGTTTAGTGTGGTGGGCTCAAATATCCGCGATCAAGAACTACAGAAATCATAACCATCAACAGTTTGATAGCTTAATACGCTGCCCGAAGAAGTTAGTGAAGATGGAACAATGAGTGCTGAGTCACCTCTTGATAAGATCCCCATAAAGAAGGCGGGCAGCATACGGTTAGTCACGTTCAACATCAATGGATACAGAACCGTGTTCCACTATCATCCATGGAATAAGTTGCGTAATTTTGCCAATATGTATGAATCTCTACATGGAGATATAATAACTCTACAAGAACTCAAGGTTGCAGCGAAGGATGTTGATAACAGTATAGGGAGACTGAAAGGTTATAACTCGTTCTTAACAGTGCCGTCCTTAAAGAAAGGATACTCTGGTGTTGGTGTTTATGTGAGGTGCCCGAAAGATGATGAACCAGAGTTCGTGAAGAGAGCTTTGAAAGTTATCAAGGCTGAAGAGGGACTTACAGGTGTTCTTGTCTCTCATGACACCAAGAAGCGATATGTACAGAGTGATAATTGTATTGGTGGTTATCCAAATCTAGAGGAAGATGTCTGTCGCCACATTGATAGCGAAGGACGAAGCGTGGTTATTGAAATGGCAAATAATACGGTCATTATTTCTGTATATTGTCCAGCAAATTCAATGGGCACTGAACAGGGAGAACAATTCAGAATCCAATTTCTTGAAGCTCTTTTCCAAAGAATAAGGAATCTGGAACAAATGGGGAAACATGTAATCTTGATGGGGGATATCAATGTTTCTAGAGATTTAATAGACAGTGCAGATGGTATAAATGACAGACTCAAGAATGGAAAGTTGTTGAAAGTACAGGATAAGTTTGAGGAATTAAATAGGTCACAATGCCTTAACTTTATTCATCGCTCCATTCCAAGGTTACTTTTGAACGAAATCCTGCTTGATAGTATTGACCAGGATACACAAACTGAAAGACCAAGAATTATGGTGGATTTAGTAAGGAAGATCCAAGGAAGAAAACAAGCTTTGTATACTGTTTGGAATACGTTGAAAAACTCAAGACCTGGTAATTATGGCTCACGAATAGATCTTATATTGGCAACAGAGACAATTTCCAAGCTTTGTCACGGATCTAACATCTGGCCATTCCTTATGGGTTCTGATCATTGTCCTGTGTATGCAGATTTAGACGTGAGCACTTTGAATGAAGGTGAACCATTTTCTGACAAGTCACTCCCAAAATTGGAAGCAAGATATGTTTATAAACTTTCAGCAGGAAGCATAGACACCATGTTCGCCAATTTATCCAAGAGGAAAGCATCACCTCAGGCTGAAGCACCTATATCTACTAGTGTCAAGAAAATCAAGGTAGATTCATATCAAAAGCCAAAGTATAAGAAGCCTGTGAAGGGCCAGAATCAGATCTCAAACTTCTTCAGCCGAGTCCCTTCCAACACAGAGAATGAGGTTGTAATCCTAGAAGAAGATCAGAATTCTCCAAAAGATAATTTATCTCAAGCATCAACAAAATCTTCATCATCATTGAAATTAGATTCGAAAGGTCAGTTCTCATTGACTTCGAGTCAAGTTCCCAGATGCAAACATGATGAACCTTGTATTTTGAAGACTGCCATGACTAAGGAAAACAAGGGCAAAAAGTTTTGGACTTGTGAAAAACCTGTTGGTCATTCAGACACTCCAGAAGGTCAAGAAGCTTTTACATGCGGGTATTTTCAATGGAAATAATTCTTATTTATATAGACTACGATGGCAGAGTCGTTTATTTATAGTTGTATTATAATGCATTTATGTGAGGGTTATTCCTTATATCGATTTTTTTGTATGCAATGTGAGCAAAGATTTCGTTATATCCAAATATTGACAAATTGGTTATGAATGCCGTTATTGAAGAAGTGAAGGTTAGTTCATCCTCTTTTTGTATCCTCACTGTACTTTTCTTGCCCTGTGATTGTGTGATTTCAACATCCATTGAGCTCCCAAAGAGTCCATGTAGCTGTTTTAGTGCTTGTAAAGTGTATGTTTTCCATGTTACTAGATCAACCTCTAAATTTTTGAGCTCTTCTTTATATTGAGGATCAACTATTCTGTGGTTTGTTAGTATTCAAGGCCCTGAAGCTTACCCTAGAAAGGTAACACATACAATTCAAGCTCATAGAAGCTCCAAATATCTTGATCATCCATCTCTTTAGTCATTAAAGTGAAAGTCGGATACCCAAAACTCCAGAATCTCTCATATTGATGGTTTTCAACTGTCACGAAAAAATTTAAAATCTACAATCCGGAGACTATAAACCACAATTAACCCTCCAACGGACATTCCAAGGACTCTTTCAATGTTAAGACTGTCCAGGATGTTCAAGTCATCCACTGGGTATTTTGCATCCACCAAATGTCCCAAACTAGACCAATGCAAACTTCCAAACTGCATCTTCAAACATGAATCAAAGAGATCTATATCGACTGTCACAGAGGAATCGAAGGATGTTACAACAGCTATCAAGAAACCCAGAATATTAGAACAACTGGATGCTCAACAACAAGTATTAGATTCAGTAGAGTCATCGATTCCAACAGAAGACTTGAAGCTTTGGACTCCAAAGCCATTACAAGGTGTCGGTGCCCCTGCCACTATAGGTCAAAGAGTCAAATACATTACCGCTCTCATAAGAAGTCACCAAAAGAACAATGTCCCTCTCCCGAAATATACGGCTGTTGAGGAAGAATACCAGATAGCTTTAAATTCAACAAAGCTGACATACGCACACAAAATTAAGTCATACATTTCTAAATCCTCAAGAACTCAAATTACATATGACAAACCAGTCCTAAGTCACAAAACACTCTCAGATTCTGAAACTTTCGAAGCAGTGAAGCAGCTAGTACACCCTGTTGACAAACTAAAGAAGAATCAATATGTCACCGTCATTCCAGATGACTACCTTTTCGAAGTCAAAGATCGTAATTTGAAAACTTGTGATCATTGCTCAGAAAATTTTTACTTGTCTAGAATAGATGACACTGTCAATTGTCAATACCATGATCGCAGAAAAAGAGTTTCTACTGAAGGTGGTGAGCGTACTGCTATATGGGAATGTTGTTCTGAAGTTGTTGGCGAGTCTCAAGGCTGTAAAAATCTAGACCATCATGTTTTCAAAAGTATTGATCCATATGAATTACATCAATTTGTACCTTTTAGAGAAACTCCAGAGAGCGATTCATCCGATAAACAGAAAATTGTTGGTTTAGATTGTGAAATGGGTTACACTACAAAGGGAATGGAAGTTATAAGATTGACTATTGTGGATTTTTTCACTGGTTCCACTGTATTTGACGAAGTAATCCAACCAAGTGGTAAAATTATTGATTTGAACACACACTGGAGTGGTGTTCATAAAATACCATTCTCTTCCATGACACTAGAATCTGTTCTTGATGTTGTTTTAGGAACTATTATTGATAAAAACACTATTATTGTTGGACATGGTCTTGAAAATGATTTAAATGTTCTTAGACTAGTGCATCATAATGTTGTGGATACTGCAATAATGTTCCCTAAATCCCTCACAAAGAAATATGGTCTTAAAGATCTTGCATTCCAATTTCTCGATAGAAAGATTCAAGGAGGTGAACATAGTTCTGAAGAAGATTCTCTTGCAGCCATAGACATTATTAAGCTTCATATTTCCAAAGCTTGAATCAGAAGTAATAGAAACTGATTAAGGAAGGCGGCTTTCTAAGTCATCCAATTTTGCCATGATAACCTGTTGGTTCTTTAGAATTTTTTCTAGAATCTCATGAACATCTTTTTTAGACGAATACTCTTCAATTTTATCCAGTTCTGTAGTGAACGTCACCGCTCTTCTCTTTTTTCTAGGTTGATTAAAGTCATCTGTATTTTGTAGAAATTTCTTGACGTTTTTTGCACTTTCAGCATTTTTTATAGTGTTTAAAGAAGTTGTTAAATCATTATCAGAAGCATCAGCATCTTTGATCTCTTGAGCTTGTTGTGGTTTCTTTGTCCATTTTAAACAAGGTTTTACCTCTTCATTTCCTCTCAATTTCTCAAGTAAATTTGCATTCACATCTTTACCTCTAACATTGATAGACGGTTTTGAAATTCTGGATGGTTGTTCTGAATTTGGTAGTACTCTACGACCTTTGACCATTCTTGATGGGGTATGTGAGCCAGCCCTCAAACTGCTAGGAGCCATACTTTTCAAAGCATCGAATGTAATCTCTGGTCTATTTTCTGTGCCAGATAACCGAGAGCTGAACCCATTTCTATCCACGCTTTGAGTTTTCGAATGAAGTACCCTTCTTGGGGTTGTTGCAAATATCTCATTAGCTGTCATCGTAGATTTTGCACCTTTGAAAGGCGAAAGCCTTACAGGCGGTTTGCTCAATGCACCAACAGTTTCAGCAACTCTATCAGGCTATTGGGATCGGTTAATACAGGTGACCAACAAAAATGTTTTCTATTTAACTTACTTTAGTAGGAGACGATGGTCTCAGAGGGCTCGGAGCCTGGAAATCGAGTTTTGGATATAAGCTCAGCTTGTTTGAATCCTTGAGCGGCGATGGTTTCAGCGAAGTGGACATTGATAATAACTCTAACTAGAACAACTAGGAGATTAGCTTTCAAATGCAATCAATGATTGATTTGGTGTAGTTGTTTACATTTTTTTTGTGTTGTTTATACTTTTGGCAGATTATTAGTGTCAGTAGTGTGACTACCGATATGTTTTGGTTTCCAGAGTAACTTAAAATTTATTTTGTTAGTACGAGTGATGGATTTGATCAATTGTGATGATAAAAGTGAGCCTTTTACACTTTTAAGAGGTCAAATATGGACTCATTGGAGCCAAATGAGTGAATATAATCCACCTCTTTTGTAATCAATTCAAATTGTTGATTAAATACGTTTAGTGACATTTCAGATCGTGGATATTTGCACACCTAAACGACAAAGAAAAATAAAATTGAATGAACTGAACGAGAACTATTATAGAACTTCAACTAAACCAGTACACTGAACTTTGAGATATTCAAAAATGCCTGTTGATAGAAAAGTGGCATTGATCACTGGTACTAATAGGTGAGTATTCTTTTTATTTTCAGGAAGATTCTGAGACAAGAAAGAAGTGCTAACTTTTCTTCAAGTAACCTTGGGCTCAATATTGCCTATAGACTTATTGAATCACAACCAACAGATACCCGTATAACCATTATTGTCACATCCAGAACCCTTCCAAGAGCTAGAGAAGTCATAGATAGCATCAATGCATTTGCCAAAAAGACTGAAAGAGAGGGAATCGTGGATTTCGATTACCTTTTGGTTGACTTCACAGATATGGTGTCAATCTTGAGTGCAGCTTATGATTTAAATAAAAGATATAAAGCTATTGATTTCTTCTTTGCAAATTCCGCTCAGGGTGTCTTTGATGGAATTGATTGGATTGGTGCTTGTAAAGAACTGATACGTGATCCAGTCGCAGGAGCCACTGATCCTCATTATAAAATTCAAAGAGTAGGTGTTAAATCGAAAGACGGAATGGGATTAGTATTTCAATGTAATGTTTTTGGTCCATATTACTTGATCCACAAAATATTAGCACTATTACAAAATGCTAAAGCTAGAGTTGTTTGGGTCTCAAGTATCATGTCTGATAGCAAATATTTATCCTTTGATGATTTACAATTACTAAAGAGTGATGCCTCATACGAAGGTTCTAAAAGATCAATCGACTTACTTCATATAGCGACATATAAGAAGATGAAACAATTAGGCATAACGCAATACTTGATACAACCTGGTATCTTTACAAGTTTGTCATTTTACAAATTTTTGAATGTGTTCACCTATTATGGTATGCTATTTATATTCTACGTTGCAAGATTCTTGGGATCTCCATGGGTCAATATATCAGGTTATACAGCTGCAAATGCACCAGTATATGGTGCTGTATTGGCAAATCCTAATTTTGAAAGACAAGATGTCAAGTATGGATCTGCTTGTTATAGAGACGGAAGTGAATATATCAAGATTCAAGAAGTTGATCCAACTGGGTCTGAAGACGTTTTAAAATACTTGGATGAACTTAAAGCGGAATGGGATGAAAAACTTAAAGACCAAATTACAATTTCAAGAAGGCCATGAAGGATTCAAAAAAAAAAGCGTTCATATAATCAAGTTCCCACGAAGAAACAAAGCAAAAATTGGTCGGTAAAAAAACACACACAGAGATGAAAGTATACAAAGTTTATATAATACAGTCATGGGAGCTGATTGTCATTTAACTAACTTCTCATGATAAATGTTCAATAGCCATTAATGAACCAACAAAAGTGTAGATAAGTCTTGAACGAACTTCGTTGATATCTTCTGGAACTAGCCAAATCAAAGCACCCAATTTTCTTGCAATTGAAATAGCCAATCTAGCATTAGCATATCTATCTTCTTCTGTATTACCTGGAGTAACCAAATCATAATCGACATAACCAGGTTTCAAACCATTTAAGACATCTAATAAGAAAACACCACTAGCAATTGATGGATCTGAGAATGATCTGATATTTGATGATTTACCACCTTTAGAAACTTTTTCTTTAGCCCATTTCAAGATATCAGCATCTGTTAATTCACGACCGTTATTAGATAATGATTTTAGTGTCAAGACAATATTACGACGCATTATTTGCCATACAAGACCTAAGGTTAACAATTTGTTACCATCAACAATATCTGAACCTTCAATACCAACTAAAGAGAAATTATTAGCTTTACCTGTTTCCACAGCATAATTGGTATTTTCCAAAGCTTTAAATCTTGAGATTTCAGCACCAGATGCTGGTCTTTTGTTGATATGTTTAGGATTGACAGATCCTGGTAAAACTTTTTCAAAAGCTTGTAGTAAGATAGTACCATCTTTTAAATCTTCGAAAAGACTGACAACTGGTGGTTGAACATCCAAAGAATTTAACCACAATGTGAAAACTCTTGCTTCTCTTTCACCTTCAGCATCAAATTCTTCAATTTCTGGTTTTTCAGTTTCTTCAATTGGATCTAAACCTGGATGAGTGTTGAATAAATGGGCAACAAAAGCCAAATTCAATTTTGGATTACCTGCAACTAAAGCTGATGGGGTCAAATATTTTCTAGCATCCAATTTCTCAGCATTACTCAACACTTGTTCTGCTCTTTGTAATAAATCAGTAGTTTGTAATGGTTGTAAAGAACATAATTGTGGATCCAATTGATTCAATAAAACAGTGTAGTTTTCACCATCTGAAACATCTTTAGAGAAATTAGTAACTCTTCTGTTCCAGTTGGCAGCTTTTAAGTGGTAGTTAAACCAACGTAATAAAATTTGTTCTGGTGGTAATCTTAAAAATTGTTCCAAAGTTTCATCATCTTCTAATAAACGATACAATTCTGGATGTAATTTGATATCAATCTTGTTAAGCAACCCTTTTCTAATAATTTGCCAAATCAAACCCAAGATCAAATGTTCTTTACCTTCAATAAAATCTTCAGAGTGAACATTGACAACAACACAACCAATAGCTTTGGCGGAATTAATAACAATGTTTGCATTTTCTGAAATAGTGAAGTTGTTCAAAGCTTTGCCTTTCTTTGGGAAATTTAAAACTCTGGTATCAATGGTATCTGGAACTGAATCATTAATCAATTTAGATAAAATTAACCCATCTCTACATTCATCAAAGATTTGGAAAGTATCAGCAGGAATTGGGATTCTATCACCAACATCTGGGTCACCAGCTAACACACTGTTGATATGTTTGGTGAATTCTGATTTTTCTTCTTCATTTATGGTGTGAGTTGTACCAGATTGAGCACCACCAACAATAATTGAAGCTTTGGCACCAGTACCTTTATGTTGAACAGCAGATTGGGCAGATTTTGGTGCACTTTTATTTTCTCTCAATTTGGCAATCAATTCAACATAATCATCTAACTCGACACGGCCTGATGAATCAACACTGACACTCTTCAATGTTTGACGTACATCATCATAAGAACCTTCTCCTGATTCTGAAATTTTTTCAATCACAACTTGCTTTTCAGCATAACCTTTATCTTCAATATCAATTGATCTGAATTGCTCAATGACATTAAAAAGATCTTCCTGGTTAAGAACAGGGAACTTTCTCTTGAAGGTATAATGTTAGTGGATTTGAGCTTTCTTCAATCGTTGCTAAATCAATAGTCTTCTATATGAGTGGCACACTTACTTGTAACTTAACGATATTCATATTTGATATTTCAACAACAGGAAAACACTAAAAGCCTCTCCAGAGTTCAATTAACAGTCAAATACTTCCGGATATATATCTTTCAGTTGATGAGTTTGATAATTGTATCAGATCCTATCCGAGGCTGGTTCTTGAAAAGGAGTGTCAGCTTTCTGAGACGGAACAGCCCTGATGAAATAACCGGTATGGGACACATCTGGATGTTATCGGCCGACAGTGAGTTTTGAGCTACATTAACGAGATTTCATTAGCATTAAGGTCATAATTCATTATTCTATATGAGCGCGTGTGTTATGATGCATCCATGCGTCATCCTCCAGCTTTGCCACTGCTTCTCTAAAGAACTCGAGGTTGTAGGGTTCTGAAGTATCATCATCGCTTTTGGGTATTAATGGCAGTTCTTTTGCACGTTGTTTATCCTCTTTAAGAACTGCTAAATGCTCTAGGAACTCTTGATTCATCAGGTCATAATCTTCTAGTCTGTCAGGGTTCAGTCCCTTGAGGAAATCGGTGTTGGAAAACGCCCTCTCCAGTGAGCTAACTTTTGATAATCTAACGTTCCTTCTGTCATTCAGGTTAAGTCTTTTACTTGCTGTGAGTTCTTCTCTAGAGTACCCAGGAACTGAGATCAATATGTCATCTTCGTACATCTGTGATGTGCTACCCAGGGTGGAAACATCAGGCTCTTCATCTTCTGAACCGGAATCCTCAGATCCTGAATGGAAAACCTCGTTGAAAGCTTGCTCTGATTGTTCTAACGCTTGTAGTTTGGACTCCCTTATGGGATGTTGTGTACTGAATATTTTATAATCCTCAGGACTGGTTGACTTGTGTATAACAAACTCTGGATCATCTTGAGTCTGATTTATATATTTATCTGAATTCTTTCGTAGGGTTCTTGATAAGAGATTCGATGTAGCTGTATCCAAGTTTGATGATTTTCGGCCAACAAGGCCCTTAAACAACTGTCTCTTCACGTCTTGATTGGATCTTTTAGACATTATCTAGCTCTTTGAGTGTATATTCTCCTCTGAATTGATTAATTGTAAAGATCAAAACAACTTCACAAACGGAAATTTGATCTAAAATGATAATCCGAGGGTTCGGAACTACGAAGATGACTATGGGGATTATATTAACTACAGATTTTAGTACAACAAAGGGCTATTATCTTTGTATATTTAGTCAGTATTTTTGATGAGTTGAAGGCCTTGATTGATAGCTTTTATAGAATGTTGTGAGAGCATATTGGACCTGTATTACTGTACTCAGGGTTCTTATCTAGACAGTTACCAGATTAGATCAGGTCGCGCCATTCCTTTGATCAAGATTACGCTACAATGCTAATTCAGCAGTGTTAAACTAGTAATTGATGATCCTAACCTCAGATTTATGTTTCAGTGATGTGAAATTTGGTACGTGGGCCATATATCCATGATATTTGATAGCAAGCACTGAGGGCTCAATGAGTATGTGAATCTGTAGCCTTGCATGATCATTAGTGTGAACTCAACTAAACCTTATAACAGTCATAATTGTGTCATAATTATTCTAATTGTTCTTATAGATGCCAAGCTGGATGAAGACTCTCTAAAGATGAAATGAATTGTTCTTTAGCCACCAGGTACTCGACCAGGCCTTATAATTATTTTCGTTTAAAGAGTTTGAAGTAATATGTACAAAATTGATAAGCTTCTCCGGCCGGTCAAGCTGGGCAATCCTCAAACCAGCGCTCTTTTGACAAAAAAGTACTTGTAGAGCTTGATGTTTCACTCTTGAGGACTGTATATAAGAGTCTCCTGATTCCTCTGTTAGCTAGTTGGCAAAACGTCTGTTAGAAAACTAAGGAACCAATCTCTTTAACTTATCATTATGCCGTTAGATCACACTCCAAGCGCAAAGGGGTTCGAAGTAAAGCAAGACCCAATTCCCTCTCCTGGTAACAATACATTTGTGGGTGATTTCTATACTTCTGATGCTCCAAAAGATCAACAAATAACCTGTGGATTTTACCAACAATCGGTCGGTGAACCTTTAGAGTACACTTATGAATATGTAAGTATAATAGTTGAGTGTGTATGAGAACAGCAATCTGACCCATTGAAGGATGAAATGATTGTTGTTCTAGCTGTGAATGCAGACCACTTTTATGTGTATGACGAGACTGGCCAAAAGATAGATGCCAAAGAGAAAGATATCTTTTATTTCAAGAAGGGCTCAACCGTAAAGTTTGAAGTTGTTGGTCCAGAAGGTAGTTATGCTAAAAACTTCTACACTGCCCTAAGACCTCCAGACACTGCTTGATCGTAACCATTGGTCATTTATATATGAAGCATAATTAATATTTCTGGCTTGGTTATCTATTGTAGCTACTTAGTCTTCCCCATTGCCTATGAATCAATTCGTCGAATAGGAACGCTCAAAGTTAATTTATCCCTCTAAAATACCACTCAATGCCAGGATCTTACAAATATTATTCCCCAGTAATTAATTGGCCTTTTAGGCTTATGAAATGTTGTATGTATTGACTTACCGTTAGGGGCTCGTTCTGGAGTTTAAGCTCTAGGCTTCGGGAAACTTTTTCCTAATTTGGTTTAGATGAGCACTATCATTGATCTAGCACCAAATCACCAAATCTACTGGAAAATGAGTATAAAAGGATGGATAAGGTACCATTGGTAATTCTTCTCAACCTCTTTTATTATATCATCCATCTGATCAATCAGTCAATCCTCGAAAAGTTCAAAAATGCCTTTAATTCATAAACCAAAAGCTGAAGCTTACTCTATCTTACCACCAAAGATCGCTCCAAACTCTTACTTGGGTGATTTTATCTCAAGTGATACCAAAGAAGAAGACCAAATGACTGCTGGTTTCTACAAAGTTGTTCCAGGTGAGCCATTAGTCTACACTTACACTTATGATGAATTCAAATTGGTCTTGGAAGTTGAAGGTAAATTCATTGTTACAGATGAAGAAGGTACCACTATTGATGCTAAACCAGGTGATTTCTTATACTTCAAAAAAGGTTGCACCATCACTTTCACTGTCGAAGGTGACGAAAATGCTTACTCTTACAACTATTACGTTGGTAAGAAGAAGTTTGGTCAATTATAAGTTCATTGATGCCTTTGAAAGGTTTTATACATAGATAAAAAGAGCAAAAATACATATTCTTGAGGAATTTTTAACACTTAACTGTAGCTAATCTTAAAATAGATGATTATAGAAGTTAATTTCACCAAAGAAATCAGAAAGTTGAACACTAGTTACAACTTTCTCGAGGTTCATATTGAAGCTCATCTCTCAGGAACGGAAATCATCGGACTTAAATTTACAGGAAATAACTCTCTATGATGACATGAATTAAACAAGACCACTTAAAGTGAGTCTTTCTAAAAATGGTTGAAGATCTTCTTTTCTAATTTCAATAATTGAGCTTTCAAAACTATCAATTCTGACTTTGGCACCAGTATTATTAGCAACTTGTTGAAATGCTATACTAAATGTGTTCAACATAGTTGTACTTTGAGTTAAATCTTCCAAGTTTTTCCGTCCTCTTGGGTAACGAGGAGCCATACCAATAACTAAATATGTATCTGTTCTTTCGTCTAGTGCTGCTAGCACCAATGGAAGTAAATTTCTATCAAATTCGGCACTATATTCTAAAATCCAATTTCCAAGTCTAGTTAGGATCAATGGGTTCTTAAAGTATTCAATATCAGGACCATCCTTCAATACAACCAATCTATAGATCTTTAAACTCCTCAACATTCTTTTCTCTAGAATGGCCATTCCGGTATTAAAGATGATCTTTTGATAATTTTTGGCATATTCAAGACCTTTCGTTATCAACTCAACATTATTATCAAGGGCATCCCAACTTGACCAAAAGTTATTAATCCATACTTTTTCCTTTTTGGAAATCAATTCGTCAATATCTTCATCCTCGGTGTACTCTGCAGCTGATTTATCATGTTCTAGTAAGGCAGCTATGGACTCAACACATTCACTTGCAGAGATTGAGCCTCTGAATCCAAATGTTCTTAAAAATCCCTCTCTTATTAAATCTTCCAACCCGTAAACTCCCAAGACTCTATTAAAAGTAAGATTGAGATTCTTCTTTATTGAACTGTCCATGTATAACCAGTTTTGTTTCGAATCCTGAAGTGATATACCCATCTTGGCAAACATTTTATGAAGATTCTTTCGACCTTCATCTTGCCATATAGATAATTTAGCATTCACATAATTGGAATAAAAAAAACTATCATATAAAGTCCAATGCCGTAGTAAGAATAAATAATAATCTGTATCAATTGTAAGACTCAAAGAATCTGCATTCTTTGTATTGTTTAAGGTTGTTGGATTCAATCTTGTGACTTCACTTTTCAACGATTTAAATGTTGAACGGTAAACTTCTGGGTATTGACTATCTAGAGAAATTGTACCAATGATTGTTAGCCATAAATTTTCTGTGTTAGTCTCGCCGATTTCTGATAATAAAGTGTAGATTTGTAATGAAACAGAAACTGAAATAGTTGTACCTGTAGAATAGTAATCCTCTAAAACTTGCTCATTCTGCTTTATCTTCTTCTTCCTAGCTTTATGCTCTGATCTATGCTTTCTCTTTCTCGATTCCGAACTATCGCTCTCATTATCTTCATCATCATCGTCATCAGGTATAACATGCTCATCTTCATCTGTATCTTCATCCGTACTCTCTTCGTCACTATCAGATTCCTCTTCTTCTTCGGGGCCCTGTAGGCTGATCAATGTTTCATATGCTTCTTTTTCCTTTATCAATTCTTTATCAATAAATCCATCATCTAAACATGTTATAATATGGGACCCAAAAACATTATCCAAATTCCATGGCTTGTGACCATCAACAACATATATTTTCCTGCTCGGCGTAGCCTCTCCCCCATCTAGACCACTATCGTTATCCATGAATACATTTGGATCTATTTCAAAGAAACTTTCCAAATCCACCATTGCACCACATCCTAACAGTATAATATTTGTGATATCGTCATCCAACTTCTCATAATGATTCCTCAGCTCAGTATACCCAACTATAGGTATGACTTGATATTGAATCAACTCTTTCTTTAACACATAGGTCAATATCTTGGAGGCACATAATGCATCAATGTTCAAACATGAAACAAATATAACTAATTTACAAGTGGAATGACTCAGAGACGTTTTCCTGATGTCATCGAATGCCTTATGAAAGTTCCCCCGAGTAATATACATCTCATAATGAGGACCACTCCACCAGTTGTTCTATCTTACTGTTTAATTTTTGTTATTGTCATCACCTATATATACGCGTATACTTTTCGAGTTTCATCCAAACTACGTGAAACCCTCGGAACTTTTGAGCTTTTGTCAGCTGACTGGAGAGTTATATTCCGACCTCATGATAAAGATTTCGAATTTTGACCACGTACAATCAAATCTTCAACATTGAGAACGTTGTTACGTCGTTAACTAGACTTCAAGAGCCATGAAGACAGCCACTAGCCTATTAATAACGTCTGTGCTGTGCTTGCATGCCAACGCACAGTTCTTCAACTTCTTTGGTGGTCATCAACAACAACATCAAGTACAGAAATCCTATGAAGATGATTTCCTAGACAGTGAGTGTCTTTAATTCATTACACTGGTTACTATATTAACTATTGTTTTTAGATACATGTGACAAATACTTATGCCCTGATACACAAGCGTGTGTGAAAAGTCATTTGGATTGTCCTTGTCCATTCCCAAAATCACAGTTAAAATGTGTCTTACCGAATAAACAAAATTTTGTCTGTATTTCCAAGCCTGCTACACATGATGAGAAGCTTCAACAGCTATATGATGATCCAGTTAAAGGTCCAAAGGCAAAGGTTGATGGTTTAAGAGATTGTGGATGGGTAGAGAAAGCCTGGAGTGGTTTGGTATGAAATAAACGTGTATATATAGGATAATGAGAAAAATATTACGATAGAACTTACGGTTTCAAAAGTAGATTAGCTAGTCACGATTTTTATTTGGTACCCAACGTCTATATAATACTTCACTAATCTTGTACAACTTAAAAAGCGAAACCAAGTCATCTTGAGCTTCAAATTCTTCTTGAGTAGGAACATCGACAAAGACTAAGACAAGATTCTTTCTAACCCCGCCAATCACACGACTGATACTAGAAAGCCAAACAAAGTCTTTTGAGACTTGTGAATTCTTTTCCTCATCTTGGTAGTTAGGAAGTATAATGGTTGCAAATTCAGCATGATGGAAGGGTGGTCCTCTTTTGTACAAAAGATAATCAGTACCAAACTTGATACCTGATCTTACACACCATCCTAATGATCTATAGTGGTGGTAAGCGACATAGTTCAAAATAAATGAATCATCAGATTTTTTGTAAGACAATCTGTTAAAAAGATCTTTGGCTGACAAGTCAGTACTATCGCGTAAAACTGTAACTGCATTTAACGCAAACTTAAGAAAAAAAACCTCCACTGGCATTAACTGAACCTGTTCAATATGCTGTAGCTCTCCATCTATGAGTAGAACATCATCCTCTTCACGATGATCGATTTCTCTCTCAACTTTAATATCAATATCCTTATCTCTGAGAGTTTTCAAACTGAGTCTTTCCTCGATGAAGGGATCAACTATACCAGCTTTTCTTAACTCAGCCTGTTTAGCCTCAAGTTTAGCACGCTCCTTTTTGAACTTTTTACGTTCGTCTCGTCTGATAGCTGTGATTTCCTCAATTGTTAGGTTCTTAAACTCCCCCAAACCTAAACGCTTTTGAGTTCTATCATACCAAGTAGCTTCACTTCTACTAAAGACACCTTTACCAAAGAATCCATCTCTCCATAGTGTCTTGATATCGCTCTCGTTTGAAACGAAGAAATCACCATCGACAAAGTTAACTGTAGTAGTAATCACCGAGGTGGACGATTTCCAATAAACCAAAAGGCAATGAATCCATGAAATAGGATTATGAGGTATGAGTTCTGGTAGTTCAATTGGATGCACTGGCAAAGAATGCTTGTGTATCTGACTCAAAGGAACTCTCTTTGACATACTTAAAACTGTTAATAATCATTGAACCAGGAAACAAAAACCCAATCACAGAGACATCAAACAAATAAAAATCAGATACCGTTGTAGTCTATGAAATCAAAGTGCCCACAGTGACTTGCGTCTTCGAGCAAACCGAATGTTATCATCATGAAAAGTTTCAGATGAGCTCATGAATTGGATCGTTCTAGTAAAACTTACTTTCTCTAAAGATTAAGCGGCTTGAATTGCCGTTAGACTTAAATCAATTAGCCAGAAATCATCGAACAATGATGAGAAATCAGTTGACTACCATTATCAAATATAAGAAGAGGTTAAGTAGATGGAAAAATTTTTTTTTATAGCTCTAAATTTTTGTGTGCCCTAAGTTGGGCCAAATCTCGAATTTTGGCGTAAGCCGGCAAAATATGATATATACTGTATGTAAATTAACATTAATGATGCTGTAAATATATTGGCACTCTATTGGAAGTGGGTACTATTGATTTAACGATGAATTATGGTGTTATATCTATAATTTAATTTTTTTTTCCAATTTTTTTATTATAGGTACAATTTTGGGAATTAATTACAATATCCATGGTCTATAAACTTTTAATCCTCACACTAAATTCGCAATAATGTTATATATAATAATATTTAAAATATATTAATATTATATATTATTAAATTACTAAATTATATTACAAATTATATTTATTTATTATTATAATTATAACGTTCTAGTTGATCATCTAATGTAACGTCTGCAGCTTCATCTTATAAATTCATCGGCAGTTATAATATTAAATTAGCAGCTGTACGTCGTCGATATAATTACTCATATTGAAATTCATCATCATCTTGTATTATAATATATTTATATTCGTTTCCTCATTAACTATACCTTTTATAAAGATACAGCTTTGGATCACCCAAGATCTAAGATTTATCAAGACATTGACATCCGCACCCTGTAGGACATTCACGAGAAACTTTCCACCATTCGTTGGCACAGTGAGCATGTTGAATATGCTCACATTTGTAACACGTGAAAACTCTTCTCTTGACTTCAAGTCCACAGTAATTACAATTTCTAACTGCTTTTTTGAGCCAACTGATTTGACTTTTATGAATATCAAAAATTGGCGTTGTATCCAAATAGTTGAACTTCAATATTTCAATACGACTTAATGGAAGTTCCCAGTTATATAAGATATTGGCATATTGCTCTCTATACCGACTGCATCTTTCATCATCATCCAGCAAATGGAAACTAAATGTTTCATCTGAATACCCTAGTTCAGCTTCATTGAACATTTCTATCTTAACACTGACAGGTTTGTCAAGATCTTTGGCTAGAACACTCGAGCTCCTGGAGAATGGAAGTCTGAAATTGGAATCGGAATAGTTATACGTCAGGCCCTTGTCATATGAGGTGACTGAAGGAGCTCTTTGTTCCTTCGTAATAGATTGGCTTTCCATAATTGAAGCAGTCATGACATCATTAGAAGAAGTCCTGCTTCCATAGATGACACAACTCAGCATTGCTAGCATTTGGACATCACCCAGCTTTTCATAGTAATTCATTAGCTCTTTAACAAACCATAGTCTTCCAAATGGATGAGAGCCCCAGTAAAATTTCTGGCTGAATATAGTTGAGAGAATTCTCCAGGTGTCTGCCAAGTCGGTATAACCATATTTTGTACATATGCCACTATTATGAATTGCAATTGCATCTGGTGTATCTCCATTTATCTTGTATTCTTTTGCAAGTTCGAGCTTAGTTGGTATCAAATGCTGGAAATCAAAGATTGCAACCACATTTTTAGTAGAAGTTGCATGGGTCCCATTAGACTTTTCAGTAGCCAAAGATGGAACATTCTTCTGGTAATTTGTGTTATGGTTCTGGATTCTATAAACACCAGGAATTTTAGATCTTGAAGTTATGTCATTCTTTAATATGTCGTTCCAATCATCAGATAAACTATCATCACTAATACTTTCGTCTTCAAACAGAACTTGGTTACTAAATCCCTTTTGATCAAATTTGATGATTCTCTGTGATTTTGTCTCTTTTTGCGGAATAAAAAAGCACACTAGTTGACCAGTTTTGGTCCAACAAGCACCACAACCTTTCGGAATTGGGGTACTATCAAACGTTGGTGCCGCATTCACACCGCTCTGTGCAAGTGGTATTAGCCCATCATCTTCAGCTTCACTTTCACTAGAAGATAAAGAAGAAGGAAGTGAAGAAAGATCATCAAAATCCTCTATCGGTAAGCTGAAATCATCATCATCTTTCTCAAGGTTACTTAGGTCAACTTTTTCTCCCATCAAGAATCTTAAACATGCTTCTAGAGAAAACTTTTCAACTGTTGCAAACTTCTTTGCAATTTCGTTTAAATTTTGTAAAATTTCTTGACGCTTTTCTGTTTCAAGATCCCTGTTCTCTTCTATTCTAAACGTTGGAGGATCTTTTGGATATGTGTTTGGATATTTGGTTTCTAATCTCAAAAATAATAAGTCTTCAGGATCAGAACCCCATGGACCATTCAAAGATAAAACCAAAGTACCAGTGGAAACTGATATTTTCTCAAATTTGACCTTTGGAAACTTGTGGCCAACCACACTAACCTCTTCACCAAGATTATCTGGTGCATTACCAAGTGCCATGTTAGGGTTCTGGTCAATAGGAGGTGCAAAAGCAGACCGACCAATTCTAACACCAGATATCCAAGTCAAATGGTCTTCTGTATTTATTGATTCACCTCTGCTTGTGACGAATGTGTCTTTCGTCTTTTTCATAGCATAATTGTGACTAGAAGCGACACCAGGTTCTTCTCTGTAAGTCTTATAATTATATGCAGGCAACTCCTTAGGTTCTCCCCTTTTAAAATCAAGTTTCTCATATATATCACTGCTCATGCTCCATAATCTTAAATCACAATCTTTAGACCATGTAACAAGCTGATACTCTCTATCATCAATTCCAGAGCTGGAATGTCTTTGTCTCCACAAGAAATCTGTCACCCTATCCGTATGCCCTTTGAAAATATAACATGGCTTCAATTTAGTATCACCCTCTTGATCTTTGTGACTAGCTAAGTAGATAGAATTATTCCCTCCTCTCATTGGCATAATTGAACAACCATCACCAAAGGGAAGATGTCTTGCTCTCCATACAGGGAATTCTGTATTTATAGTGGACATTGGATTCTCTGTATCTTTGGATAAATCCCAAAACTTCACAGTATTGTCATTTGAACACGATATTATCTCATGCTCTTTCGTCCTACTGAAATCCACACCATTGATCTTTCTATTATGGGCATTGATTTTCATCAGAGGTTTAGCATTATTTCTCAAATCCCATATATAAAAATAATGATCGTGTGATGAAGATAACATATAAGGATTCATAAAGTTCCATTTGACTTGTGAAGCACCAGATCTCCAATCAGATACTGTGTACACTGGCCTTTTGGGGCTTCTTGTATCCCATGCTAAAACAGATGTATCAACAGAACAAGTGGCCAGTAATTCAGGGTTATCAGGATGGAAGTTGATATCAGTAATTGCTCTTGAATGACCATGTAGAACAAGTTCAATTGCATTATTTGCAGTTCTGGCAAGATTCCAAACCATAGCTTTTTGATTTGATGTTGATATAACCCAAGAGGGTTTTGATGCATGAGGCGACCATTGAACATCTGCCACTTCCCAGGACGTTAAATGATGTAACCATCGTGGAGGAGAAAATGGATCATCTAGATCAACAACGTAAAGACCACGACGACTATGAAATGGTTAATAAATAATGGCATAAAGTAATTGAGTTCAAGTTATCTTACCCAGCTAAAACAACATCTCTCCCAGATGGATTTATTGATACAGCCCCAACACCACCGTCGACTCTGAGAGAAAGTGAGTTCCCGAAGGTCACAGAATCATAAGGTGACGTTATATTGGCCATTGATTGATTCTTTTCAGGCCTTAATAGTTGATTTACTAAATATCAAGATAATAGTTTGGATTTTGTCTACAAAAATGAGTTAGGAAGACACGGTACAAGCACGCACGGAGAAGCAAATTCTTGTATTTAATTCCAATTTACAAGCCAATTACTAGTTTGAATTTTAAAATAAGTACATGAAATTGTAGCCAGTAAAGTGGCTTACAAGTTTGAGGTATCAATTTAAAGATTGAAGCTGTCGTTATCCAGTAAAACAGCAGTCTGTCAAATTCAAAGTGTCACTAGCGGCCGCCAACATCATGGTCTTTCAAGCGCGGTTAGCGTTCAACCGGTGCTCGTGTAGCTCAGTGGTTAGAGCTTCGTGCTTATAGCGGCATAAATAATGACGTTGTGCAAGATGTCACAGTTGTGTGAGTAACGCGACCGTCGTGGGTTCGAACCCCACCTCGAGCATATTTTTTTGTATCTTGTTTAGGCGATTTTTTCAAAGGTTTGAAGCTATATTTGAGGAATTAGTTAGCAGTTGAGTATATCTTTATATTTTTGTAATATTTAAGCGTTAATCAGCTGGTTTCTTTGTGTTTTTTTAGCTTATTGAATTGATCTCATCGTTGTAAGAACCGACTTCAGATTCGACTCACCAAAAAAAAAAAAATTGAGCTGCGAAAAAAGTCAAAGGTGAATCAATCAATTAAAGCTAATATTTGATTCAAAAAGTTACTTAGAGTCAGTATTACTCACCTGAGTCCATTTCCATATAGTTACTCTGAGAAATATGCCGCCAAAGAGTAAGAAGCAAAAAGAGGTTGTCAAAGATGAGAGGCTTCAGGCAATTGTCTTGACTGATTCATTTGAGACGAGGTTTATGCCTTTAACATCAGTCAAACCAAGATGTCTATTACCATTGGCAAATGTTCCGTTAATTGAATATACTCTAGAATTTTTAGCCAAAGCTGGTGTGGATGAAGTTTATTTAATGTGTTGTTCGCATGCTGATCAAATTCAGAAATATATCGAGAACTCTAAATGGAGTAATCCATGGTCACCTTTCAAACCTCATACTATAATGACATTAGAATCAAGATCTGTTGGTGATGCTATGAGAGATTTAGATAATAGAGGTTTAATTACTGGTGATTTCTTGTTAGTTTCTGGTGATGTTGTCACAAACATACAGTTTGATAAAGTTATGGAAGTCCACAAGGCAAGAAAAGCTATTGACAGAGATCATATTGCTACAATGGTTTTAACACAAGCCAGTTCATTGCATAGAACAAGATCACATGCTGAACCAGCAACTTTCATTTTGGACAAGAATACAAACAGATGTTTATACTATCAAGATATACCGCCAGCTGATGGTAGAAAGTCATCTATTTCAATCGACCCAGAACTTTTAGAGGATGTCGATGATTTTGTTATTAGAAATGATCTTATTGATTGTCATGTTGATATTTGTTCACCTCATGTTCCAGCTATTTTCCAAGAAAATTTTGATTATCAATATTTGAGAAAAGATTTTGTGAAGGGTATATTATCATCAGATATTTTGAAAAAAACCATATATGCATACATCACTGATGATTACGCTGCTAGAGTTGAAAGTTGGCAAACTTATGATGCAATTTCTCAAGATATTTTAGCTAGATGGTGTTATCCAATCTGTCCAGATTCAAATTTCTTAGAAACCCAATCATATTCTTATGAAGGTAAACATTTATACAAGGAAAATGATGTCGTGTTGGCCCAATCTTGTAAAATTGGTTCTTGTACAGCAATTGGATCAAATACTGTTATTGGTGATGGTACTTTTATTGAACATTCCGTTATTGGAAGAAATTGTAAGATTGGTAATAACATTAGTATAAAGAATAGTTACATTTGGGATAATACAGTTATTGAAGATAATGCTACTGTTGATTTTTCTATAGTTGCAAGTGGATCCAAGGTTGGTAAGAATACTAGATTGGAGAAAGGTGCTGTTTTAGGTTTTGATGTTACAATTTCTGATAATCAAAATGTTGATAAAGATCTTAGAATTTCTGCCAAACCTGTTAAACATGCAAACAGAAGTTTTGTTAATTCATCTGAAGATGAAGATGAATCTGAAGAAGTTTCTGAAATTGATAATAGTTTTGATGTATCTGTTGTTGGTAGTCAAGGTGTTGGTTTTGTTTATGAATCTGAAAGTTCTGATTATGAAGATGATTCTGCTAAGCCAGTGAACTCATTAATGTACAGTATGGGTGAATTGACTTTATCAGATGACTCTATTGCCTCAGTTAGTCAAGTTGCAGTCAAACAAAAGAAGAGAAGAACTTATTCAACAACCAGTGTTCAAACTGATTTTGAAGAGGAAGATTTTGAGAAGGAGGCTATTGCTACAGTGGAACGTGCTGTTGAGAATAATCATGATTTAGATACTGCCTTATTAGAATTAAACACTTTGAGAATGAGTTTGAATGTTACATATCATGAAGTTAGATTTGCAACATCAAGTGCTTTACTTGCTAGAGTTTGTCACTTTATTGAAACTAAGACATTGAATACTAAAGAAGCTACTGATAAAGTTTTCAAACATTGGGGTCCATTATTTAAGAGACAAGTTTTCGATCAAGAAGAAGAAGTTGATCTTTTAGATATTGTTCAAGGTTTAACTTCAACAAAAGATCATGGTAAACAAATTTTATTGTACATAATAAGTATTTTGTATGATTTGGAAATTACTGAAGAAGAATCTATTTTAATATGGTGGAAAAAGGCTAATATTGAGAATGAATATGTTGCTAAATTCATAGATTGGTTAGAAGAAGCGGAAGAAGATTCAGATGAGGAGTAATCTCCAAAATATATTGAAGCTGTTGAATGTTAATTCAACGGACATATAATTGAAATCTATAAAATAAAAGGTATCAAGTAGATTAGTTTCGAATAAAGCCTCTTTTAATGTTGTAGAATTTAGAAGTTCTTTTTCCTTCCGCAATTTGGGTCTGAGACTAGTTGTTAATATTAATATAGGTACCTAGCATTTTCCAACAGCTTTTAGTGACGACACTAATGAAGGATTGGTGACATCTACATGAAATTCAATTGACATCAAGACTAGATTCTAGCATTACGAAGAATCAACAACATTGACAGGATGAAGATTAAGGGATTTGAAGAGATCATTTCTCAAGTTGTTCAAAAGATAAGCTGCTTGGTTGAGTGCAGGTCAACTGCGGAACTAAAAGTAATTTAAACCCTTCAGCATTTAAATTACCAGAGACTGACGTGCTCTCTTTTCGTAATAAGGATATTTACGCTTGAATGAATACATATATTCTATGTGAATTTTGTTGGGCAACAGAAAGACGTTGAAGTTTTGTGCATAATTCCTATACCCTAAATTTGCTACTGTTTTAAACCAGAACGTTTGACCATGAAGCTTTGCCAGGCTTGAAGCTTAAGAACAGATATTCAGGTTATACGTACACTCTATTTCATCAGTTCTAATCTTTTCGGAATAGTATAACTGCTAAGTAATTCAATCTAGGAGCAATTAATCAAATACCTCTAGAAGATTAATCAATCATATTAGGTTTGTACCTCCCGTTATACCTGACAGGAAAACTTAGATACGTGAACCATGATGGCTAGCCTGGTACAATACTGCATGCGCATTAATTAAATAAAGAGAATTAAAGAGCCTGGACTCTTTACTTTTGAAAGTTGAGGCCCTTAATTGATTAATTTGCTGTTTATATTGTAACGGATGAGCCTTATGAGCTGGCTGGTGAAGTCTACAAGGCACAAACTGGTAAAGTTAGGCGGTCAGACATGAGCTCCCAGAACCGTGTGAGCCTAAAATTTCCGCTAAGCTTCAAAGTTCAGCCCCAAAGTCCAGTGCGCAATCGATTAAGTCACCACCGCTAGACAGAGAAGTATGCAGGTGTCTGTTTGGCCGACAGGATTTGGCATCAATAAGATCCATCGCACTCACTGTTTCAGAACAATATCCACAATTACAAGCATCAACACTGGATCATATACGATGGATTCAAGTGAAGCTCATATGATCCACGTTTTCAGGGTGTCTCGTGTCGTACTAGGATCATAATCAATCTCAAGTCGAATTTCAAACTAGCAGCAGTGTAAAGTTCGAATGGAAGGATGCTGACGTGCTTTTATTATTATTTAAAGTACGTGTGTCCTTTTTAAGCATCTTTCGTAAACGGAGTAAATGTAGTTAGGTATCTTCGATTAGGTACATGCTTCAGAGGGGCTGATAAAGTACCAGACTGATGAACTGACCAAGACTCATTTCTTATGGGTATTCAGACTATAAACTAAATCGAAGCTACTTCAAGCTCTCTAGATGGCTGATATGCGATTTAGAATGATTTGATTCATCATCATCAAAGGGATAGAAATTGAATTAGATTTAGAAAACTTTGGTACCTGATGATCTTTAATGCAGTAATACCTTCAAGGGCAACAATCTTAAATAGCTATAGATTATTGTAGATCTTACACCTATTTCCTTTATTTCTTGTTCGGTTAATAATGACAATTTTTGATAGTTGCCGCAATCTTTGTAAAAAAGGTAAAAACCAACGAAAAAAACAAATCTGGGCCTACCATTGATATTGATTGAGGACCTAGGACTTGACATGAAAGGACTAATAATGGAAACGAATATGGATTAAGTTAAAGTAAAAAAGATTTAATTCTCTTCTTTGAGTATAATCGTTTACTTTTTGTAAAAAAATTGCTTCAAAGAATCACCTTCCACTCACCATTTAACAAACCAAATAAAAAAAGACCTAGCTTTAAAGCTATTGTTTAACTGCCACTCATTTCGAATATTTGTTAATAGCAGTCAAGGCTATTATACCGGTGAACAAGAAGTTATAGAAATATATCCTTTTAATTTGGAGAATCACCATTAATATTCTAATTCTATAATTATAAAAGGGAAACAAGGTGTCATGAATGGCGATAGGGAACTACCGCTTGATAGTGTTCAAAAGAGCCCCAAGTTCTCTCCAAGTTCAACCGAGAAAGCAGACATATTCTTTAGTGATGACTTATTATCACCAGTGACACACCTTTCAACAGATTCGGGAAGTACTGGATCAGACGCGACGCCATCAGATTCTAACTTTTATGATTACTTATTAGCTTCTAATAGGAAAAAAGATTCAAATATAGCGAAAGATTTATATGAGATTTTCAATTTCAGTAACCAAAATAGTGTTTTGGCAGATTCTTCACGTGAAGTTATTCCAGATTACACGCTATTATCAAACATTTCAAGTGATTTATATAGAGGTTTCAATAAGAAAACTAGAAGAAGTGTGTTGGTTAAGTACACCTCATATGTTTCAGCAGGATCCATATCGAGATTTATGAACGAATGGTTCACTTTATCAGGTTTGAATTGTTCAGAAAAATTAGCGCCAACAAATGATGCTGCTAGAGCTTTACCCTCAGATGTTCAAGGTGTATTATATCCAATTGATTTCATCACTTTACCAGAAAATTCAGGTTATGTATTGGTGTATGAAGATATTTTGAACCTAAAATCACTTAAGGAAGTTTTTGTGATGAATAGTGATAATGATCAAACTAAAATCCTAAATGTTATAATATCATCTTTGAAAATATTGAAAAAAATCCATGATTTTGGTTTCACCCATAATGGGCTCACAGCTTCAAATATTTTAATTAATGATATGGATGAAGTATACATTACTGGTTGGGATTTTTGTTTCTCATACATCACTGAAGATTGTACAAGAGGGTACAGAACATTGAACAAAAGATATCTAATAGATTGGTTACCATACATGGCACCAGAAGTCAGTGGTGAAGTGAATAGACTCGCAGATTATAGAGCTGACTTTTATAGTATCGGTATCATTTTGTATCAATTATTGGTGGGATTCTTACCATTCATTGCCTCCGATGGTAGAGACTTGATCAATAAACATATCAGAGAAATTCCTGAATCTCCAGAAGTTGCTGGAGTTGATAAATTTGTGAGTGAGGTGATTATGAAGTTGTTATCTAAAGCAGCTGCAGATAGATATCAGAGTTGTGATTATTTGATGGACGACTTGATTTTTGCATTGTCAGGTAAAGAGTTCAATGTAGAGCATATCAAGAATAGAGTCTTGTCATTCACATTACCTAGACGTCTTTATGGTAGAGGACCTTCTCTGGACGCGATCAAAAAGTTTTATAATAATATGACAGATGGTGTCCATTTACTTCTGCTAACTGGTGACACAGGGACGGGGAAAACTAAACTCATAAATGAAATTCAAGCTTATGTTGCTGCAAATAATCACTATTTTGTGAGCTGGAAGTGCAGTCCAAGTGTCAACGGATTTGGTTGTTTTTTATCAATGTTAAATTCACTAATACATCAAATATTATCGAGTGCAGAGAGTAACATAATTCAATGCAGAGAGAGTATATTTGATGTTGTATCTTCAGACTTGTCACCATTGTTTGATTTCTTACCTGAACTTTCAGATTTGCTAGGTCAGAATTATACAAAACACATCACCAATATTAATGCTGGTGCAGTGGATATGCTTCCACAAAAACCTGAATTAAGATTTAAATTCTTACTCAAGTCCTTGTTTGCAGCATTGGGTCAAGTTTGCCCTATAATTTTGTCATTTGATGATTTCCAATGGTTTTCAGTTTCAGACTTGGATTTGTTGAGAGAAATCAATTCATTGATTGCAAAAGATGGATTGGAATCAAGAATTATGATTTTGGCTGCTTTTGATACATCTTTAAATATCAAGCTGGAAAAATTCAGAAGGAATATCGACTTTGAATTCCATGAATATCACTTACCAAACCTTTCAATTGAACCTTATATTGAGTATACTAGAGACTTTATGGTTCCTAAACTTTTAAACTTACAGGAGAACATAGAGAGAAACAAGAAGAGCGTTGATATTCAAGTAAAGTCAGTATCAAAATGTTTGTATGATAAATCTCGGGGGAATGCATTGACATCTATCTTGATGATTCATCACCTATATCTAAACAATTTGATTCATTATGACTCCACCTCAAATGTGATTCCAACTTTTGGTGTTGATTTTGAAGAAATACAAAATATACCTGATAAGATTGATGACCTTTATCAAGCAAGATTGGACCAATTTTTCACAGAAGATGATAAAGAGATTTTCAAGTACATTGCATGTATTTTAGACAAGGCAAACTTTTCTTTAAGTGATCTTTCAATTGTGTCAAAGCGTTCATTACAAGAACTTTCAATATTTCTGTCGAAGGCTATGAAATACTGCTTGTTTTATCCAGTTAATATATTTTACAAGTTCCCATTCCATTTAGAAAAGAATCAACTTCCTATTGATATTGATGATGGTGATATTAAAGATTTATCAAGACTTGTCTTATTCACACCAGTTCATGATTCTTTCCATATGTTTTTGCAAAAAATTATGACTACGGATGAGGTGTCCCATTACAATAAGCTCTGTGGTCTTCGCTTATATTATTCAAAAGAGGAAGATTTCACTGCAACAGATATGTCTGGCTGTCTAGAAATTGCAAACCATTTCTGTAAATCCTTCACTTCTGTGAATGATGATGATGAGATCAAGATTTTCTTGAAGGTCTTAAAAGCTACACAAAAATTTTGTTATAAGCTTTTTGACTTTGTTCCTGCATTGAATTTTTTAAACGTTTCAAAAGTTCTTTTGGAGAACACATCTGATAAAAAGGCCCTTTATACTTTGCATGTTGAGATTGTTAAATGCTCTGTGATGGTGAAAAATTATGCTGGGTGCCTAGACTTTATTAGAAGACATTCTCAAAGTTTCCAAAATGATACCACTATTGTACTTCACACAATGCGCTGTTTGGAAATATTAGGAAGAGTGGAAGAGAGTGTACGTATTGGTATCATGTCTCTTCAGAGAGCAGGCATCAAAATTGAAGATAATGACCAGTGGATTGCTAAGAATATTGAGGCCTTGAAGAGTTCTTTCCCAACTTCAATAGCTGCTATTAGAACACTCTCGGAAATCAAAAGAACCAGAAGCAGAAAGGTGGCTAATATTCAAGAAATAATGGCCCAAGTCATATTTGCTGTTGTCCCATTAGGAAAAATTGACTTGATCACATCCTTATCTTATACTATGGTAAGTCATGCTATTGAAAATGGTATGTCTGGATTTTTAGCTTTAGGATTTTTATGTATTGCGTTAGGAGAAATCAAATCATCAATTCCCCGTGCTCAAGAATATGCCAGTATGGCTGTCACGTTGCTAAAGACTAGATCAGAGTCGTTTGACTTTGCCAATCATGTCTACTATATGTATTGTTTTTCTATCGGTTCTTATTTGGAGCCTATTGAAGACTTGTTAAGATTCCATGATATGGCCATTCTATCATATAGACAATATTCTAACAGATTTGCTACTGGTTTCATCATGACTGTTGCTGTGAAACCAATCTTGAAGTTATTTGCTGGAGGAAACGTACAGTCAGTCTACAACAATTTGATGAGATCAGTCAATCGTTCAGAAATGGAAAATGGCGCTAATCTTTTGTGGTTTAAACAATCTGCTAAATTTTTCAGAACTTTGTTGAATTTGCCATATGATGATAGATATGATTTGACTAAAGATCCAGATTTTAATTTGGAAGATCAATCATTGCATTTTAGATGTTTTTATCATGCCTTAGAATTACATTGTGAATCAGTTTCTGGAAATACCAAAAGATCAAGCAGAGTTGACGATAAAATATTAGATCAGTTCGAAAAAGATTATCCAATCACCATTTTTTCAATTTTGACTTGGGCTATTAGAGTATTTACAGTGATTGATGATCCCCATTCATCATTTGAGACTAAGAAAGACGTTGTCACTGACTATTTGACATTTTTGCGATTTTGCAGGAGTAATTCGCCCAAGCTATTCGAATCAAAACTGTATTTGTTTGAAGCAGAACTGCTGAAACTTGAAGGCGCTTCGGATTTGGAAGTGTTAGATTGTTATGCTACTGCAATTGAGAAGGCGGAATTTCACGGTGTGCATTATGAGATTGGTAATGTTAATGAGAGATGTGGTGAATGGTTGTATCATATATCAAGCAGTAAGAGAAGAGCTGCAAAACACTTCAGAGAAGCTGCTAAAAGTTTCCATGCTGCTGGTTATGTAAGAAGAGTTTTCCTTTTGAAGAAAAGTTATCCAGATATTTTTGATAAATATGATTTCGAAGAACTCGGTAGCAAAGGCAGAAAACCAAGTGAAGGTAACATATCGTCATTGAATTTGTTATTATCAACCGTCCTTCAGAAAGATCCAGAAGAAATTGAAGGTGTTTTGGATACTGATGCTGAAAATTCAAATGTGGTCACTGTGATTAAGGCAAGTTTAGCAATTTCAGAAAGTATTAAAGTCGACTCAATCATTGAAAATTTAGTGAAACATACAATCCAAATATCAGGCGCAGAATATGCTATTGTGTCATTGTTGAATGAAAATGGTGTCATTGAATATAAAGCTGTTGGTGGTCATCACTATGTCAATATTCTTCACTCTCAAGATTCAAAATTAAGTTTCCCAGAAGGATTAATCCGTGAAGTTATTGGACATGGTAGACCAATCACTAATTATGAAGATTATTTTAATTTTAATAAGCTTTACAGATCTGATTCATATTTTTACAAACATCAACCAAAGTCAATGTTGTGTATTCCAATCAAAAATGAATTGGAAACTCTGGGTGCATTATACTTAGAGTCCCAAAAAATTCCTCGTGTGTTTCATGAACGAAAATTAAGTTTGGTTGGATTGCTATGTACTCAAGCAGCATTTGCATTAGACAAAGCTCGTTTGTATAAAAGTACTATGTTGGCAAAGAAAGCTGCAGAGGATGCAACTGCTGAAAAAGCCACTTTTCTTGCTAATATGTCACATGAGATTAGAACTCCATTCAACTCATTATTTGCTTGTGCTGGGTTTTTGTTGGATACCAAACTGGATGCTATTCAACATGAGTATGTTGAAACAATCCAATCTTCGGCAAAAGTAACACTTAACATCATTGATGCTATTTTAACATTCTCCAAAATAGAACATGGCTCATTGTATTTGGAGAATTCTGATTTTTCATTGAATGATTGTATTGAAAGTGCAATGCATTTGGTTGCTGAACAAGCTGTCACAAAGAATCTTGAGTTAGCCTATTTCAACGAAACAGAAGGTGCTGATACAGTGAAGGGTGATTTAACCAGATTTAGACAGATTATCATAAATTTGTTAGGTAATTCTGTTAAATTTACTCAAAATGGATCTATTATTATCAAAAGTATGTCCAAGAGAATCTCTTCAGATAATATCTATGAATTTGTTGTGAGTATCAAAGATACTGGTATAGGTATTCCTAAAAACTCTTACAGCAAAGTTTTCGGTGCATTTAGTCAAGTTGATGGATCTTCAAGAAGAGTTTATGGTGGGTCAGGTCTTGGGTTAGCCATTTCCAAAAAGTTGGTTGAATTGATGGGTGGTAATTTGACTTTTGAAAGTAATGAAGGTCAAGGTACCACATTTTTCTTAACTATTACTTCTAAAGTTGATCCTGATCAAAAAATTAAGGTGTTTGATAAACCAGGAACTGCTGTCATTTTCGATGATAGTGAATATGCAAGTAAATCTTTAAAAGTTGAGCTTGAACGTATAACTAAATTTGAAGTTGTACAAAAAAGCAAGTTGGATAATGAACTTGTTAAAAATAGCACGGTTTCTTTTATTAATACCAGATTATATAATGTGTCTGATGGTGATTCTAATTTTATCAGTAATGAAAAGCACAATGTTATTTTGTTGAGTCCATATGGTTCAGTGATATCAGAAGAGTTGAATAAAGAAGACATTCCAGTCTTATTATTACCATTCCAAAGGGGTAAATTGATATCCATATTGAAAGATGTTATTAATTATGATGATGAGAAACATGTTGTTAAAGAGAAACCTAAACTAAATCATGCTGTTAGTTCAGAAAAAGTTTTGATGAGTGATGAATTACCTTTAGACATTCTTTTGGTTGAAGATAATATGATCAATACTAAGGTTGCTTTACAACATTTAAAAAGGTTAGGTTATAACGCTGATTCTGCAATTCATGGGGTTGAAGCATTAGAGAAATGTGCAAAGAAGATTGAAGACACAGGTAAGAATTACAATTTGATATTGATGGATATTCAAATGCCATTGAAGGATGGTATTGAAACATCTGAGGATTTAGAAAAATTATATGGAGGTACTGATTTATTACCAATTATTGTTGCACTTACAGCAAATGTTGAATTAGAGGATAGAGATCGTTGTATATCTTGTGGTATGTCTGATTTTATTTCTAAACCAATTCTTCCTGAAAAATTGGCTAGAGTTTTACGTGCTGCAGGGCAGTCATAATAATTAGAAGTGGTGTTTATTTTAATGATTAGTTAATGAAATATTAGTTTAATTTGATAATTAATTTAAACCGTAGAGTTTGTTCAAAAGTTATTATTTTTTTGATGTAACATAGATCTCCAGAAATGTAAATTTACTGAATTAGGAAATGAAAATGGCCCCTGGTCGAGATCTCAAGATTTCGAGGAGGACCAATAAGATTTCTGGGACTTGTACTTTTGAGAAAGGTTATTTGATATATAGATGAATATAAAAAGGATAATCACAAGATATATAACCACTATTTCATTATCTTTATACAATTCCAATTAGTTGTCCTATATAAATATTTTGTCTAAAGTGAGAATTTTCACTGGTTCTCGATTCGAAAACATTTTCGTTCTTTATCAGAATTTTTTTTTTTTTTTTTTTTTCTCAGTTTTCGAAAAAATCAAAATTGTTTCATATTGAGATCAATAAATACCATAAAGTTGAATTCAATATACTATACAATAATTTTAATAATTGAATCTCAGAATAAGCAAAACATATTCACATCATATCTAGGAAACCAGTCCCTTCTTTTGAACCAAATAACAGAGTGAAGCGTTAAGGAAGCATAAATAAAAGAGAAGATTAGGAAATTGCTGATTGTTGACATTATATTACAGATTTTCAGCTCATTTCACACAATATACTCCTTTTAGAACCCAATTTTTTCATCAATAGATTTTTTTGCAGAATAATAGATTCCCTTAGCTCATAGTAACAAGATGCAAACCATTAAATGTGTCGTTGTTGGTGATGGTGCTGTTGGTAAAGTAAGTTTGGTGACTTTTTTGATTACTCACAGGGGGTGCTCTCATGATACTAACCTTATTAATCTTTAGACATGTCTTTTAATATCATACACAACAAACAAGTTCCCAGCAGATTACGTTCCTACAGTGTTTGATAATTATGCTGTCACCGTGATGATTGGTGATGAACCATATACATTTGGTCTTTTTGATACAGCAGGTCAAGAAGATTATGATCGTCTACGTCCATTAAGTTATCCTTCAACAGATGTATTTTTAGTTTGTTTTTCAATCACTTCACCAGCATCATTTGAAAACGTTAGAGAAAAATGGTTCCCAGAAATTCACCATCATGCTCCAGGTGTCCCGGCTATTATAGTTGGTACTCAAGTAGATTTAAGAGATGACCAAATCATAATTGAAAGATTAAGAAGACAAGGTGCAGCACCAATCAAACCTGAAGAAGGTGAGAAACTAGCCAAACAATTAGGTGCTGTTAAATATGTCGAATGTTCTGCATTGACTCAAAGAGGTTTAAAGAATGTTTTCGATGAAGCTATCGTGGCTGCATTAGAACCAGAATCAGTGGCACCAAAGAGAAAGAAGAAATGTGTCATTTTATAAGAAGGGGAAGAGAGAGAGAGAGAGAGAGCGAGAGTGTACAAAACGAAGAGAAAATATCGTAATGCCCAATTTCACGATTCAATTACAATCAAATTAAACATTTTTAACAAAGACGTATTATAAACTACGGCACAATCAAACGGAAAGGATTTTCTCATTATTATTATTACTATTATTATATGTTTTTTATTCACCCATTTTTGCAGCAACTTCTTTCCAACTCATACAAACTGTTGCAATCCAATTACTATCTTTTTTTTAATCACTGTTGTTCAATTATATTTTGAGGTTTATTCATGTTTAGTTTGACTTTTATAACTGATGTTAACTAAAAAAAATCTCTGTGTAGCTAGGCGGAGCCCAATTTCAGCGTAATTTACATCACAGTAGTGATTTAATGGTGTGTATCCAGCGTAAATTTCAGTACTATTTTGGTAGACTTTTTTTTTTCGCGTCTCGATCAGAAAATTTGATTTGAATCGTGAATCGACGAAAAAAAGATTCGAATTTGAAGGCCAAAAGAGACTGATTCTTGTTGATATTGTGTGATCGTATTGAATTGAGGACTGGTGTAAGATGTCTCAAGTCTATGGGAATGCTCGTTCAGAGACATTGTGTAAGTAGTTGTTTGTGAATATCGCCAGTGATGGCGTAGAGAGAGTTGGAAAGATCATAATAACTAACAATTTGGCTTATAGTTCTTGGTGGTGAAAAGATTAGTGGTGAAGATATCCGTAATCAAAATGTATTAGCTGCGCAAGCCGTTGCGAATGTTGTCAAATCATCATTGGGTCCAGTCGGTCTAGATAAGATGCTTGTTGATGATATTGGTGATGTTGTTGTTACAAATGATGGTGCCACCATCTTAAGTTTATTAGATGTTCAACATCCATCTGGTAAAATCTTGGTGGAATTGGCTCAACAACAAGATAGAGAAGTTGGTGATGGTACCACTTCAGTTGTTATTGTGGCCTCAGAATTATTGAAGAGAGCTAATGAATTGGTGAAGAATAAAATTCATCCAACAACTATTATTACAGGTTATAGAGTCGCTTTAAGAGAAGCAACTAGATATATCAATGAAGTATTATCACAACCGGTTGATACACTAGGGAAAGAATGTATTATAAATATTGCAAAGACTTCAATGTCTTCCAAAATTATTGGTGCTGATTCAACTTTTTTCTCACAATTAGTTGTTGATGCTATGTTAGCTGTCAAAACTACAAATGGTAAAGGTGAAACTAAATATCCAGTTAAAGCTGTCAATATATTGAAGGCCCATGGTAAATCATCTACTGAGTCATTATTGGTTAAAGGTTATGCTTTAAATTGTACTGTTGCTTCACAAGCTATGCTTAAAAAAATTACAAATGCTAAAATTGCAGTTCTTGATATAAATTTACAAAAAGCTAGAATGGCAATGGGTGTTCAAATAAATATAGATGATCCAGATCAATTAGAAGAGATCCGTAAAAGAGAATATGGTATTGTATTGGAAAGAATTAAAAAAATAATAAATGCAGGAGCTAATGTTGTGTTGACAACTAAAGGTATTGATGATTTATGTTTGAAAGAATTTGTTGAAGCAGGTGTCATGGCTGTTAGACGTTGTAAAAAGGAAGATTTAAGAAGAATTGCTAGAGCTACAGGTGCTTCATTTGTTAGTAGTTTATCTAATTTAGAAGGTGAAGAAACATTTGAAACTAGTTATCTTGGTTATGCTGAAGAAGTTGTACAAGAAAGAATTTCAGATGATGAATGTATCCTTGTTAAGGGAACTAAAGCTCATTCATCCTCATCTATTATATTAAGAGGTCCAAATGATTATACATTAGATGAAATGGAAAGATCACTACATGATTCATTATCAGTTGTTAAGAGAACTTTAGAAAGTGGACATGTTGTTCCAGGTGGTGGTGCAGTGGAAACTGCATTAAACATCTATTTAGAAAATTTCGCAACCACTGTTGGATCTCGTGAACAATTAGCTATTGCTGAATTTGCTAATTCATTATTAGTTATTCCAAAGACTTTAGCTGCTAATGCTGCTAAGGATTCTTCAGAATTAATTGCCAAATTGAGATCTTACCACAGTGCAAGTCAGTCAGCTCTGCCTACTGATACAAAGAGAAGAAATTACAGAAACTACGGATTGGATTTAATCAAAGGTAAAATTGTTGATGAATCAATTAATGGTGTTTTGGAACCAACAATTAGTAAAATCAAATCGTTGAAATCAGCATTGGAAGCCTGTATTGCTATCCTAAGAATTGATACCATGATCACTGTGGATCCAGAACCTCCAAAAGAAGATCCACACGCTCATTGAGTATCTCAATTAATATACAACATTCTTCTTATTAAAATTATTCAAATGTAGTCACATGTTCGTTTTTGTGACGCGTAACGAAAAATTTCTCCTAAACGCCAAAAATAAAAATTTGTCGTTTATGAAAAAAAAAAACACAAGTTAAACGAGATTGCAGTATACAACGGTTAATTGTGACTTCTATTACCGTATAATCTACTATTGATTTCCCAAGCTTTTGCCCTCTTTGTCATTCGTTCAGAGATATTCAACTATACATCTGATTGTCGATTCAACTTGACTATTCATATTCTGAGAGTGAGAGAGGGATTTGAGTGAAGGTGTGTACTATTACAATTGAGTGAGATAATAGAGCACAATAACGGATAATGTCGTCAAGATCATCTAATGATAATATACCGGTCTTTTCGCCTTCTTTTGATGATGATTTCAATTCGATAGATGGTAAAAAGCAAGAGACTGATATGAAGAAGAGTCACAAGTCAGATTTGATTGTTGTTGATGGTAAAGAAGTGAGCCGGACTTCTACCGGTAAGAGAAAGTTTCATAACAAATCAAAGAATGGTTGTGATACTTGTAAGAAAAGAAGAGTCAAGTGTGATGAGAATAAGCCAATATGTAATAAATGTCAGAATATGGGTATTGATTGTCATTATAGCATACCGGTGAAGAAAGCTAAAGTTAGAACTAAAAGTACATCTTCCAAGGCGGTGAAGGAAGAACCTGATGCATCTGATGACTACAAGAGTCCAAGTTTGGGTAATGGTGCTAAATTGAGCTCTAGTAATTTGAAGAAGAAAGAGAATATCTTAAATGGAATGGATGATTATCGTCAACAGGCTCAACAGCTTCAGAAATTCTTTCAACAAGCTCAACAAGCTCAACAACAACATCCAGATATCACATTTCCTACATTTACAGTGAAATCACCAGGTATGGATCAAGCTTCGTTAACAATGAATTCAACCATGTTGACTGATCATACCCCTACAATGTCAAGAAATTCAATTGATTCAAGAAATAATTTATCAATTAATTTAAATTCCATTTCTAATAATCCAACAATATCACCACAACCAAGTATGTCACCAGGATCGGCTACTTCTCCAATCTCAACACATCAACAACACATGAATGGGTTGAGCTCTATTCAAAGTCAAATTCCAGCGTCTTTGGGCGGCTTCACTTCACCAAATGCATTAAACATGTTGGATTTAAGATTAATGTATAACTATACAGAAAAAGTTGCACCTACAATTACTACTGCTGGCATCTCTGAAGAGAAAATTTGGAGTGAAGATATTCCACAATTAGCATTTAATTATCCATTCTTGATGCATTCAATTTTAGCATTCTCTGCAACACATCTTTCAAGAACTACTAAAGGTTTGGAAAATTGTGTTAAAAGTCATCGTGGTGAAGCTCTTAGATTGTTAAGAGAAGCTGTTCTGGAGATTTCATCGGATAATACCGATGCTTTAGTGGCCTCTGCATTAATATTAATCATGGACTCTTTGGCCAATGCATCATTGCCAACATCATTATCACCAACATCATTACCTGCTTCGGCTTGGATTTTCCATGTTAAAGGAGCAGCTACCATTTTGACTGCTGTTTGGCCATTACCTCTTACTTCAAGATTTTATAAATTTATCTCTGTCGATTTAAGCGATTTAGGTGATATTATCAATGAAAAAAATGGTTCAATTTCAGAACTTGTTTGCTTTGATGATTCAATTGGTGATTTATATCCTGTGGAGTATGATTCTCCATATTTAATTACATTAGCATATCTGGATAAATTACATAAAGAAAGATATAAATCAGATTTCATCTTGAGAATATTTGCATTCCCTGCATTATTAGATAAAACTTTCTTAGCACTGTTGATGTCTGGTGATTTATCAGCTATGAGAATCATGAGAAGTTATTATTCTTTATTAAGAGGATTTACCACTGAGATGAGGGATAAGGTTTGGTTCTTGGAAGGTGTTTCCAAAGTGTTACCAGCAGATGTTGATGATTATAGTGGAGGTGGTGGTATGCATATGATGTTGGATTTCCTTGGAGGTGGATTACCTTCAATGACAACAACAAATTTAGCACCAGGGTTGAATATTGATATCAATGATCATTTCATGAATCCATAATGATTCCTTCCTGGTGTTTTCTTTTCACTTCTTAATACTTGTAATAATTTTTTCCCATTTAATGTTGTGCATTTACTTTTAATTTTTTTTTTCAATACTCATGAGTTATGGCTAACCACATTATTTAATACTTATTTATAGCAATACAGAAACTAATATTTTAATATTGTGAGTGTAATTGAGGAATTCTCTACAACATAAATAGTGCTATAATATCATTTTATTTCATTTTAAGCTAACTTTGAATAAGCTTTTTGAATGAATGGTTCTTGATCAATCTTTTCTAGCCAGGCTTTTAGATGTGGTAAAGAGTCAAAGTCAACTCCAGCAAGTCTAGCAGCAATCTTTGCATGTGGGTATGCAACAAGATCTGCTAAAGATAGCTTATCACCAATGAAATAGCCAGTACCATTTTCAGCTAATTTTTGTTCAAATTTCTTGTAATAGTCTTGAGTGACTTGTTTGAATGTTTCAACGGTATCCTTTTGATCTGGTTTTCTAATTTGGAACCAAAAGATTTTATCTTGAGCAATACCAGCACCAGTAGCGTGATAGAAAAGGAATTCGTTTAATTTCCAAAACAATGGTGAATCTTTTGGAAATGTGAACTTGTTTTCTTTGTCGTAAGTGGCTGCTAGATATTCAACAATGTTGATTGATTCTGAAAGATTTAAAGAACCATCTTTAATAGCTGGTGTTAGACCACAAGGGTTGATGTTTAAGTATGATTCTTGAGCTTGTTCACCTTTTGCAATATCGACCTTGTTGATCTTGTATTCGAGACCCAAAGCTTCTAAAGCGACTAAAACCTTAAAGTTGTTTGGTGTTGGATAAGCGTATACTTCAATTGTCATTTTCTGTGTTTGGTGCTACTAATCTGTGGTTGAATTATAGGGGGAATTACAGTGATCATTATATATTCGTACTTTTGAAACTCGAGAACAGATATCGAGATTTCTCCAGAATTTTTGAGTTTCGAGAAGTGCATACATAACCCAACGACATGTAAATAAATAAATAAATCTCAATATGTCCGTCGCTAAAAGGCTAAAATTTATCAGTGAATAATCATCCAATAATCTCGTTATACGGATGTTAGAATTTAGAACCCACTTTGAATAGGATCAATTTTTGTATGAGACCAAATGACAGTCCTAAAGGAGGTCCGTAACCAACTGTATACTTTTTTATATCGAGTGCCGTGTCTTTGGAGTTGAAGTAGCTATCCGAACATAATTCACTTACCAAATGAATGATACTTCTAACATCGAGTAACTAGTGAAAAGCGTATAGATCCAGTACCAAAGTACTAATTATAATTAGACTGCTCACTTCTTATGAAAATTGATCCAACATGTGTTATTCACCTGATCTTTGTAACATTAATCAAAGTTACATTAACCACACAAGTTGGCTAAGCTATCCATAAGAAATCAGATCATCTAGAGTCAATTAATCTTCCTTAAACTCTTCTTTATTCACCTGGATACAAATACGATCTTGAATTAACACTAACTTTCACAGAATTTGACACATATAATGATTAATAATCCTCACATACAGCGCTTACCTAATCTCTGCATTTTTATTCATCGATTTTTCTCGAACTTTTCATCAAAAGATCAAAGAAAGAAATATCAAATAACTTATAACTTGAGCTAAAAGTACGATTATAGGTCTCTTGTCTTTAGTTATTTATCCATCGGAGTTTCAGAAATGGTTGTTCATAATCCTAACAATTGGCATTACGTTGAAAAAAACTGTATCGACTGGAGTCGTCAGTGGTTTAAAGAGAAGGTTGTTGGAGTTGAAGCTGAATCAGAAGATAAATCACAAAATGCTAAGATTTCAAGTGTGACATCTGTTGAAGGTGATGCTATTGTCGCTCAGAAGAGAGGTAAAGTGATCAGTTTGTTTGATTTGAAATTGGCTTTAGCATATACTGGTAAAGTTGCCGAAACTGAGGTTAAAGGTTCCATCACTGTTCCAGAAGTTGCCTATGATAGTGAAGAAGATGATTATCAATTTCAAGTTTCAGTGTTTTCAGAAAACAGTGAAAACTCTCAAATCAAGGATGTCATTAAGAAAAAAATTGTTCCTCAATTGAGATCAATCTTTATTCAATTCCGTGCAGATTTATTATCAACTCATGCATCTGATATTCAACTACCACCTGACCAAGTTAAATCAGAATTGACTAAAGCCAACCAACTTAAAAGTTCATCTTCCAGCTCACTTCCTGTGAAGAAAGAAACATCAAACTCTTTCTCAACCTCATCATCAAACATAACATCTTCCTCTTCTGGTGTTCCAAAATACAACACATCAACATTACACTTGGAACCAGTCTTTAACACCACAGCTGAACAACTTTTCATCACATTTTTGGAAAAAAACAGAGTTGGTGCTTGGACAAAAGCTAATCCAGGTTTCAACGGTGATGTATTAAAAGAAGGAGAAGAATTCACTCTATTTGGTGGTAATGTCTCCGGTAAGGTGACTAAACTTGTACCAAATGAAACCATAGAACAACAATGGAGATTGAATAGCTGGAAGGAAGGTCACTATGCCAATTTGACTATTGGATTACACCAAGGTGATTCTGAAACTAAACTTGATGTCTTATTCAAAGGAATCCCAATCGGTGAAGAAGACCAAGTCAGAGGTAACTTCGAGGACTACTATGTTAGAGCCATCAAGATTACCTTCGGTTTTGGAGCAGTGTTATAGAGATCTAGATTAGTATATAGTATAAGCTTAATATAATTAACTTATTAGTAGTCTTTTCTCAGTTTCCGAGGGTGACTCTCAATCCACGTGACTACAATAGATGTTTTTCAGTCCTATTCCGACCAGTGTATAAATTCACATGTGAAAATTTTGTTGATTAGCTAAAGGCTGAAAAAGTTGACTGTACTCTTTTGACGTTAAATTGGTGTTGAACAATTGGAATAATCTGTTAGAAATTAGGCACACAGTTCAGGGAATCACTTCCGAGAATATCAGTTATTTGAACAATAGAGAGCCGGTTATAAAGAGTCCATTCATTAATCAGTATCCCTGACTAGACCTGCACAATCTTTATGCAACACTTTACATTAACCTCAATGATATATCAACTATAGCATCAGATCCGATCATTAACAAAGAAGAATCTACTACAACAATTTCAACACATCATTCATAATGAGTCAAGCAACAAATGATCTCAAGCCCTCCACTCCAACTCCTTCAACACCCCCAATGTTTGGCATATCGTCCCCAGATTTCAAAAACTTCAAATCATGGGTAAGGACTTCACCATTCACTAATGATTTTGAACTTTCAAAAGATAAATTCCAACTTTCAGATATGGATTTTGAAGCAGCATATGCCATGTTTACAGCAGAGACTCCACCACAGGTTTTGAATCCTCCTTCAAATCCTCATACTCCGATCACAAATTATCAACATGAAATATCAAATCATCTTAATGAACTACACAATCAAAAAGAGACAGGTCCAAAGATTAATAGTCCAGTATTGGCTAATCTTTTACAAAGTTTTTCACCTCAGTTACCTACAACAGAGGGCGAAAATATTGCATTGTTCCAAAATTATGATGAATTGTTATCTGTTAATGAAAGTAACGCAATTGAACAATTCTTGGATAGTATAATGGATGAACAAAATGCACAAAAAAATCCCAAGAATCAATTACCACAATCTCTTAAACCTGATCCATTACCCTTTGATGATCCAAAAAATGATGGCATTGACCCTGTAAGGCAAGAAATTTCACCAAAAACAGAAAATTCACAGATATACACCAATAAGATATCTGTCAAACTTAATAATACCAAAAATGTGGTGAATGTTCCAAAAGATCCAAATGTGTTTCCTGAAGAGCTCAACATCTCTAAAGAAGCCCCAAATGTATCAAAGAGATCAGCATCTGTATCATCTGAAGAACAAAAACAGGCAAAGAAAAGACGATTATTAACGGAAGAGGAGAAAAAATACAAACATACAAGTAGTGAACAAAGAAGAAGAAGTGTTATTAAGGATGCTTTTGATAATTTGTTGAGACTTTTACCGTCTGTGAATAAGACAAAGAAACAACCCAAATCTGTTGTATTGGATAATGCAGCTAATGAAATTGAACGTTTAATAAGTATCAATAATGAATTGAAACAACTACTGATGAACCAAGAAAGTTCATGAATTAAAAGATTTAAAAGATACCCTTATAATATTTATAAACCTAAACTAATGACATAATGTTCCAATACTTTACATGAAGTTGTAGCTGAACAAACATGGATATGATATGTACCGAAAAGAAATAAATTTTTTGCTGTTGAATGAGAATTGAGAAGTGAAAATTTTGTTTAAATAATAATAAAAAAAAGATCTATAGTTTTAACTCATTCAAAATTTGGCCAGCTAATGCTTTGTACATCCAAGTATTACCCAAAACTTTCTTGAAATGAACACCTGATAAACCAACTAATGGAACTTTAACAATATGAATTTCAAATTTCAATGGTGTACGTGCCTTAACATTTGTATCTTCTTGAGCAGCATGTTGAGTTTGTTTCTCGGTAATTGTAGCACTTGTATCACCAGTATTTACAGCTTGACCTGAATGACCACCACTAGAAGATGGTGCACGACTCTTGTTCTGTTCAATTCTACTTGAAACTAACATATCACTACCGCCTTGACCATAATTTAATGAATCCAGAGATGCAGATGAGTCGTAGTCAGTATGAGCTGAGCTAGCCCCATGATTGCTTGTTCCAGCACTTGGAGATGCACTAATTTGACTTGAATCATATTTGCTGGTTGCAACTGGAGTTGGAGGCATTGGTGGAGCATGACCACCATTCTTGCGTCTATAAGAGCCTAATATACTCCCACCAACTGAGAATTTTCTTCTATGACCACTATTTTTGGAAGATGGTGTAGATTGTTGATCAAACGAATCACGATTAAGAGAATTATCATCATTTGTAGCTTTACGTTCCAATGTATGCAGCTTGCTTTGATCTTGTGGAGTTTGAGTTAATCCTGAACCACTTGATGATTGAAGACTTGTATTTTCAGCACCATCATCTGTCTTTATAGCTTGTAATTCAGATGCATGTTCCACAATAATTGAAGGTTGTTCAATAGAAGGTGTATGAATACAAACAAATCCACCACGAACCTCAGTGAATTTAACACCCAACTTGGTCAACACTGATATGATATTTGCACGAATGACTGGTAATGGTTTTGTAGATGTTGTTTGAACAGAAAATAAACCTTTAAGGAACATTGATCTTGGATATTCAATAGATGGCATTGTACCTTCTGGAGCTCTTGCTGCTTCAGCCATAATTTCACTTTCATTCAATTCAACATTCGCCAATTGAGACATCTTGTTACCAACATTACGATTACTTGAAGAGTTTGAAGTTGTCTTATCAGTTGGTGAGAAATCATCCAATGTAACGTCATCGAAAAATGCATCATCATTTAACTCAGTAGGTAATGGAGGTAATGTGGAGATTCCCTGTTCATTTTCTTTCATATAACCGGAAGGTTGACGACGTGCAGCATGACCAACAGATTTAGCTCTAGCAGTTGGATGGAATTTCTTTGAAGAATCACCTGCAACCTTAACTCTATCAACATTTGGATTGATCTTCACTTCACCTGTAGAAGTTGAAGCTCCATCTGAAGGACCAGCATATGCAGAGACAGTTCTATTATGAGATTTAGAGTTGTTTGAATTTGGCACTGTCAAAGTATTTGTACGAACAGGAACCTCTGGTGTATCGAAAGGTGATTTTCTGGATAATTTCATACTTCCAACACGACGAACCAAGGCATCTTGTTGAGGAGACATTGCATTTTTAGAGTCATACTTAACAGCATTCTCATTATTGAAGCCAGTTGGTTGATACAATGGATCCTCCATACTAGATATAATTGGTTGTTGTTCTGAAGGTGGTGGACGTCTTTGAGAGTGTGTTCTTCTTTGACTGAGTTTTCTCCAAATAGAATTAAATCCTTTGTTATGTTCATCAGTAGCATTTTGTGTCTTTGGTTGTTTCTGTTGTTGACTTAATAAGAAATCATCAGTACCTGAAACATGTGATCCTGGAACTTGTTGATCAACCTCTGGGAACTGTGGAGGTGATGTTGCTCTTGGAGAAGTATGTGCAGCTTCTGGGAATGTAATAACAGGTGGTTGTGTTGGTGTATCACTGTTTTGCTTTCTATGAGTTGATGGATCCGGTGATAATTCTTTTGGTTGTTCTTTAACTGGTTCAGGAACGTCAAGAATTGATTGTTTAGCCTTCTTTCTTTTAAGCATCTCTTCAACTAGATAATATATTGATACCAGAGGATGGAACCCATTAGTTGGATCTATTTGACCCTTTTGATTACTTCCATCGTGTCTTTGATTTCTATACCAGTTTTCAGAAGCATCTTGATAAAGCTTTGAAGAGACAATATAGGTTAAATCATTACTAATTTGTTCTTCACTTTCACCAAATTCAAAATTCACCATCTCAGCCACTGTTGCTTTATCTAATGGTAAAGTCAAAGGAATTCTATGTGGAACAAATGAGGTTGGAGGACCTTCATAACCTCTTGTCATCCATGGGTGTGACATGACTTCAGCGAGACCAGCTCTTTTATTTGGGTTGACAACCAACATTCTAGATAAAAGTGAAACAACTTCACTTGATAAGAAGTCGGGATATTCCACTTTACCTCTTTTAATTTTTTCATGTAATACAGAAACATCTTGGTCATCAAATGGGACTTTACCACAAACCAGAACATAAAGAACCACACCAAAGGACCAAACGTCAACTTCTGGACCTATATACGGATGGGCAGATAACAATTCAGGAGCAGCAAAATATAACGAACCACAATAAGTTTTAAGTAATGCATCATTAGAATAAAAGTTGGATAGCCCGAAATCAATAATTTTAATATCACCAGTATTGGAAATCATTATATTTTCAATTTTTAAATCTCTATGAACAACGTTATTTCTATGCAAGTAATCCAATGCCGAGGCTATACCTCTTACAAATTTTCTAGCATGACGTTCTTTAAGTGAGCCATGACTGACAATATAATCCAACATTTGACCACCAGAAACATATTCGAACAACATATAATAATGATTTGACATTGTAATGACTTCAAACAGACGACAAATGAATGGATGATAGAGAATTTTACCTAATGATGCTTCTCTGATGGTTCTCTTATCACGAGCCACTTCCTTTTCATAAGCTTTTTGTCTTTTTTCCAACTCTTTTGGGTCTGCTGGAGGTAAGTCATTAGCATGATTTCTCATATACAGTCTTGCAGCTCTTGGAATAATCTTGATTGCACAAATCTCATTTGTACGTCTATGTCTAGCTAGCTTAACTTTACCCATTGATCCAGCACCAATTGTCTTTATGAAATCCCATTCACCAATTGAACGACGATGGAATTGAGTTTGTTGATGCTTTTTAGTAGGATGTGAAGAAGATGATTTATTACCAGATGATGAATGGTCATGATTTCTTGGTTGAGGAGGTTGTGGTTGTGAGTTTTGTTGTTGAGCTAGTTGTTGTTGATCAACATTCACAGGAGGTAAAAGTCTAGTTGGAGTTGTATTTCCAGATGGTAATCTATCAGCATTTCTTGTATCTAATGGAGGCAGCTGAGTGTGATGTTGAGCTGATGCACTAGCAGATGGAGATGCAAATGAACCACTTCTTGTGTTGTTGTTATTATTATTTATAGGAAGAGTATTTGATGCACTACTTGAATGTTGAGCTGAAGGGGTTGTATAGCCAGAAGGTCTTTGAGTTGAGTTTGACCTCTGAGGTGTAGTATTGGATTGCAACAAATGACCACTTGTATTTCTCAGCATTCTCGGAGTGGCAGGAATAGCAGCTGGAGGTCTCTTGGTAGCAGTAGACGAATTTGCGGAGGATGAACCAGCTGTACTTGGCCTCACTTTTGGCAATATATTTGACCTTTGATAGGACGGGTTAATATGGTAGTCTGGATCTTGATCGTCAGACATTATTGATTCTATGAGACTTTCCCGGAACGATACTTTTGACGTTCAAACAAGTTGCAGATGATGTAGTTTATTTTTGTATTTGTGTAAAATGGCAGTATCCTTCTTGATAAAATCTATGAAATTTGACGGCAAGGCTTATTCAAGGCACTGGAAGAAAAGAGTATGACCAACGACGTAATCAAAGCCTGTGTGATTGCTGTACGGTATGTGTTTTTGATGAATAGGGCTTGTAATGGATTGATACGATAGTTGATATGTTTGTATCGTGTCAATTGGATGAATTGCTCAGATTCACAACTTGTTTTCCTTTTAGATCTTGTTTACAAGAAGAGAGATTCTGGATGTTTCTGAACAGCTCACAAACCACAGCGCTTAGATATGACTCTCCTGTATAGAATTGAATGCCCTCAAGATGGAAACCCCCAGACAGAGACTCTCTTTATAATGGATTCTATCACTAGTCAACTCGCTACTAAATCACCCAGCGTCATTTCTGATCTATATAAAAATCAAGCTTTCGTTCGCGCTCCATGAAAAAAGTTACCCTGAGATGATCCTAACCAGCAGCCCGCCTAAATAAAGACAGCCTACTTTGAGCCAGCGTTTCACAAAGGAGAGTTTGGTGCTTTGAGATCGGTAAGTGTGTGTTGTGTAGTTAGAGATAAGATGGGTGATTGTGAGGTAATTGAGGAATGTATAAAGAGATCAATTGCGTAGTTGTAGTTGATTTTATTGGAATATTCGATCTTTACCGATACTCCACAAGACTTGATTATATCAGAGATTTATAGATATTCAGTCTATAGCGATATTATCCACATTAATAAGAAAATATTAAGTGTAATTAGTTGGCAGACACAAAGTAAAACTACTATTACTACTAATACTACTACTACTACTAGTATCTTGCTCCTGTTTACCCTCCTCTGTCCAGTCGCGTGTTAAGCTACAAATATTACCTTACAACAATTTTGATCGTGTCGATTTCATTTATAAACTCTTCGAGAACTGCTGTCATCACAACAACATCACTACTGAGTTGAAAGATTGTGCCTTTGATCTGTCTCGGACCTGAATCGTATACATATTAATTGGGATCTTATCAAGTCAGACGACTGTCCATAATTCATTCCCTTTGTAAAGATGTCAAGATCTAAAACAGGAACTCCAGTTAGTGAAAATCATCCAGCTAATGATCTAAAATTCATTGATGAAGAGATCAAGATTCAATTACAAAAGACTCCATTCCAGTTGCTTATAGAATCTGATACATATAAACAACAATTGCAAGAATTAAGAAATGATTGGAAGTACGCGGTTGTTTTACAATGGTTATATCTATTCCGAGGAGCAATTAGACTAAGTGGTGAAACATTTTCTGTTGATATCATTGAAGAAGAACTAGTTGGACTCACAGAGCCATCCTTGATGAATAAGATAGCTACAAACTTGGTGTCTGTTCTCCTTGGTGCAAAAGTTGCCCCTGAAGATTTTAGCTTCAAGGCAAGATATGTTCTTGGAGACACAACTACAATCTTGGGTACAGAAGATGAACCAATCACTTTTGAATCATTATCCTTGGTTGATAAATTTGATGTTTTTTATCAATTGATTTTCCAATTACAATACACCGATAATTTTAGAAAACAAGTTGAAAAATATGAAAAAGAAAATGAACTTAGATTAGAACCAATATTTGATGATGGTGAACAAAGTTATTTCTTATTAAGTGATAATAGAATTTATTTAAGAAAATTAAGTAATTTTCCAAAACTTAAAATACCGAGAAAATTTAAACATGCTAAACTTATTAATCCAGAAGTTGAATTTGCTGAAATTGAACCAGAATTTGAATGGGAATGTGTTGCAAATGGTATTTATCAAATTCATGATTTCTTAACTTCAATTCAAAAAGATAAGAAGAAAAAACCATTATTTCAAAATATTAAAGAGCATATAAACGTCATTGCAGAAGATGATTTAAATAGAAGAAAAAAAATTGTTAAAAGAAAAAGAGAACAACAATTACATGAATTGGTTAGTAATAGAAAACGTTCATCAAGATTACAAGAAAGAGAAGACCAATTACGTGTTGAAAAAGAGAAAAGAGAAGCTGAAGAAGAATTACAAAGACAAGAACAAGCTCGTATAAAAGCAGCTAGAAAGTTAAAAGCTAAAGAAAATCAATTCAAGAAGGAATTTGAAGAGAGATTACGCAGAACAAGTTCAAGTAGAAGAACAGCTGTTTTTGACTCTGGATACACTCCTGGTGTACCACCAAAGGAGTTGGATCTTGGTGAAGATGGATGGTTATTTGAATGTTATTGTGGTGTTAGAGAACAGAACTATGATGATGGTGGTAAATTGATATCTTGTGAAAGATGTCATAGATGGCAACATCTGAAATGTCAAGATCGTGTTGTTCAACAAGAATTGATTAGAAACTCAAATGAAGTGTTTATTTGTAATTGGTGTAAACAAGATTTAGAAGGTGAAGTTGAACGTAAATTAGAAGGAGAGGAAATACAAAGAAAGAAAGATTTGGAAGAAAAACAAAGACAACGTGAATTACAAAAGCAAAGAGAGGAAGAAGAAAGATTGAGATTAGAAGAGGAGGAAAGAAAGAGAAAAGAAGATATTGAAAAAGAGAGGGAAAGAAGAATATTAGAAAGAGAAAAATTGAGAGAAACTAGTGCACAATTCTCACCAGCACCTTTGGAACAACAACAGCCACAAGTTCAACAACAACAATCTCCTAGTGTGACACAACAGCTCCCAGTTATGGGCTCTTTCCAAATTTCCAATCAACAAACACCAGTTTACAACAATCCTCCATTAAATCCACAACCAACTAATGGTACTAATGGTATTTATCATCAACCAGCACCTCAACCACAGCAACAATTTGTTCAATCATATCCACAATCAATCTCTCAACCACAAATCCCAGAACAACCCCCATTCATAAATGCTCCTGTTCCAGATAATACAGCACCAGCTACTTCGATACCACCACAATCAGAAATTCAACCTAAAACTCCTTCAATCCCAATTCCACAACCGATCTCACCTTCAAAAGAACAACAACAACAGCCAAAATCATCAGAAAATCAAAGTGAGTCACCTTCTCGCTCCTTCTCAATTCAAAATATCCTAGGATAGAAAAGACTAGGTATGTTAATAAATGAACTGATTGCACGCTTAGAAATATAATATTTTGTAGTGGCTTTCGGTCTAAAGTGGCCTTCGACTGTCAATCCTGAACGGTCAAAATCAACATGAAACCAAAAAATATCTATAGTTAATTTAAACTTGCATTAATGTTTCGAATCACATTTAAATAAAAGAGTTCTGTTACGGATTGTGTCGTCTTTTATACTGTCTTGTTGTTCATATGCTTTTTCTAGACCCAAATTACAGCTAGTCCTTCGGTTTTGGCTAATGGTTTTCAGTTTTTGATTTTCATGATGCTTCACAATTTGTGACAAGTCTCATTTAAAACCAATATAAAACATATTCAACACCAGCGAAAAACCTACTAAACACATAGTTAAAACATCCATGTTAAAAAGTACATCAATTGCAATTATTGAGACTGATCCAACACGAGTCTCTCACATCTCAGGCTATGAGACATAAGAAAATTTTTTTCCTTTGTCAAAATGATACTTGTCAGATTTTATTATATCAAACTTGAATTCCCTCCCACTTTCTTCTTCTTTGTCACAAACACCCTATCACAATAATATCAACCGTGTATATTATAACTGATCTGATTTGACGAATAAGAATATGGACAACGAAGCTGAAATATTAGAACCTTTAAAACAATTTGTTCAACAAACTGGGAATTTTGCATTATTATTAAGTTATCCAAATGGATTATTGAAATTCCATTCTTCAGATTCTTTTAGACATTATGTTGACTTGTTTACTCAAGGTGGTACTACATCTAGTGGAACAGAAGCTTCTCATTCACCATTAAGTTCTCATTCAAATGCTCCAAATACTTCATTTGAACATACTTCACCAATTAATGAAGATAGTTTTGTTCCTTTATCAAGAGCATTAGAAAGTCCAACTTTTGAACTTCACCTATCTTCAGAACGAGAAGTTTTCAATCATTTAAGAGCATGTTTCCGTGAATTACAACAATTAGCATGTAAAACTGTTGCTAAAGCATGGATAAAAGTTATTGAACCGAAAAAACAAACAAATCATCCATATAATAGAGGTGAAAATTCAAAACCTAGATGGTGGCCAGATCATATTCGTCATTGTGAACCTGATCATTTAGTTAAGAGTGAAAGAATAGACTTGATGATTAGTATAGTTATGAGTGAAAAGGCAGATATTAAAAAATTAAGAGATGCTACAAATAGATTACCATCTTTAGAAACTAAAAAATTAAAAGTTTTGGATGAAATTTATATGGTTGTTCATACACATAAAATTAGTGGTAAGAATGGTTGTCTTGTTGTTAGTGATTTTGAAAATGGTACTATACCTAAAAAAAGGAATTCAACTCCACATAGACCTAAAGCTGCAATTTTTAAAGTGAATGAAATGTACAATTTAAGCGAAGATGATGATGGTGATAATAATAATGATAGTGATTCTACAATGGATGAAGCAGGATCTTCAAAAGAAGTAAAAACTATAGATGAACCAACAGATGGTCCTGAACTTACACATGATTCAAATTCATTAAGTCTTTTAGCACCTCAACATTATAATGATGGTTTCCTCACTTCATCTCCAAACAACCATCCTTTTAAAGAAATGCTCAAGGTTAACAACACACCACAATCTTTAAAATCAAATGAAGATAACCATGCTCCAGATCGTCATGTTCCTTCATATAATCTTCAATTCACTCCAACTAGAACTGATCCTGAAATTTTGGTTCATGAACAACAAGAACAAATGGAAGATGATACTATTGTTAGTGAAGTTTTAAAAATTAGAGATTATAATATTAAACATTCAGAAAAGGGTATTAAGAAGAAGTCTGTTTCTAAAAAGAAAAAAGTTGGTAAGCTGGGTCCTCCTTTATATTTTATGAAAACAACTGAGAATGGGTATGAAAAAGTTCCAGTTTTCAAAGACGAAGCTGAGGATCATTGAATTGATAATTTTAGAAGTTTTTTTGGCTGTTTTTTGTATTTTGGTGCTAATATTGTTTTTAACGGTGTTTTTATTTTTGAGAGAAAGCTCTAGTAATTGCTTGCTTTGCTGTTTTTTGCTATTCTCTCTGGTTTGTTAGGTTTTGATTCTTTTATGTACCCTTGGATTGTGCTATTTTTTATGACAATAATTTTTAATATTCCACTCTGTAAGATCTTACTCCTGAGAAATTAAATGGTTTCTCTTTTTTCAAACTAAAATTAGCACGCTCACCATCTTTATTAACAGTAAAACTTGATGACCAATTTAATCTATGAAATTTTCTATAACCTAAATTCACAACTTTTAATTCTTCAACAAATTTATATAATTCAGTTTTTGATTCAATACAAACTTGACCATCCATTTCTAAATGAAATCTAGCTATAATTGCACTTTTCCAATTCCCAATATTTTCTTTTCTAAAAATTGGTACAATTAATGTTGGTTCATCAGTTGTTGTCAATTTCAATACTGTACCATCTGGGTAAAATCTCATATATCTAAAATATGTAACCAATTTAACAGGTGCATAAAATGAAGTATCTCTAGCACCCTCCGAAATATATGAAACTTTAGAAATATAAGTTCCATGATATTTAATAAATGGTCTATCTTCCAACATTGCTGGCCAATTAAAATCCCAATGTTTAACCATTTCTTCTTGATCTGATGATATTCCATTAAGTTGCACTGCACTTGAAGAATATATCTGACGTGGATAAACAATCTTACAAAATGTTCTGTATGCAATTGAATTAAAACAAAGTTTAGAAAGTCTATGACAAGTTGATGATAATTTAACATGTGAATGAGGATCTTTTCTTATAAGAATTGTAATGATTTCTAATAATATATCATCTGTAAGGATATTAAGTAAATGACATGGTTCTAAAATTTCCTCTTCTTCTTCATCATCATCTTCTAGATCAGATATGCTTAATCCTTTAATATTATCTAATAATTGATTTGGAGTAGTTGCAACTCTTTGCCTCACATTTTCTTCATGTTCTTCATGTAATTTCTTTCTATATAATTTCTCAACATCTTTATGGATCTATATAATGTTAATACCTAACTGTGAAAAAAATCAATATGTTAAAACTTACTCTCATGGCAGTAGCATAGTATCGTATAGCATCACCTAAACTCCCTATAGATTCCTTCGCCACTCCTTTCTCATATGCCTCCAGGGCGCGTTGTTCAGTTGATATTTCCATCACTTGTATGTCTAAATCTCTAACTGAAAATGATGATCTTATAACAACAAGTACAAAGTTTTGTACAAGATAATTGTTATTACTCAAGTTTTAAATGCATCTCTTTAATAGTAATCTTGATTTATAAACTTTAATCTGTCATCGAATTCACGTGTCAATAATACATTTTGGCTTATAATTGCAAAGACTACTATTTGACTACAATTTATACCATTCTATAAAATATATAATAGTATTTTCTTTCCCTATAAAAACCTATATATAAATTAAATCCCTTGAATATAATATATAATTATATTCGTTCAATATAAAAAGCAATCCGAAATCCCATAAAGCACGCCATTAAAAACCTCATAAAATAAATAAAATATTAAAAAAAAAGATACTTGGAATATTAGCAGTTAATTAACAAGTAGTTGATGGTAACCATCTTTCATTACACCATCCTTTAACTGTGAATTGGATATCATTATTGAGAACTCCACAAGGTCTTAGAACTTTTTGTTTAGCAAATTTTTCATCTTCTAATTTAATCCATGGTTTAACATCACCATTTTTTCTAATTAATGAAACAACTTCTGATGATTCTGAAACTTCTTCAATTGAATCATCAGTATTATCATTACCATGGAAAACATATTCTGGTGGTGAAATGTTTAAATCTTCTCTTGGTGGTAAAACAACACATTGCCATAATCTTTGACGAACAAATAATGCAAATTCACGAGAAGAATCACCTATTGGTCTATTATTTGCAAATTCTTCTTCATCTGAATGAGTAATCTGTGGTAAAAGACCTTTTTTACGTGAATTTGATTCATATGAATAAAGTCTTAAGAATTGTGAATTTATTCTTGGTTCACGATTTCTTAAAATAGATATAGCGCCCTGTGAAGTATTATTATTATTAGAAGTTGAAGATTGATTTGTAGTTATGTCTGTATTTGTTGAAGTTACTTTAAAAGTTTGTAATTCAGTAACTTTGTTATCTTTTTGAGCTAAGCGCTGTATTATTGTTGTTCTTGGTAATTTATCATCTGTTAAACGTGGTTGAATATCGAATAACATATCATTTTTTTGTATAGTGGAATTTGTAAAGGATTTAATAGATGATGATAAATTTGAAACAAAACTTGCCTTTTTAGCAACAGTTTTTTTTGTTGGTTCAATAGGTGATAAAGGTTCAAAATTATTTGTTGTATTATTATCATTATTATTGAAAAAGTTCTCATCTATATCATCCCAAGTATTGAAGGAATCTAATGGATGAGACTCACAAGATTCATAGCTAGAACTAGTTGATATTAAAGATGGAACTGAACTTGAAGAAATATTTGACCTTATTGAACCATTTGAATATTTTTTTTGGTCTAATATAGATTGCAAGGATGGAGTTGTTGGATAGCCCGAACCAGCTTGTGTATTATTTATATCATTCTCTGTCCTCTGAGACTTTGGAATGGGTATTGCTGTTGAGGCAAACACCTGTGATAAGCTTGTAACAGCCATGTTTATAACATTCGAGGGTATAAAGATTCCTAATTACCTACTACGTAGCATAAATTTATTTATTTCAAGATATTCCAATTACTTTATATTAATCATCCATCTCATTTGCTCTTGTGCGTTGTTTCAAAAGGGAAACCACCGATCAGTGTCAGAAATGAGATTTCTTGTGATGGGGACACGCACAAGGCCCTTTTGTAAATTGGAACGACGACGTAGGCTTAAAAGGAATCACACATTACTCAACAGACACAACTCCTATGGATCCAACGGCTCTGGAGTCTGCAGTGAGAGAAATGCCCCAGGTTGAGTACTCAACAGCTGCCCCTATTCCAATGGATGAAACAATTAATCCATTTATTCTTCGGTATACAGTTATAGCTATCTACCTTTTATTTACGACCAGACTGTGTAGCGCGTAATATTAAATACAGTGTACAACACTATTAAGCTCAACCCCCCAGTGGAATTCTTTCCCAATTTGAAATTTAATAAAAGAGTACTGATCGGGTTTTGGTTTGTGGCTATCTTAATTGGGAAAGTCATGCGCACAAAAGAAAAGAAAAGAAATTTTAGTGATAGAAAATGTGTTACGGAGCACTGGTGGGGGAGTGTGCACTTGGGTCAGGCGCTGGTGGCCGGTGAGCCCGGATAGGGAGAGGACTCTGTGCGTGTTGGTACCATTCTCTGTCTAGCTATTAAATTTTTACCACAGTTTGAGAAAAGGTCACACACTGAGAATCTCAACCAAAGTCAGTCTTAATACTTTGATTAATTAAACACATCAATTGACTTCTTTTAAATGGATACCAAAGGGTAGTACTACTCACGTTGTTACTAAATTCCGTCTGTGATTCCCTTCCCCAAGACATTAATGTGCTCACTCTCACATGTCACTCTACTACATTCTTTCACCTTCTTTTAATAGGCTACGGTCAATCTCACAACTATTTCCGTTTTAGTGTACCCATACAATTTTTTTTTTTTCATACGGCCGGTCCATATTCTCCGTTCAAATTCCCAAGTGGCATCTTTTAAATGGCACAATGCCCAACACTAAAATTTACTATGAGAAACGTCACCAGTGAGCTCATTTTATAACTTATAACATCCAAGACCAAATGGCATTTAACCTTGGTGTACCTTAACCTACACTTGTGCCATTCGAAGTTTAAACCACTTTGACGATTTTTTTTTTTGCGGTACGCTTCACTCAGTTTGGAAATCACCGTTTTTCTAGATGCAGATTTTCAATACCGTAGACGCGCCAATTGGAAAGATTCGAGAATGTTTTTATACGTGGTTTAAATTTAGCCAATAAAGAATAAGATGTCCATATCTCAATACTTTCATTACATTCTACGTTGGAAGTTGTTGAAAATTACATCTAGTTTTGGTTAATATTCTAACAATAGATTAGTACTAGTATAGTATATACTATATAGGTATATACGTGCCTTTTACCTCATAGCTGTACTATTTATGTCTCTTGAACCCTAACTAATCCCATATGACTCTTTATATTAAAATTAAATGGATTCATAACACAAAATTCATATAGATACAATAATGTAAGGAAAACAGTATCCATCCACAAGATTTGTACTATAGTTAATTTATCATGAGCCCATGTAAGTCCGAAAATCAATATACCTATTGGAATTCTTAATGAAATACGACCACTTCTTGGAACTTTATGAGCTCCTGGATCATCTCTATCTTGATCTAATGAAGCCAATATAGTTAATGAAGTTAATGCTATTAAAATACCAGTATGGAAAAAAAATAAAACTCCCAATTCTTCATCACCTTCAATATGATCATTCTTCAATTTTGATAAATCAACACCTGCATCACCAACAACTAATAAACTAGCAATTATTGGGAAATGCATATATATATATAAAATAGCTGTTATTGCACTTCTTCTAAGAGCATGGGTAGCTTTTAAACAACCATCTTTATGAAAATAAATCCCCAAGAAAATGAATGAATCAATTAATAATGCAAAACCTTTAGCTAATTTACTATTCCAACCATATCTTAATGGACTATCTGCAACTAAACTATATAAAAATTCACCAATTGCAATAATAACAAACCCTTGAAATCTTTCCTCTTCATGTTCAATATTTAATGCAGTGGAATATTCTAATCCAATCTTCTTTTTAAACCATGGATGAACACTTAAACAAAATATAGTTTGTTCCAGGATAAACAAAATTGCAGCAAAAATACATCTACCCCAATTAGTATGAATTAATAAAATTAAATACCATAATGAACTAGTAATAATTAAAGAAGTACCATATAATCTCATTTGAAATCTATGTTCATGAATATAAAGTGAATAAAACCACAACATACCACTTAATGTACATCTTGCTAAAAAATAACAAACAATACAAGTTAATATGGGAGTATTATCATCAAGATCTTCAATATATTCACAATTATTATCATAAGTGATTAAAAGTGCTAATATCCAAACAACATAACCTCTTTGAATTAAATCATCATTAAAATAATAATTCATAAAATCTTTTAAATCAGACCAAATTGTCCATGCAGGTATGAAAACTAATAAATATTTAACAAATGAAACTGCTGAAGCACCTGAAACAGCAGTTGAAGCTAAATTTGCAGCAATACCAACATAAACTAAATCTAAGAATAATTCTAATTTACCTGAAGTTCTTTCATGTCTAGTTCTAAATAGTACTCCCTTATGGAAATAATTTAATGCATAAGGTCTTGTAAACCATGGAGAATGAGGTGGTGGATTTATATAACTAATTTTAATTTCACCATATTTTTTATAAAAAGCTTCAAGTTCAGGATCAACTTCTTCTGAAAGTCCTTGTTGTTCTTGACGTGAATTTTCCTCTTCAGCTTCTTCTTCTTCAAGTTCTCGTTCTTGATCATAAGAATCCATTCCACGATCCATTGAAAATCGATTCTCAACTGAAATTTCTGATGAATGTTTACTAGGCATTTAAAAAACAGTAAGAGGTAAAGCAAACAGTGGGTATTAAGTAAAATTATTATAGTATTTATAATTTTTAGTGCTATCCTAGAATAAGCTTTTTCAATTGCTTCAATTTCAGGGTTCCTGTCAATAACAATTGTGACAAGTGTGTGAACCGATATTTATCATCATCAGTAAACAGCTATTTATGCTCCAAGGGTTACATTATTCTGTTGTAATTAATTAATTTTCTATTGACTAATATCTATGTAATTATGAACTTAATAGTGTTGTTGAACATGTATCAATACTGTTTCACCTTTTGCCTTGAAATTTAACGGATTCATGACGATAAATTCATAAATGAATAGTATGATTAACAATAAAGAATCAATCCACATTATACTCATTATACTTAAAAGTTTATCAGCCCATGTGATTCCTAACATTATCAATCCAATGGGTATTCTAGCACCTATTCTTAAAAATCTATTGACTTTATGATCTCCTTTTTCGTCTAAATCTTTATCTAATAATGACAATAATGTCAAAGTTCCTAACCCAACCAATATACCAGCATGGAAATAAATCAAAACACCTTTTTTACTTGGTTCTAAATATTCAGTTGTGATATCAGATGCTAAACTGATCCCAGCATTACCAGCTAAGAGCATACTTCCTATTAAAACCAAATGTAAATATATGTATAATGCTCCTGTGTATACGTTTCTTCTTAGTGCATGTACAGCTTTTAGACAACCATCTTTATGGGTGTATAATCCTAAAAACACAAAAGCATCAAATAGTAAAGAAAATCCTTTACGAAGTTTTGGATTCCAACCTATACTCAAAGGACTTTTCAAAACAGTTGTTGTTAGAAATTGTCCAATGGCAATAATGAAAAATCCTTGAAATCTTGCATCTTCATGTTCAATATTCAAGGCAGAAGTATATTTTAAACCAAGTTTCCTATTTATCCATGGATTTATATTAATTAAAAACATTGAATGCTCCACCAACAATAGCAACCCTGCAAAAATACATCTAGCATAATTCTCATCAATTAATAATATGAAGAACCAAGATGGACTAGTAAAAAGTAATGAAGATGCATATAATCTCATTTGTGTTCTATGTTGTTTGATATAAATTGAGTAGAAAAATAACATAAGTGCTAATGTGAATCTTGATAAGAAATATGAAATAACAGAAGTAAGTAAAGCAGTGGAATCAGTATCTGCAGATTCACAGTTATTATCATAAACAATCAATAACAATTCTGTCCAACAAACATAAATTTTTTGTATAAGATCATCATTATAGTAATAATTCATAAAATCTTTTAAATCTGACCAAATCGTCACGGCAGGTACATAAAGAATAACAAATTTAATGAATGAAGCTCCATTAGGTTCTTCTAAAGCACTTGAAGCTAATGTTGATGCAATACCAACATATACTAGATCCAAAAACAACTCTAATTTACCAGCACTTCTATTCAACCCTCTTGTACGAAACAACTTCCCAGCATGGAAGTAATTTAAAGCATATGGTTTAGTAAACCATGGTGATGATGGTTGAGGATCAATATATTCAACTTCGATCTCACCATATTTCTTATGGAAAGCTTCACTTATTGGATCAAGTTGATCTTTATCCACTAAACTGCGTTGTTGTTCTTTATCTGCCTCTTCTGAAAAACTTGTCTTTACTGATTCTGTTATGTGATCTATTGGTTGATCTTGTTCAGGTTGGGGAGTCATTTTGGTTCAAAATCGTTTGAAGACATGATAATACAACGGTTCAAGCTTAGCGGCAATCGACTCATTATATACACATAGGACCCTAACAACTGTCATATTTCACCTAAAAAGTGCCAGGCATTACACAACCTTCTTGCTTTAGAATAGACCCAGATCTAAATAAGCAAGGTACCAAACTTAAAGATAGCTATTATTATGTATAAAAATGTCGGTTGAGCTATTATGTCACCTATAATAATCAAATTGTCCGGAAAAATTAAAAATATTCCGCAGGATCTCGCTTTAAAAAAATCTTTCCTTTTGTATTGAAAGCAATAATTAGTACCATTAAAAGTTTGCGATGAGATGTACAGTATAGTGCTAAATTCTATAATAACCGATTTTTTTGCTATCTACAGGCAAAGGGCTATGTTTGAAACTGCTATGAAAATCTCTTCTCGTGGAGTCTAGATGCTACCTTTCTAAGGCACAATCTCTGATCTTCAAGCAATCAACGTCTACACAATATTCGATATACGAAAACACAGAAAAAGGAAAATCATAATCATAATCATAGCATTTATATTTTTTTTTATAAATGAATTATCTTCGCGTCTTTGATCAACAAGGTATACCAAAACATAACATCAGTTATAACTAAACCAACAACAGAGATGGTTATACAAGCTCTCTAATGAGCAGTGAAACCACCAGAGGCGTACAAGGTTTGACCAGTCAACCAGTATCCTTCAGTAGCCAAAAATCTGACGATTGGAACAATGTCTTCAACCTTGGTTAATCTGTTACCATTACCTTGAGTTTTGAAAAAGGCAACACTTTCTTCAGTTTCTTGACCATATAAGAATGGAGTATCCATAGGACCTGGAGCAACAGCATTAACACTGATTTCTTTGTCATGTAATTCCTTAGAGGCAGCCTTGACAAAGTATTCAACTGGGGCTTTAGCACCTTGGTATAAACCATAGAATGGAGTATAAGCAGCCAATAATGAGGTAACTAAAAAGATAATCTTACCCTTGTTGTTGACATATTCATAAGCATATTTGATAAACATGAAGGAAGCCTTGGAGTTGATTTCAAACATGGAATCATATTCAGCTTCGGAAATGTCACCTAATGGTTTCTTTAAAACTTTACCTGCATTGTTAATGGCAATATCAACACCACCAAATTTGGCTTTGGTTTCTTTAAATAATTTTTCAGCATCTTTTTCAACAGCCAAGTTACCTTGAACAATGATTGAGTCAACACCATGTTTCTCCTTAATTTCCTTGGATAAGGATTCGGCATTGGATTTTTCAGAGTCAGAGTGGTAATGGATGGTCAAGTTAGCACCTAATTTAGCCAATTCACGGACAGTTTCAGCACCCAAGTTCTTTGAACCACCAGTGACGATAGCAGTTTGACCTTTTAATGAGATATCTAATGGGGCCATTGTGTAAGTATAATATAATTTATTGTTGTTTTGTTCTTATCAATTCAATTGATGATGATAGAAAGAATGTATTTCAACAATAACCATATTTTAGGGAACTTGGAGCTTCTTTTATATGTTTGCCAATAATCCTTTCAAGGTTTAAACCATGGCTCCATAGCATTGTATTACTTTAATTGATTACCCATAATGCACCTGGAATTCCCGTCCCCAAGTCGTGTATTTTACTAACTATCAGACAGCTACGTAGTTAAGCCTATGCCAAACTTGTCAACTACAGTTGCGCTAAGGCCGCATCGCTTCTGATTGGACGAGAAGCCTCATCTGCCACCTCGGCTCGTGTCAACGGCTGAAGTTTCATAGACACCAGAAATGCAAAGAAGGTATCCATTCGGGATCATATCCATAGGACTCAAATATAGCATAGAATAGATATCCAACTTTGGAATTCAACATTCCGTTTTCTCCTTGATTGATCTAATTGGCTAATATTCAAAGGTCTTAACGGTCTATGGAAGTGAGAATTTCAGGTTGGGAATTTTCCAAATATTTTGTTAGTGAGCAATTCTACAAAGGCTGGAGGAGCAACAAGGTTTGAATTAAGCATCAATTTCAAAGCATTTAGTGTCATTTGGCTTTAAGGGTCCAAAAAATTCCATTTGTTTGGATCGAACAAGAGTTTGATTGTTGTTCTGGATTAAGAATAATGAGCAACAAAAGTATAGAAAACGATACTCCTGTTGAAAGAGACGTTCGCACCAGAGATGAGGAAGATGTCTTTAGAGAACCAGAAGTGGAGGAGTTTATAAGAAAGTATGGTGATATAAATGTTCAGTATATTGAACCTCCACCTTCATCAAGATGGTTTACAAGACCGTATGCACTGAATTACTTCTATGATGGGAAACTTTATAGAACAAGACATGAAAGAACTTCAGGAAGATTGGAATTGTTCTTAGATTTGATTTATGTTGGTATTGCAATGAATTTATCTTCAAATGCTATTGAGGATGCTACATGGTTGTCATTTGTCAAATATATGTTTTTTTTCATCCCAGCATGGCAAATCTGGTCAGATCTAAGAGATTTCATGGATTACTATTTCAATGACGATTTACTACAAAAATTTTATGTGTTATATATATTGGTTCTGTTATTGATCTATAACAATAATGTTGAGTTTATCTTTGATTCATATACTGCTAAACTCACTACGGTTGTTGTTTACTTCTTAGCAAGAATATCTCTAGGGATAATGTTGGCATTCTATTCCATTTACATCTTTGAGCATAGATTTCAAATGAGAATCTATGCTGTGACTTTGGTTGTTACAAGTTCGTGTTGGTTTTTCGTTCTTTTGATCCATTCTACAGCAGGAATTATTGTATTTTCAGCCATTTGGTTCTTTGTTGAGCAGCTTGCCTTTGTGGTTACCTATCATCCGTGGACCAAAAGAAAGTTAAAATTGACACATTCAACAGCTTTGAATATTGAACATGAAGATGAAAGACTTAGTGCCTTTTTTATTATTTCAATTGGTGAATTTATGTTAGGTATTGTCTCAGAGAATCCTTTGAAAGAAGGCTGGAACACAAAAGTTGCCAAAGGTATTGCGTTGTTGATTAATGCATTTATTTTCTTGGAGTTGTATTCTCATAAAGATGGTTCTACCAAAGCTACCCATGCAATGAGAAGAAGTGTAACAACTGCAATATCATATATCTATATACATTTCCCATTAATTGCTTCTCTTTTAATCGTCGGTGATGCAGGTGCGGACTTGGCTAAGCTTGATGAACCATATGAAGAAGATAGAGGTGTTGTGTTTTTCTTTAGTGGAGGTATATTTGTTGCTCTTTGTGCGTTGACAATACATCCTCTATTAGATAAACCAAAAGATGACCCACAGGACCATTTTTTGAATAGATATCTTAGAATCGGATTCAGATTACCAGTTGGTGCCATAATTTTAGGGTTGTCTTGGACTAAATGGAAAATTGTCACATTGATCTGGATAGATACTCTGTTCATGATTATTCTATTCATTTATGAGCTATTTGCCATTAACCCTAAATCATTCTATAGAGCTGGCTGTGATACAATACATACAAATATCTGGCGATCAGATTAAATAGATACAACTTGATTAAATAGATAACTACCTATACTGTTTTTTGATTATTGTGATTATTCATCGATTATGTAATTATTTGTGTCTCTTACCGAAATTTCTATATATAAAAAATTATCTCCTGGTTTCCACAAAAATAGATTATAATTAAACCACTTAACATTTATCTCATTCAACACAGTCAAGGCTTTAAACTAAATTAAACAGCATGAGTTACGCTCCTATAAATAATCCACCAGTCTACAGTGACAATCCAGAACAATCACAAACTCAAACTGGGTTAGATAACATCCCTGATGATTTCAAATACGACACAAACGTTTCTGGATGTGAATTAACAATAAGACAACATTTCATTAAAAAAGTCTACACTTTATTATTTTTACAATTATTGATCACTGGTGCCATTGGTGCTTTCATTTCATTGAATCAAAGTGTTCAAAATTTCGCTTTAACTAACATCTGGTTATTTTTCGTCTCCATTGCTGGTTCTATCGGCTTTTTAATTGCAGCTTATGTTCAAAGTAGAAAATATCCAATAAATTTGATCTTATTGACAGGATTCACAGTGTTTGAAGGGTATATTATTGGTGTCTCCACCAGTTTATATGACACACAAATCGTTTTAGAAGCTTTGACAATCACTTTAGTTGTCTTTATTGGGTTGACATTATTCGCCTTCCAAACTAAATATGACTTTACATCATGGGCAGGGATTTTGAACTCTGTTTTATTCTGTTTGATTGGTATTGGCTTCATCTGGTTCTTCTTCCAACCATCAAGTACTGCTGAGCTAGTCTACAGTTCTATTGGTGCTATTGTTTTCAGTGGTTACATCTTGGTTGACACCCAATTGATTATGAGAAAATTTAATGTTGAAGAAGAAGTTCCAGCTGCTATCAGCTTATATTTGGATATCATCAACTTATTCTTAAACATATTAAGAATCCTTTCAGCTAGTCAAAATGACAACTAAACTACTTAACGAATCTTTTATAACTTAATGAACTCAATATATAAATATCTTTCTGGTTACAACTATATAGGTCATCTTGTAAGCCGCATATATCCGTATCTTTATAAGTGAATTCGCGAATTGTGTTGTTTTTGGGAAACCCGATTCTGATGAAATAGATACTACACAATCATTTATTATAGCCTGGATTAAAACACAACGATACTTAAAGCTAATTACAATCGCTATTTCTCAAGCTATAGGAATTATAAAATATTCGATATATTGACTCTTTGAGACTATGACAGAAGAAAACGATATCAATAGCTCCTGTAAGTATGGGGTCCTCCCAGAACAATAACAGGCATCACAGACCACTAACCTCAATTCCAGTAATCCATACAACCTTCACACTGAATTCAACAACTCTCTATACACTAGAGAATCCAGTAATAGTGAAAAAATTCAAACTAAACAACTTGAATGAAACAATTTCAAATCAGATAAGTGTTATCAACTCATCCGAATCACTTGTTGGGTCAATACCAGTTGACATTACAAACCTTAGTCTATCGTTATATTTCCTCAAATACATTCTCCCTACAAATGATCTTGTCACTGTTATAACAATATGCTCATCAGATATACCCCGTTCCTTCCCACTCCTCACACTGGACACTATCATTAAGGATTACAGAGAATACAGAGAGACTTCCTCCTCAAATGTTGAGTTCAAGATAAAATTTAATCAGATCATCAAATTCCAAGAATCTCAGTTTCAAAGAAATCTAATAGAAATTACCAAGAATGATCTGAATCAGGTAAAGTATGTCTTGAATGATAATATTGAACAAGTGCTGGAAAGAAATGAGAGAATCAATTTATTGGTGAATAAAACTGATAGAATCAATACTCTATCAAGTAATTTCAGATCCAATACAACAAGGGTTAAGAGAAAGATGTGGTGGAAGAATGTCAAGTTTTGGGTACTTGTCATAATATTTGTCTTAATATGTCTACTGATTTTAGCAAAGATACTTGCAAACTAATTAATATATTCTGATGATTTATAATTTGCTTAATAGACACTAATTGCTTATCACGGCTGCTACAATAGTACTTCAAATAATATGCTTCTTTTTTTTAATTTTTTTTATATACAACATAAGTATTAACATGTTATTCGAATTGGTGCACATATTCAAACGGGATACCAAGACTCTCTTCTTCAATCCAAAGATACTGCTCGTTTGGAAATCGATTGCGTGTAAATACATGCTCAAACCCACCATACCATTCATTTAAATTCTCTGAAACCTTACGTCTTGCACATCTCATTTCATCCAAACACTTTGTTGAAGGAGCAATTAAAAGTTCAGATATTTCATCTATTGAGTTGAGCTTATGACGCAATTCTTTCAAGTTGGGACAGTCAATTTCACCATCAAATCTTTCATTTATACTCCATCCAATACCATGTTGAACATCAAATTCCAACTTTTTCAACTTTGGGGCATTGATCTTTTTCAAAATTAGTCCAACAACATGTATGCTTATTGCCAATTGAGTACATTCAGGTAATTCTAAGTTAGAAAAAGTCAAGACATTGTTGTCATATATCTGATGGCATATGAAATCAAAAGAGCGAAGTTTAGGAAAAGTTAAATTTTCAATTGAGTTCAAACCTCCACATCTAGTAACAGATATGTCTTCCAAAGTGTTTTGAGCTCTTTCAAGAATTGGCTTTAAACCTCTTAAGTCTTCCAACTTTCCCAAGTAAATTGACTTGAGGTTTGTCAAGTAGAGCTCATCAAAATTTATTTGAGAGCCATTATCAAGCAATTCAAGTTCTTCTAACTTAGAATAGCATGGACTATCACCTTTAAAGGTCAATTTGACTTTTCTTGTGTTAATTGCCAATGATTTTAACTTTGGGAAACGATTCAAAAGTAAAGGAATATTAAGTTCTGGTTTGTGGTATGAGATGTCTTCATCTTCATAATATTTACAACTCTTGATTTTAATGTTTGTGACATTTGGTGCGTGAAAGTTCTGGAAATATTCATCTAAATCACCTCCATGACAACCATCTCCAATGTATAAGGAAATGTCTTCCAATATTGGAGCATCAATTTTAATATGTGAAATTTTAGAAAAGTTAACACTTTCAAATTCAAAATCAATTGATTCTAATTGTGGTAAATAATAGTTATAATTATCATGAAGTTTTCTATTCCACTTCTCATGACGATAGAATTCTTCTCCATTAAAGTAATCAAGATCTAAAAAATCAAACCCAATGAGTGATCCTCCTTCAATAGCATCAAAGAAATCCTCTGGGATAGAGAATTCTCTATGAGCTTTATCAATGGCAATTCTCACAAATAAATTAGGAAAATAATGCATAATATAGCCTAAAAATCCTGTGATTTCAGCAAATTGACATTGATAGGTAGAAATATGAATAACTAATATAGGATGGGTTTTGAGATAAGCTTTCAACTCTGGAGGACATTTGAACTTTTTCCCTTTGTCGATAATAGTTGATTCATGAGGACGAATGTCTCTTAAAGTGACAGTGTTTGAAGCTAAGAAAACATCTCCATAATCTAATCCATCAATATCCTCGACATGTTCAAACATGACTGTTTCACTAATAAAGTCCAATGTTGTATATTTTGGAGGTTTAGAAATGAGATGGAGTGGTGTATCATCGAAGTCATCATCAAATGGTTCTCTCAAAGAATAGTCAATTTGATAGTCTGAGCTTGATATTGTAGGACGGATCCAAACATCACCACAGATTAAAGGACGAATTTCTTGGATAGAATAAACAGAATTGAGGTCATCATTGTCCACCATCTGTGAGACAACGTGAGACCAATGTTCAGGTAAGAGACTGATATGTGGGCAACTGTCCGATTTAGTCATTTTCATTCGCTTGAACCTTTAAAAAGGTTGAAAGCAAAAGAACCCACAAATCTACCAAACCATCTCTTTTATATTTTTAAAACATCTCGTTAAGATCACCATCGAAGTTTCTGTCTTGAAAGATCTCATATCAACATCTTGAAACCTTAATTGAAGATGTGTTCTAGATCTTTTCCAACACTCTGAACAGGGCCCCTCTTATACCTTCATGTGAGTGCGCAATCCATGGTGTGGTAGCAAATTTTGGAGCTGGAAAAGGTGAGGTCGTTATGGTTAATTAGTTTGTACTTTTCAATTTTATAGTTAATCGCGATCAAGAACTTAATCTTGGATCCTGAAAATGGTAGCTAATTGTGTCAAATAGTAATCGATCAAACATTTGCTACACTCTTAGTGATCTATTGCATCATTCATCATCTCTATTAATTTTTATCTGTCTCAGGCTCGCTTACCGTATCTTCTCTGCTTTCATTTGTTAGCGATTTTATTTTCTTCGAAACGGGTTGTTCGAAATCTCCTTCGTTTATTTGCTCAATACTATCAGTATCAACATCGTCTTGGGCTTGATCATTTGTTTCATCTTTATCATTTTCATCTATGGTGTCATTTCCCGTTGCTGCAGCTCCCTTCTCCTTAGCTTCTTTTCTCTTTTGTTTCAACGCATCTTTATTAGCCTGATATGTATCCAATTCATGTTTCACAGTAGGTAAGAAAGATGAAAATTCAGCAGCTACTAATGCATTGATTATGTCTTGAGGCCCTATGGTTCTTCTGTCGAATTTTTTTGCATGTTCTCTAGCACTAATATTGGAAAGTTAGTAAAGATATTCAAAAAAAAAGCTCGGTTATTAAATCAACATACTGCACCAGTAGATAACTAACGAATACTGTAGCACTTCTCTGTATTGCTGTGGAACTATCTTTGGAGATAATACCTCCTTCTTGTAAAATGGCTCTTGCTAGTCTATTCACCGTAGCTTTTGGGAAAAGTATATCATCAATCGAGATCATGTCTCTTTCCTTGGAAGGCACAGGGTATGAGCCATCAGCACTCTTTCTCCATCCTTTTGGTGGCATCTTCTATATCTGGTTGTGAGTCTGTGTGAGATCTTAAAGATCCAACTCTAATGATCTCAGGTAGTTAAAACATCAAAGACGCGTTCGTCTTTTTTTCTTTACTTTCCACCATTTTTGCGCCAAATTCCCAAAATGGAATGGCGATGTTTTTGCATGAAACGATTCCACGGTTTTGCCACACTGGTTCCTATTTTGGAAACACCACATAGGCGCTAATTCCGCCACTTTTGTGAAAATCGACTTTTTGGACTCGGTTAAGAAAAAATAACTAATCGAAGACAAAGTAATGTAATCAAGTACGAGTCCACTTATAGTCGAGCATTAAGGAACAGGTACGCAGCCACTCAGAACAAAGGAGAAACAAGTTGCACCACAGAGGTTCAGAGAGATACTGGAGATATATTCAACAAGCTTTCGAGGTATTTTAGCTGCGAGAACCATTGATAAAGAATTCCCCATAGAAGTTTGCATAAGCTTAATACTCAACGAACATCCAACAGATGAATCTCGAAAATACTGCTGATGGCAGTCTAAATGGGTCAGTTCCACCGTTAACTGAGAAGCAACATCAAGAAATCGAACTCAGAGAGCAAGATAGATGGCTGCCTATAGCTAATGTCGCTAGATTAATGAAGAATACGCTACCTACAACTGCTAAGGTTTCAAAAGATGCTAAAGAATGTATGCAAGAATGTGTTTCAGAATTTATATCGTTCATAACGAGTGAATCAAGTGATAAATGTCTCTCTGAGAAGAGAAAGACAATAAATGGTGAAGATATATTATTTGCAATGTCGAGTCTGGGGTTTGAAAACTATTCAGAAGTGCTGAAAATTTACCTCGCGAAATATAGAGAGCAACAAGCTTTGAAGCAAGAGCGTGGTGAGACTAAGAGACCAAGAAGTAAGCAGAATTCTGTATATGAACAGCAGCAGCAGTTGCAGAGAGAAATCACCAATTTGCCAATTGAAGGTGAAGACGACTTGGAAATGACGAACCATATGCATCAGGATTTAATGAATTCGATGAAAGACGTTGATGAAGAAGATATGCTTTCATTGGATGATACACACCGCCAGCATGAAAGTGGTAATGGATCATCTAATCATGATGAAAATGATTACAACTCTAATGGGTTGAAAACAGAAAGTGAAGATGGAGTGTTGTACGAATATACCAATGAACACTATTGATGATGAGTTTCTGTTAATTCCTTAAATATGCCTTTTATACAGGGTCCACTAGGATGCCTAGTATTAGAACTGGCCAATCTTTTAATGATAGAGTTTTCTTCTGAGTGTGTCCCTATTTGTTTCTTCAATTTGATTTGTTAACGGGTTTAATGTTTCGGTTTGAGATGTTTTGTTTAATTATGTTGACTGTCTGTGCTTTAAAGTAGATGCGGTCTGTATATAGTGTTTGTATTATAATATTGTTTGGAATTACTTCACTAATTGAAACTTTTGGTGTAGAACTTGTTATTCTTGGACAGTCATGTCCAACTCTAGCTCCCAAATCACATCACCCACATCAATAACCACCAAATAACCTCAAATGACTCCCAACAGTCTCTTCCCCGGTCAAATTCAATATAATTGATGAAAATTCCATCTATAGTACTTTATATATCTGTCATTTTCCGGCCACCTCTCTATCAAAACACCCGGACACCTGGAAATCACCTCTATTCTCGAATCTCAACCTTCGAAGAGTTAACACTGGAGCCTCAATCTCCTGTTGTTGCCACTCAATCTACACAAAATCTCAACAACTTTAGTCAAATATAGTCTTCTCCTATAGCAGCATTTTATTGAATTGACAATTTTCATGATGTTGCGCTCAAGAAGTTATTTGAGACCGCTCCTATCTGTGAATCAACGGATTAAGTTGGCGAAAGTTTCAAGCTCGTCGATTAGACTAGCATCGAAACTTTCTTATAATGAACTGCTGCATAATGATCAACTAGTATCAAAGATAAGTTTCAGTCCAAAAATACACAACCAAGATACCCTAGAGAACCCATTCAAATCATTTGATGAGTTCTTCAGTGAACAACTTGTCTTGAAAGAAGATGACAAATCTGGGTCAAATGAAGATAATGGAAAGCAGCCTGATAATGAGCAGATTAAAGAAGAAAAGCCAGAAAGGAAAAGAAAGCAAAAGAAGGAAACGCCTTCAAAGAATGATAACTCATCAGATAGTCTCAGTGGCACTTCTAGCTCGCAAACAAGTGGAGCTGGTGCATCAGCTGTAAGTGGTGGTGGTAGCTCTGATGGAGGAGATGATGGCAATAATCGCTCACTCAATGGCAAGATACATCGCAGTCCTGAAATATATCCTCAAGTACTAGCTATTCCAATTACTGGACGTCCATTGTTTCCGGGTTTTTACAAAACTGTTAAAATCACTAATCAACAAGTCATCAAAGCAGTTAAAAGAATTGCTTCTGAGAGTAAACCATATATCGGTGTTTTTGCATTCAAAGAAGACGTTGATAGTGATCTCATTCTTGGTAAAGATCAAATCTTTGATACTGGTGTTTTCGCCCAAATCACTTCAATGCATGAAAATGCAGAATCATTAATTATTGTTGTTTATCCACATCATAGAGTGAAAGTTGAAGAAGTTATTCCACCAGTTTCATTAGGTGAAGAGATAACTGACGATCAGACATTCTCAAGATCAAAGAGAGCCGCTGAAACCGAATTAGTAAATGAAGGAAAAGACTTGGAAGATCCTGAGGTAGAAGCTGAAGCTGAACAACGTTCAATTGAAAAAGCTACAGCTGAAATTGAGAATAATCCTAACCATTTCTTGTCTGAGTATGAAGTTTCAAGAGTGAACATCACATTAATTAATTCAGAACCATTTGACAAGAAATCACCAATCATCAATGCATTAACAAGTGAGATATTAAGAGTTTTTAAAGATGCTGCTCAATATAATAGTACCATAAAAGAACAACTTACAGTCTTTAGTGATACTGATAATGGATCAGTATTTGACAGAGCTCCTCAGTTGGCTGATCTGACTGCTGCATTATCTGTAGGTGAAGTTGGGGAATTACAAGCGGTTTTGGAAGAGACAAACATTGAGGAAAGATTGAAGAAATCATTAACTCTGTTGAAGAGAGAAGTCTTACAAGTTCAACTTCATGATAAAGTCATGAAAGAAATTGATTCAAAGATTACTCGTAGACAACAAGAGTATTTCTTAACTGAGAAATTAAAGCAATTAAAGAAAGAGCTTGGTATGGATGATGGACGTCAAAAAATTGTGGAAACAGTTAAGGAAAGAATGAAAGATCTTGTTATTCCAGAAAACGTTCAAAGAATTGTTGATGAAGAAATCAATAAATTACAAACTCTTGAACCTCATATGTCTGAATTTTCAGTAACAAGAAACTATTTGGATTTAATTTCTAATATTCCATTTGGTAAATATACACCTGAAACTTTCAATATTGCAAGAGCTCAAACAGTCTTGGAAGAAGATCATTATGGTTTAAAAGATGTTAAAGAACGTATTTTAGAATTTATTGCAACTTCTAAATTGGTTGGTTCTGTCAAGGGTAAAATTTTATGTTTTGTCGGTCCTCCAGGTGTTGGTAAAACCTCTATTGGTAAATCAATTGCCAGAGCATTAAATAGAAACTTTTTCAGACTTTCCGTTGGTGGTATGCATGATGTTTCAGAAATCAAAGGTCATAGAAGAACTTATGTTGGTGCCTTACCTGGTCGTGTTATTATGGCTTTGAAAAGAACAGGATCGATGAATCCAATGATTTTACTTGATGAAATTGACAAGATGGGATCTTCCTCAGTACATGGTGATCCAGCTTCTGCAATGTTGGAATTATTAGATCCTGAACAAAATTCAGAATTTTTGGATGTCTATATGGATTTCCCAGTTGATATGTCTCAAGCATTATTTGTTTGTACTGCAAATACTTTAGAAACTATTCCAAAACCATTATTGGATCGTATGGAAGTCATTGAAATTGCTGGTTATTCCTCTGAAGAGAAGAAACATATTGCTACTAATTATTTAATTCCTGTTGCTAAAAGAGAATCTGGTTTACAAGAAGCTAAAGCAAGCATTGAAGAAGGTACAGTGGATTCAATTATTAAACATTATGCCAAAGAAAATGGTGTTAGAAGTTTGAAAAAATATATTGAAAAAATTTATAGAAAATTGGCTTATGAAGCTGTGACATCTATTGAAGGTAAACCAGATGTCACTAAAACTGAAAATGTTAAACCAAACATTGATCATCGTGAACCAGGCTCAAGTACTCCAGCTGTGAAGAAGGATGAATTAGTTATTGAAAAAACTGTGATACCAGAGACATTTTCAGTTAATGTTGGACCTGAAAATTTGACTCGTTATCTTGGACCAGAAATTTTCTCAAATGATAGATTATATGATGAAACTCCACCAGGTGTTCTTATGGGTCTTGCATATACCAGTTATGGTGGTACATCGTTATATGTTGAATGTCAAGGTGAAAAATCATCAAAAGGTGGTGATTTGAAAGTTACAGGTCAATTAGGTGATGTTATGAAAGAAAGTTCAGCTATTTCATTTGTTAATGCGAAAAGATTTGTTAAAAACAACTATTTTAAAGAGCATAATGTTTATATTCATTTCCCTGAAGGTGCAGTTCCAAAAGATGGTCCATCTGCAGGTATTGTTATTACATCTGCATTAATTTCTTTAGCATTGAATAAACCATTACCTCCTGTTGCCATGACTGGTGAAATTACATTAACTGGTAAAGTTATTAAGATTGGTGGATTAAAACAAAAATTAATTGCAGCTCAAACAAATGGTATTAAGAAAATTTATTTATCAGTTGAAAATCGTAATGATTTTGAAGATTTAGAAGAAGATTTGAAAAAAGATTTTAATCCTGTATTTGTTAAGAATTATTCAGAAATCTTTGATGATTTATTTGGTGATTGGCCAAATGAACCAGTTCCAGAGGCTGAAACTAAAAAAGTTGAAGCAAAACAAGAAGCATAAATTCATTTAAATGATGATTATTGTATATAAGTATAAAGAGTACTACAAGTTTATGATTATTTATATTTTCAATATAATTAATGTAGTATATAATTCCGTTTAATTCGCGATATCAAAACTAAATCTGGAGAAAAGCGAGGTACCATTACCAAAATATTAACAATTGTTAATGAGCAACTTCACGGAAAAAGAATAATAATTACCTTGCTTTTAGGTACCTTTATAATTCGGACCCATGATCTGACTCTGATGCACCCCACTAATGGACCAAAATAACAAATAGAATATATAAAAAGCTCAAGAATATCCATAATGAGTCTACGTAACTTACGTTTAGGAGTTGTAAGACATTTACATACTTCAAAGATGGTTTCAATTCAATTACAAAACAAATCATTATTACAAACTAAATTATTTATCAATGGTGAATGGCAAGATGGTAAACAAGGTAAAAAATTTTCTGTTTTAGATCCTGCAACAAATGATGAAATAACAAAAGTTTCAAAAGCTGATTTATCTGATTATGAAAGGGCAATTGATGCAGCTTATGAAAGTTTCCAAACTTTTAAAACTACAAGTGCAAGAGAACGTTCAACTTTACTTTATAAATTATATGAAGCGTTAATTAATAATAAGCAAGATCTTGGTAAAATTCTTTGTTATGAAAATGGTAAACCATTAAAAGAATCTATTGGTGAGATTGAATATGCAGCTTCATTTTTCCAATGGTATGCAGAAGAAGCACCAAGAGTATATGGAGATTTAATTCCATCATCAAGTTCTGCAAAGAGAATTATAACTATTCGTCAACCAATTGGTGTTGTTGGTATAATGACACCATGGAATTTCCCAGCTGCTATGATTACAAGAAAATTAGGATGTGCAATTGCTGCTGGTTGTACAAGTGTTATAAAACCTGCTTCAGAGACTCCATTAACTGCATTAGCAATTGGTAAATTATGTCAAGAAGTTGGATTCCCATCTGGAGTTGTTAATATACTTGCTACAGATCATGAATTTACTTCAAAAGTTGGTGAATTACTTTGTGAACATCCAAAAATTAAAAAAATTTCATTTACTGGATCAACTGGAGTTGGTAAAATTTTACAAAAACAAGCAAGTTCTACATTGAAAAAGACATCATTTGAATTAGGAGGTAATGCACCATTTATTGTATTTGATGATGCAGATTTAGATAAAGCTATTGAAGGACTTGTTGTTTGTAAATTTAGACAAAGTGGTCAAACATGTGTTTGTGCAAATAGAATATTTGTTCAAGAAAACATTTATGATAAATTTTTGGAGAAGGCTATTGCCAAAGTTGAAAATTTTAAATTAGGTAAAGGTTATGATGAAAATGGCGATGTTACACATGGACCTTTAATTAATAAGAAGGCATTTGATAAAATGGATTCATTAGTTAAAGATGCTACATCAAAAGGTGCTAAAATTGTAATTGGAGGTAGTGGATCTCCAGAACATGGAGATAATTTTTTCAAACCAACAATTTTAACAAATTTAAATTCAAATATGGAAATTTTCACAGAAGAAATTTTTGGACCAATTGCCCCATTTATTAAATTTAAAACTTTAGATGAAGTTATTAAATTAAATAATTCATTAGATGTTGGACTTTCAGGATATTTTTTCACAAATGATTTAAATAAAGTTTTCAAATTAGGTGAAGCTTTAGAAATTGGTATGATTGGTATTAATACTGGAGCAATAAGTGAAGCAGCTGTACCATTTGGTGGTGTTAAAGAAAGTGGATTTGGTAGAGAAGGTAGTAAATATGGTATTGAAGATTATACTATTGTCAAGACATTAATTATTGGTGTTGATAATTAATTCCACGGAATTCCATTTTAATTTATACGGTTGAGTTTTTGGTAAAAAAAAATCCCCAAAAATTTAACCGGATTTTTTGAAGGTTGTCAATATGAATATCATTGAAAACATTTAATTTTGAGAACTTTTAATGAAATTAGTATGATTAGAATCCTTTGATTCTCAATTATTCAAATATTGATTTTAAAATTATTGTTTATTGTAGTTTTTATACGTTGAATTATCAATTATCCCCAAAAGGGTTGTAATAAGCGCCAACTACAAAAACTGCGATGGAAATTCGTTAAATCATTTATAGTCGATAATATATCAATTCTAGCAAAATAGATCAATTCAATAATCAGCAAGAGCCCATTCCAAAACACGTAAAGCACCGGAAACAGTAATGATAGTTGTTGGTAATGTTAATACAACATAACCCCAAAATAAAACACCAGCCATTTCTTTTTCAAATAATTCATTTAATTGACAAATTTGTGATAATTGAATAGCTGGTGGAGATATTGTCAAAATGAATGCAACAACTAAGAAAATTGGATCATCAATAATACTAACTTGGAAATATTTAACCACAATTGTGATAATTGGTAATAAAATAATTGGTGGTATAATCATTCTTGAAATTAAAGATCCAAAAACAATTTTTTTATAATTTGGTGATGCTGGTGGAGTATCTTGAGATGGATATAAATTTGAACCAAGAACAATTAATATTAAAGGAATTGAAACTGAACCTAATTGTCTAATTGCTTCTGAAAGAGTATTTTGAATAAACCCATCTTTAACATAAAATTGTTCTTGAATTGGAGTTATTGAAGCAACTAAAACAGATGCAGCCATTGCATATAAAGGTGGATTCATTGCATTTCTAAATTTATCAATAAAATTTTTAATTTTATTAAAACTTTTCTTGAAAAATGATTGTTCTTCAAAATAATCACTAAATGAACCATCATTATCTTCATTTTCTGAAGAATTATTTTGTGGATTTAATAAATGATCAGTTTGTGAAGAATTTGCACTTGAATTTGGGAAAATTCTATTTTGTTTTTTAGTTGTTGAATGATTATCACCATTATTCAAGAATTCATTAGTATCAGCAGCTTCATTTTCCACATCAACAGTATATGAAGTTAATGGGACTGGTTTCCTTTTCAATAAAGTGTTATAACCCCAAGACCATCTTAAAACTTGACCAATTTGTTGGAAAATTAAAAGATATAAAATACCTCTAGCGGCAATTTGATCTGGAGTATCATTTTCCACATCTTCCCATTCAAGATTTGGTAAAGTATAAGCTAAAGCAATAGTTAAAGAAACAGGTAAAGAATTTGAATTACCAAAGACACTCATTGCAGTGACAAAATTTGATTCATATTCATCAAGATTTAAATAATAAGTAACAATTCTTGAAACAAGATAAGCAATACCAGTTGAAATAGCATAAAAAATGGGTATAACAATAATTTCAATTAATTTTTTAAATGATAAAGATTTTGCTAATTTACTGAAAATTAAAGCAGGAGTAAATAAATCAACATTTAATGTTGATACAACTTTTTGAGCATTTTTATTTAATAATCCAGTTTTTGCAGCCCAAAATCCAGCAAAGCATACAATTATAACTTGAACAACAGCCTGAAAGGTTAAAAATGAGATCTGACTAAAAGATAACTCAGTCATGTAATTGAATCAACAGTTAATTTAATTGTTGAATAAATTAGAATATAAGTAAATCAAGAAATAGGGTCTCCTTTATATCAAGAAGCTGCTTGTGGGTAATTGCTCATCTGATCGGGTTATGCTTCTCTGCACATTTTTCAACGCCTCTTTTTTTTTTTCTGTTTTGTGTGCAAAATTTCATCTAGAAAAAATTAACAATTGACAACTGATAAGAAGTTTGCGAATTTATTTAGAAGATTAATGGATAGCAACAATAATAATAATAGTGTATTTATTAATTGATTAAAAGGTAGTTTGTAGTAGTTAATTGGGTGTTTATTGGTGTTTATTGTGTGGTTTAAGGTGTGTTTAATGTATGTCTAATGGGTCTTTTTCATACACACGTTTTTTCCGTTTAGATTATGTGCATATTGATGATTTACACGGATAATTACAAATTGTAGTAATAAATTCAAATATCATTTAATTCATATAAACTATATCATCAAGGTTGTTTGTTTCTCCTATTTAAGCAGATTTACCAGCAACGTATTCTAATAAATCAACAACTCTGGTGGAGTAACCATATTCGTTATCATACCATGAGATTAATTTAACAAATTTTGGTGATAACCAAATACCAGCAGAAGCATCAAAGATTGATGATCTTGGATCAGTCAAGAAATCTGAAGAAACAACAGCATCTTCAGTGTAACCAACAACACCTTTTAATGGACCTTCAGCAGCTTCTTTAATAGCAGCTTTAATTTCATCATAAGTGGCATCTTTTAATAATTTAACAGTTAAATCAACAACTGAAACATCAACAGTTGGAACACGTAAAGACATACCGGTTAATTTACCCTTTAATTCTGGGATAACTTTACCAACAGCTTTAGCAGCACCAGTAGATGATGGAATAATGTTACCGGAAGCGGTACGACCACCTCTCCAGTCCTTGTGGGATGGACCATCAACAGTCTTTTGAGTAGCAGTGATGGAGTGGACAGTAGTCATCAAACCTTCTTCAATACCGAATTTATCATTGATGATCTTGGCTAATGGAGCCAAACAGTTAGTGGTACATGAAGCATTTGAGATAATGTTTAAATCTGGAGTGTATTTATCTTCATTAACACCAACAACAAACATTGGAGCAGTTGAAGATGGAGCAGTGATAACAACCTTCTTAGCACCGGCATCAATATGTTTTTGAGCAGTGTCTAATTCTTTAAAGACACCAGTAGAATCGATAACATAATCGACACCAATTTTACCCCATGGGATGTTTGATGGATCACGTTCTTGGTAGACAGTGATTTTGTTACCATCCAAGATGATTGATTCACCTTCATGGGAAACTTCACCTTTGTAACGACCATGAGTAGAATCGTATTTAAACATATAAGCAGCGTATTCTGGAGCAATGAATGGATCATTAATAGCGACAACTTTGATGTCTTTTCTAGCTAAAGCAATTCTAAGGACAAGACGACCAATACGTCCGAACCCGTTAATACCAACAGTGATAGCCATGTTTGATGATTTGTTTTTATTTAATTGTGTTTGTAAAAAGTAATTTTACTTGATGATGTATTTAAAAATGAAAATGTAATTTAATTGAGAAATCAAGGGTTATTTATATATTTCAATTATACTGGATTTGCCGGTTGTGAGAAATTTCTGCAGTTGGGTAGTCAGTTGTTTTCACAGCAAAAACAATCATGAGGTGGGTTGTTGCTCATTACGAATTTTAAGGAAAAGGGCATCTGCTGATACCATTAAAATAGTTGAATTAATATGATTTTTAATAAACAATATTATACGATATTAAATCAATTAATTGTAGGATTATAGATCTATTCAATACCTATCTATACATATATTCATCTCATAAATTGAACTATTATTCATAAAGTTATCAACTCTGGATATCATCATCCCATAAAACTCAAAAAGAGACACCCGGGTAACAAGTCTGGTGATCATGAGGTTATTACTCATCACGGGACTCTTGTTGCAGTTGATCAAGTGATGAATAAATGAATGAATATGATCATTAGTGGTCATTTGGTGGTTGGGTATATTTAGGATAGAGTGGGTATCTCTACAGTCATTATTACTATTATTATTATTAATATCCCTACTACGTTTATTAACATAACCTTTATTGTACCTCATGATCGTCTCATTGAAAAAAGGGCTCTCATCAATTTGACATCTCCTGTTGTAAAACAAATTGGAAAACACATTCGCGGGTAGGTGTGTGTGTCTACCATTTAGATCACGTGGTTAAATAAAGAAAGGTTAAGCAGCGATGGCTTGGTGTATTACACTATTTACTATATATTTGTCTTAATGACTAGTCTTTTCCACAGTTGGTAATTGTTTTAAAGATTCTCTAATAGATTCAACACCTTTTAATAAATCTTCTTTACTTATAACTAATGGAGGTGCCAATCTAATGATATGATCATGAGTTGGTTTAGCTAAAACTCCATGATCTTTCATTAATAAACATAAATCCCATGCAGTTCTACCATTAGCTTTTGATGAATCAATAACAATAGCACTTAATAAACCAACACCACGAACTTCACTTATAATACCATTTGATTCTTTTTGTAATTTAATTAATTCATTTTTCAAAAATTCACCTAATTCTGCAGATCTTTCAACAAGTTTTTCATCTTTAACAACTTGTAATGCAGCAATTGCAACTCTTGATGATAATGGATTACCACCATAAGTTGAACCATGAGATCCTGGTTCTAATGTCAACATGATTTCTTTTGATGATAAAACTGCACTAACTGGTAAAACACCACCAGAAATTGCCTTACCTAATAAAACAATATCAGGTTTAACATTTTGTGAATGTTCATAACATAATAATTTACCAGTTCTTGCAATACCTGTTTGAATTTCATCACAAATAAATAAAACATTATGTTCTTTACAAAGTTTTGAAACTTGTTCTAAATAACCTGGAGGTGGTACAACAATACCAGCTTCACCTTGAATTGGTTCCAATAAAATTGCTGCAATTTTATCACCTGCATTTCTAAAAGCTAATTCAACATCTTCAATAACACCATATCTTAAAACTTTATTAGTACCTGGAATTAATGGACCAGTTTTTGGTAAAAATGGACCAAATTTTGTTGTTGCATCAGGATCAGTACTCATTGAAATTATACCTAAAGTTCTACCATGGAAATTATTTTCAGCTGCAAGAATAATAGCTTCATTTGGTTCAATTCCCTTTTTAACATAACCCCATCTTCTTGCTAATTTTAACCCAGTTTCAACAGCTTCAGCACCTGTATTCATTGGTAAAACCATTTCATATTGGAAAAATTCAGTAACATATTTAGCAAATAATCCAAAAACATCACTTGAAAAAGCTCTTGAACTTAATGTTAAAGTTTTAGCTTGATCAATTAATGCTTCAATAATTTTTGGATGACAATGACCTTGATTAACAGCAGAATAAGCACTCAAGAAATCTAAATATTCTTTACCTTCAGGATCCCAAACATGAGCACCTTGTGCCTTATGAAAGACAACTGGTAATGGATGATAATTATGAGCAGAATATTCTTCTTCAAGATGTTGAGCTTCTTTTGAACTAATGTTAAAGTTAGACATTTTGGATGATGATTTAATTTAATGAATAGAAGAAAAGAAGAAATCTATTAGTGGATTCTATTCACTTTTTATACACTTGTCAATTAAAATGTTGGTTATCGCTATTAACAGTACATAGAGGTTTATTATAGTGATGATTTCAGTTAAGTGATAAATAGAGCGATTTGTTAGTCAGTGATTACGTCAGTCATCTCGCCGAAAGCGGCAGAGTTTCCTAAAACGGAAATATTTGATTAAATTTTGATTTTGCCGTGGAGGAAAAAATTGGCGATGATTTTGGAAATGATGAAATTGTGATTAGTTTGTGGGTAATTTGGTGTATTGGTTTATGGATGGAGTGGTGGTGCTATGGTGAGGGAGGTTGGATAGATTGTAGTGGATACAGTAAAATGATTATATAGTTGTATAGTTGTATAGTTGTAGTAATTGTACCAGCTATTCATTTTATAGTGAAATCATTAATTACTTGCGCTTAAATAGTTATAAATGGTTGGGGCACTCAATATGTAATTATATGGAGATTTCATTAAATTAGTTATACCTTTAATTAAAGGTTGGATAAAAGATATATTAGGGGATTATTATATATGTATATTTATTAATTTTATAATCATTAAACAATTTTGAACGATTTTTCTAAATAACGACTTTTTTTATGAAAAATTGTACTTAAATTTCAAAATTGAATATTACTAAAATTTCAAATATTTTGCTCTAATTTTTTTTACGAACGATAATTAAGTATTCAATAGTGCTAATAGGATAATAGTAGTTAATTAATCAATAAATACTCCATTTTACTACATTTAAATGAGTCTCATCTACTTTTTAGTTTAATATTCAATTAATCAATCACGTGACCAAAGTATTACCCAATATGGACATTTCCCAAAGGGGAAGGAGTAAAATAAAGGAAAAAGTCATGATAATTTTGAAGGTACGCTTTCTATTCTTTTCCACTATTCAACTAAATTGTTAACATTAGCAGATAATATTAATCGAATTAAATCTATAAACTATCATATATTTGGTCATAATGTCACAAGTGAAAAGACAACTAAATCATAATATTGGTGAACAATCTACAGAAGCATATCCTCATCAATATGAACTACAAACTATCGGAATGAGAATAAGAAAAGCTGTATCAGACGGTTATCAAACTCAAAATAACACTTTCCCTACATATCAACAACAAGTACAACCACAACAGCAACAGAAACAACAACAACAATATCCATCATTCCAAAGAGTTCCATTACCTTCAAATGTGGTTGTCCCTCCACTTTTATCAAATGCTACAACTTCATCATTTGGTTCAAGTTTTGAAGAATGGGAAAATAACCTAGATACAAGATTGAACCAAATTGATAACGTCTTGACAACTAATAAAGAAGCTTTAAGTAAAAGAAGATTTGAATGTGTTGATAATGATTGGTGATATCGGAGCCAAATTATATAGCCTTACAGTTGAGATAATAGGCTATATAACCTTCAAATTTTTTACGCATTTTTTACGAAATTTTTTTTTATATAGAGAGAGGTTGGGAAACTATTGATTTAAATTAACAAGATATGATTAAATGATTTAAATATATTTATTAATATTAATTCAAACTTGTAGTAATTAAAGCTGAATTGCTTTATATTGTTGTAAAATTGTCTTTGTGATCTGGACACTTTTTTTTCCGCCTTGATAGAAAAATCAAAGAATTTAAACATCTCTCTGTGTTGAAAAAAGATTGTATCCAAAGATCAAGAGAATATTTAACCCAATCTTGTAAAGAAATATCTTTGTGCTCATTTCGGAGTGTTTCAAGAAATTATCAAAGATTCAATCAAGTATCTCATTGCTGTTCTCTCACTTCAATTATCGGATAGTTTTTAAAGTACCCAAAGCCCCATACTCATACATTATCAATTACACTTTTGATTAATAAACTTGCTGCTGATATTTTAAGCTTACAACTTTTTAATGACATTTTTTGATCAATTGATCTATTCACAATGGGTGCTGCTGAATCAAAACTGAATTTTAAGAACAAGGTTTTCAAATTGGCTGGAAATGATTCAGAACCTCCAATATTAAATGATGATCCTTATTGGGCAATGTATTGGAACGAACCGGAAAATGCTGAAGATATTTTCAATTTATTAACTTTTTCTGATATAAAAACTATAAGAGATAGTAATAAAACAAATTTTTTGAATTTAATTAGAACTTTGTCAATAAAATTATTGGAGTTAAGTTCAAAAAAATTTCCAACTTCATCATCAGATCAAATAAAATTATTAAATTGTATTAGAACTTTAACAAAATTGATTCCATTTCTTTTTGAAAAACAAGAATTACAAGAAGATGTAAATAATATATTTTGGAATTTAAGTTATAATGGTATTGATTTTAAAAATCCATTTGCTAATACAAGTGCTAGTTCAAATGCAACTGTGGGATCTTTTACTACTGATACTAATGCTTCTTCATTCTCAAATTCAAGTACAAAAGTTAATATAAATCAACCGATTAATAAATCACCAAGTTCAATAGAAGTAAATATAGGTGGTCCTTCAAAATTAACAAAACCATTAGGTGAACAATTATTACATACATTAGTGGATTTATTATTCACTAGAAATTTTACTTTAGAGAAAAATGATGTTAAAGGTGTGGATTTTAAAATATGGGAAGTTGGTATTGGATCTAATGGGAAATATAATGATCCAAATCCCGAATTAGATTCAAATAGATTGGAAGTATTAAGATTATTATTAACATTAGTATCTCAAGGGTTATATACATATCCTAAACAAGTTGTACCACAAGGTTCAAGATTCTTAACAGTATTAGTTTCAACTATTGGAAGATTAAAATTCCTTACATTTATTTGTTCATTATTAAATTTGGTTTGTCGTTCATGTAAATCAGATACAGAAAATAATGGATTAATTTATTCTGAAAATCATTATTCAAGTTCTAAATTTGTTTCATTAAGAAAAAATTTAGTTACATTTGCATTACAATTATTAACTGCAATGATTGTTTATCCATTACCTACAAATGATTTAAAATTTTTATATCAATTAAATATCTTGAGTTCAGATGAAAAACCTCATAATTTGGTTAGATCATATTTTGGAAGATTACACAAGGAAAATGAATTAAATTTCATTTATAACTCATTTTCAACTTTATTAAATAGACCAATGGAACAAGCTGTGGAAAATGAACTTAATCCATTCAATCTCTTGAAAACAAACTTCACTCCTGGTTCACCAAGCACAAATTCATCTAATTCAGCAGCTAATTCTTCTTTCCCAGCTTTATCATCATGGACACCAGATATTATCATTTTATTATGGGAATTGATACAATGCAATAAAAATTTTAAAAATTTTGTCTATACAAAAAAAATTCCTGAATTACTGATTGTTTTATTATATTATACTAAACATTACAAGGGATTTGAATTATGGAAATCAAGTTTAATTAGAATAATTTGTTATTTTTTCCTTTATTTAACTTCAGATGAAGTGGTTGTTACAAAATTATTAACACCAGTTAATCAAAATTATTATCATAATCACATACCAAATTTTTATAAGATTAATACAATTAGTCAACCAAATAATTTAACTTATAGAGATTTCTTAATAATTCAAATCTCAAATGTTTTGGTGAATGATGAATTTGATGTCATTATAACTCCAAATTTTTTTGAATATTTATACAATTTAATCCCAATTAAGGATCAAGAAACAACAACTGTGCATTATAAAACAAAAAGCATCCTTTCATATCATTCCAGTTTATCAATTGTTAATGTTGTTGCCAAGTATAGTTCTTCTACAATCCTTAACAATAATTTGAAATTGGATTTATTAGCCCTAGTTGTGAGAGCTATAGCTCATTCTTGTTGTCGTTTCCATAAAGAATCAAGGACTTTATTATATGTATTGACTAAGAATGAACATGTATTCAAGACTTTGTTATCTGTTATTGAATCTTTAAAAATAGAAATTGAATTGGATGATATAGAGGAGAATGAAAATGAAGATGAAGAAGAAGAGGATGGTTCAACTAGTCCCGAAAGTAATGATGATGTCAAATCTCAAAGCACATTAGGTGCCCCAGATAATAATAAAAATAGTATTAATGATAACGATGATGATTATGACAACAAGATCAATAACAAAAATTTTAAAGATGAGTTTGAAGAAAGTCTTAGACCAAAACCACCAATTGGTATGTCTTCTAAAGCTAAATCAAAACTACCATTAGATGCTCCTTTGACAAAAACATGGGCTGGTTATAAATCATTAGTGATTATATTAAAGATTATAGAATTGATTAAAAATGAAATCCCAGGTATTGAAGATACTACTAAATCTGAAATTGTGGAAAATCTGATTAAAATTGAAAGTATTAAAGATTATTATTCCAAAGTTGCCAATTTTGCATCAAGTGAATTTTTACCAAAGAATAAATTTGAAAGTTTAAAATTTGTTTGGTCTGGAATCTCACTTGGTTGGTATGAAAGTATCTTATGGGGTGATATCTTTTATCAGAATAATTTAACAAAGGATAATACTGCAAATATTTGGTTCAATAAGAGAAATTCAGGTATTTCCAACATAAAAGAAGTTGCATCAAGTTGGGGATTTAATTGGAAATCTCATAGTGCTGATAATGCTTATCAATTTGATCAGACAATTTTACAACTGAAGATTTGGAATGGTACATTGATTAAATTGTTCAAGATCAAGAAACCAGTGATTGAAAAACCATTAGTTGATGTGAATAATTTGATGAAGAGATTAAGACTGAATAGTGCTGCTAGTATAACTACTTTGAATACTTTAGATTCAAGAAATTCTGGTGTTAATAGTCCAAGACATGATTCATATTCAACTTTTGGATCACCAAATCAATTGACACCAATAAATTCAAGACAATCTTTTACACCAAGAAATTCAATTCATATAAATAGTCGTCAAAATTCTTTTTCAAATGCTTTAGAAAGTCCTTTCTTGAAATAGAGATAATAACTAGAAAGACAGATTTAATAAAGATTATAATATAGTCAAAAACACATGTAGTTTAATAGAGTATAGTGTCCTTTTATTTTTATTTATACTATACGGTCCAATGTGATAACTAATTGTCTACCACTTAATTTCGGATGTGCCATAACGATCTTTGCATCAACTCCATCAATTAATTTTATATCTTTCCCTCTTATTATTTGAACAGGATCAAATTTTTGGAAACCTAACGCATCATCATAATCCAAATCGAAAACTTCCACTATATCTTCCCCAATACAAATCAAGAAATTTTCCTTCAAACATATTTTGGAACATTTAAATTTGAATGGGAAGATGAAATTATTTGAAATTAATTGACCAATTGTATCAATGACTATAGCAAATGAATCATAGATTAAATAAAATTGTGGTTTTTGGAAAACTTTAATCATTGATAATGGTTTTGCTGATGATGAATTTAATTTCTTCTTGATTAGATCAATTTCTGTTTTAGGTTTTTTCATAGATTCAATAAATTTTGGAATTGGTTGTGATTCATTAAGGATTTGGAATGATAAAATTTCAAACCCCTTGGAAGAATGTAAGACAAACATACTATTAAACACAGAAATGCTGAAGGTTTCATAAGCATATTGAAATTTTTTATAAAGTTGGAAATATTGGAATACACCAAATGTATCATAGATTGGTGTAAAGACTTTAAATCTTGACCCAACAGTTGATACTGAGCTCTTCATCAAAAATAATAATTTTGTGTTGTAATAAGTACCAATCTTGAAGAATGAAACATCTCTTTTACTTAATTTTTCACCAACTATTTGTCCATCAAAGTTTTGGTCATAATAATTCAATAATAATGATATTATATTGAAATAATATAATGCCTTATCAGCCAAAACAACCATTAAGCTATCCAATTGTTCAACCTGTGTAATCTTTGTTAATTCTAAAACTCTTTTCCATCCCTTTGGATCTTCAACTTCAGTCATGTATAATCCAAAATTTAAACCTAAAACATGGAAAGTTCTATCTTGAAATTGGAAAGTAGTACCACATAGAACTTCGCTAAACATTAATGGTCTAGGGATGGTTAAACTTTGATCAGCTGTCTTTTGTCCTTGTTCAACTTCAAATGACTTTAGCGCAGTATCAATATTAGAACCAGCAGCTAGTAAAGGTAATTTCTGAGGTTGTTCTCCTTGTTCATAAGCAAACTGATCCGACAAGATGGTGATTTTGAAAGGTTCAAAAATGGAATTCTTCACTTTTTTAGATTGAACTTGGTTTATTGCCAAAAACCATGAATCTCTATCTTGCAAAGATTCTGCAAAAAAGGTATATGATGTATGTTGACCTGTGTATCTAACTTTAAATGGGTAACTTTCACCTTCTGTTCCTAGATTGACGTTTGAATTTGAGCCAAAGTCTTTAGTTTCAATTTGTAAAAACTCAATTGGTACAGGTTTTTCAGAAATCTTGTAGTGTTCATCCTTTGTAGGCTCAGTTATGAGTAAATAATTATCCAAAAGAATTAAGTAATATGTCGAAGTGAAATATTTTTCTCTTTTCCTAGTGACTGCTCCTTCTTTAATCAGTCTTCTAGTTGGTTCCCCAAGTTTCAAATCATTAGCTAAAACGTTATTCTTCCAAGTCAATCTTCCCGATAATAATCTCAAATGACGATTTTGTAAAGCAGAATCCTGCATTTCATCAATCTTTCTGTTAAGCTTGTTGATCTCATCAATTGCCCTTTTCAATAGTACATGATCGATATCAGTCTCTTTAGTTCTTTTATAAACTGAACTTAATGCTAATGATAACAACTGGGTATGCCCAATAAATCCACTAAAGAAAATTCTATTATGATCCAATGATGATTGAGTGACACTAGGTCTTTGATCAATACGATATAACCATTCTGCAAACCTAGAGTGACGACTTTTCTCAAACTTGATCAGCTCACGCACAGTTGCAAGCTTCTCAGTATATTGCAGATATGGAACAGTAGCAGCTGTGGCCCAAGCTAGAAATAACTCACCTATATTTGTGATGAATTTCCCCTGTGTGTTGATCTTATTCAACAAAGGTTCAAGTAAAAACTTTCTGTGTATATCAATCAGAGGCTTAACAGAATTGAAGGCATCATTATAAAATTTGTTAACATCAGGTAGTAATTGTGGTGTCTCATTCTTGAAAGATTGTCCATATTCTTTGATCTGTAATTCTCCTAAATTGATGATATTCTGTTGTTGTCTTATCAGTTCAAATATATGACTCTGCTTCTTTACTTCAGCTTCATCCATCTCCACGAGGTCCTGTTCAGTGATGTTCCAGTATGTAGTCCATTCGCCTAATTTGTTTACCCCAGATTCTTGTGCAGGTATTGTCGGAACTGGTGGTTGATATATTGTTAGTGAACAACGAGGGGAATAGCATTGATATAATGACGCAACTTCATGCGTCCTAGAGTAACAGCCAGTAAGATGTGGTAGTACACCAGTGACATTGATATTTTCCATAAAGTGGACATTATCATTATGATCGAAATAAATTGCATTTTGAGTTTCAAAAGAGTTGACAATAGCTTCGATATTATTATCTATCACAAATCCATTTAGTTTTGGCGCATTGTTTGAAATCATTAACTTCAAAGATCTTTTATACTCATTTCTTGATATCATTAATCCTTCTGACCACTCATTAACAAGATTTACAGACCATTTAAAGATATCAGACAAAAACTGAACATCCTCACATTCTTTAAAATGCGATGCCATCAATGAATAAGATGAAAATGGTAAAGATGGTAAGTTCAACGAGTCTGGGAGTGCTGGTAGATCTTTTTCTTCACGTTGTGTAACATTTCTCGTTAAAGATGATGGTGCTTCATCAGGTATATCAATTGCATCTGGATTGAAAAGCGATTTTGTCTTTGGGATTGGAGGAATTTGCGGAACATCAGGTATCAACTCCACAGCACTTGGTGGAGCTGAAGAACTCTCAAGATCATCAAAATCATCAGCAGGTATGATATTTAAAGAGTAGGCTGAGTTCCAACTTGTTCTGTGATCATAATAATCAACCTTCACAGGTGAAGAAGATGGCGAAACTCTATTTGCAGTACTAGTTGATAATGATGGCATCAACCGTGGACCATTCATACCTCTTGTAGGGGATGGGGAGTTTCTTGAATTTCTTTTATTACTATCGAAATTCAACTGCGCAAAAGAATCTTGAACTGAAGATGGAGTTAATGTGGGTATATCTGGTAGTGTATGCGTATATGCTGATGCTGGCGAGTCCATATAATTTGCTTCAGACTGATATGTGGATGTATTGACCTTCAATGGAGATCTTCTTTGAGATAATGGCGATAGTGGAGGCTGTTGAGTATATGATGGTGAAGATTGTGGGAAGGGACGAGGACCCGATATTTGAGGGCTGTATGATGTGGGTTGCAGTGGTGAAGATCTCAAAGGGTCTATTTGAACTGGTGAATTGATAAAACTGGAGTCATAACCATAAGGTGAAGAGTTGGGTATGGATGAATTTCTCTTTGGTGAAACGCTTAGTGAAGGATTTCGTGGAGGTGTATTCAAAAGGGCAGCATTTTGTGAATTTTGCAAATAAGATGAATTGTAATCCATTGGAGACCATTCAGGCTTAGAATAGCTTGATGTTGGCATAATGGGGCTAGAAATTGAAGCTGATAAATTTGGGTTAGAAAATTTATTTGGTAATTGACGTGGTCCTCTGATTCGACTTGTAGATGGCGAACTTTGTAGTGTAGTGCTTGAAGGATAGCTGTTGGTATTAGCCACAGAAGTCATTCGTGAATATGGGGATGGCTGATTTTGTTCAACGGATGCGATATGTTGATCAATAATATGTTGTGGTGGCCTTACAGGTAATGGAGGCCCAGTAGTTGGTGCCATTTGATTATTTGAATTCATGGGCAATGTGTCCAAGTTTTGAATATAATGCGTGTACGTAGACTTGTTGAATTCTTCCAATGACTCTACTGGGTCCCACACTATGTCATTAGCTGGATATGGAGTCCTTTGTTGCTGCTGAGAAGACTGTTGAGTATCATCATAAAGTGGTCTTTGAAAGCTCATTTCTTGGTCAATCAATTAGTCAAAAATGACTTTAAATAGGAAAAATTTTTTGTGTTAAGTCTTTGGAAAGGTATGTATCAATATTACTGAATGTTATTAGCTGGTAAACACTTTGCGTTTCTGCGATAAGGGTTCTCTTCAGACAACAAGATGATCTGGTTTATTTGTTTACAATTTTCAAGTTCTTAATTATGGGTGTTAATGACACATTGGATGGTGACAGATATGATAATGGCTGTGGGTCTTTTGATGATCGAATTGGTTTAATTAAAGCTTTTTTTGGTTGTCTGAGATCATTGGCGAGTGTGTTAGTGTTTTAGTGTGATTTAATATGGGTGCTGTTTGTACAGTCAAAGTTGGTGGATGTTTCTTGGGCTACGTCTAATTTGAATCATCCCAAGGTGATTAAAGCATATAGGCTTAATAGCATAACGGAGAACATTAAATTAATTAGGCAGATGAAAGAAACAGGAGCAAAGATCCATTATTCCACTCAAATCAGTCTAGACAATACTGTTTAAACATGAGAGTATTCCCGTAGAGATTTCAAATAGTGGTTCGATTGGCACTGGTTCCACCCAAATAGTTGATCTTTACCTTGTAGGACACCTCAAATTATGGTGATCAGTAGTCTTCTATCCAATAGAGATCCTCAAAGTAACCTAGTATGAACTAAAGGTGGGAATGTTGGCAACAGATCGATTCCAACGGTTCATTCAACCACCAGTACTCACTACTCACTACGTATTGTACTAAGCACTACTAATATTAAGAAACAATAAAGTGACAGATTTGACTCTGATGGTGTCAAAATTACCCATTAATCAGCCATACACAATACAATACACCAAACAACAACTACACACTATAAACCAAAGACCTCAAAGGCCCAAGGCAAAAACACTATCACCCACCTACATCTCCCCTACTACAACCACCAACAACTCTCCCTCTACACCCTCCAAAACCAGCTTATCTGGCCCGCGGTGATGAGCCCAATTCCCAATACAAATCCAAATCTCATCGCCTATAAAAAACTTTTTTCTTATTTCTTTGCCGCGGGACACACATCTCAGAAAATTTTTTTTTGTATATAAACAGACAAACTTCACCATAATCAACTTTAACAACAGTTGGAACTTCTCTTTTTCTGGCAATCTGGCATTCGCCCCAATAGTTATAACTTTTATTAACTAGCAAACCCTCAAATAGCTGAAACCAACTCAAGCAAGCAAAGATGTCATTCAGAGATACCGCCACCGCTTTGGAATATTTAAAGACTTATGACCGTAAAGATGGTTTAAGTGTCCATGAATTGATGGATTCAGTCACCAGAGGTGGTTTGACTTATAACGATTTGTTGGTCTTGCCAGGTAAAATTGATTTCCCAGCCAGTGCTGTCTCTTTGGAATCAAGATTAACCAAAAAAATCACCTTAAAGACTCCATTTGTTTCATCTCCTATGGATACTGTTACTGAATCTGAAATGGCTATTCATATGGCTTTATTAGGTGGTATTGGTATCATCCACCACAACTGTACTGCTGAAGACCAAGCTGAAATGGTTAGAAAAGTTAAAAGATATGAAAATGGTTTCATCAACGATCCAATCGTTGTTAGCCCAAACCATACCATTCGTGAAGTTAAAGCTTTGAAACAGCAATTAGGTTTCGCTGGTTTCCCAGTTACTGGTAAGTAAAAAAAAAAACTTTCTATTCACCCAGATGATTATTTCCCTTTTTTCATGTGTGATGATTTTTCAAAATTAATAACTTTCGTTCTACCGATTACGATCAAACGATCGTGAGGAGAAACTAATATTCTGACAACTCATCTGGGAATAGTAATAGAAAGTAAACTATCTTCTCAAGTATCATAGACTAACTTTATTCTAGAAAATGGTAAATTCCCAGGTAAATTAGTTGGTATCTTAACTTCTCGTGATATCCAATTCCATGAAAACCTTGAATCAAAAGTTTCTGAAGTTATGACTTCTGATTTGATTACTGGTAAGAAAGGTGTTACTTTAGCTGATGCTAATGAAATCTTGAGAAACTCCAAGAAAGGTAAATTACCAATTGTTGATGCTGAAGGTAACTTGGTTTCTTTGTTATCAAGAACTGATTTACAAAAAAACTTAAACTTCCCAAATGCTTCTAAATCAGCAACTTCAAAACAATTATTATGTGGTGCTGCTATTGGTACTTTGGATTCTGACAAAGAACGTTTACAAAAATTGGTTGATGCCGGTTTAGATGTTGTTGTCTTGGATTCTTCTCAAGGTAACTCTGTTTTCCAATTGAACATGATTAAATTCATCAAGGAAACTTTCCCAGAATTACAAGTTATTGCTGGTAATGTTGTCACCAGAGAACAAGCTGCTTCATTAATTGCTGCTGGTGCCGATGGTTTAAGAATCGGTATGGGTTCAGGTTCCATCTGTATTACTCAAGAAGTTATGGCTTGTGGTAGACCACAAGGTACTGCTGTCTATGGTGTCACCCAATTTGCCAACCAATTTGGTGTCCCATGTATTGCTGATGGTGGTGTTCAAAACATTGGTCACATCACTAAAGCTATTGCCTTAGGTGCTTCATGTGTTATGATGGGTGGTATGTTGGCTGGTACTACTGAATCTCCAGGTGATTACTTTTACCGTGATGGTAAACGTTTAAAAGCCTACAGAGGTATGGGTTCTATTGAAGCTATGCAAAAAACCGATGTTCAAGGTAATGCTTCTACTTCAAGATACTTTTCAGAATCTGATTCAGTCTTTGTTGCTCAAGGTGTTTCAGGTTCAGTTGTTGATAAAGGTTCAGTCAAGAAATATATCCCATACTTGTACAATGGTTTACAACATTCTTGTCAAGATATTGGTGTTAAATCTGTTGCTGAATTGACTAAACAAACTAATGCTGGTGAAGTTAGATTTGAATACAGAACTCCTTCATCTCAATTAGAAGGTGGTGTTCATTCATTGCATTCATACGAAAAACGTTTGTTTAACTAAGACATCTTTTTTTCGTCATAGATTAATTCAGCATTTGTCTTATATAGTTAATTGTTCAAATTTTGCTGTGTTAAAAAGTTATAACTCTTTATGACTTATAAATAATTTGATTTGGTGTGTTTTTAGTTTTTTTTGTATTAATAATAATAATTAAAAGTTTGGGTCTCGATAGAATAAGTTTGTAGTGATAAGTAGGGAAAGATCGTTTTTTGGGTTCTTCTACTAGTTGGAGATTGATTGTGTTAATTAATATATGTATTATCGGGATGTATTATCGGGATGTCCCGCGGTTTCATTTTCAACAAAAATTGGTATCTTAAACAAAATAAGTTTTGACATACAGTAGTTCTCAGTTGATATAATTAAAAGTATAACGGGAAGATAATCTACATTCATAATCTTATGAAATTACAAATTGTTGATTTTTTTTGTTATATATCTGTTCGAGGTATTTAGACAGTTTCTAAAACTTCATCTTTGAAACCACCGGCACCAGCAACTTTCTTACCTTTTTCTTCAGCAGAAGCTTCACCGTGTAAAGCTAACAAAGAACCTAAATCGAATTTTGGTTGTTTTAATAATTTAACTTTTCTGATGTGAACATTTTGTAATGGGAAGATGTTTTTGGTAGCTTTTTCAATTTCACGACCAATAACTTCTGGAATCAATTTTGAAGTTAATTGAGCTAAAGTTGAGTTTTGAACTTCTCTAGTGATGATTTCAGTAATTTGTTTTCTAACGGCTCTGATGTGAGATGATTGAGCATAAGTAGTTTTTTTGATTTGGTTAGCTTGACGTTTGGTGAAAGCAATACCGAAAACTCTGATAACGTAGTCATCTGAAGTTTTAACAGTAACGTTAGCTTCGATCAAAGTTTGCCATTTTCTAACTAATGATCTTAATTTATCTGAAGTGAAATCCATACCGTGGAAGTTGGTCAACAAGTTTTTACCTTGAACTTCATCAACTCTTAATTTAACATTTCTGAAAGAGTAATCTTCAGAACCTTGTAAATCAGCTAATGAAACTTCAACAACACGACCTTTCAAAGCATCGGCGGCGTTTTTCAAACCAGTTGATTTGTTAACCAAGGTTTTACCAACGTTTCTGTTTTCAAAAGTTGATGGAGCTTTGATATCAAACCATTCTTTTCTGGTGAATGGATCAACAACTCTCTTCTTAAGACCTTTTTTACCTTTGGAAAGTCTCTTATTTTTACCAACAGCCATCTTTAACTCGTTGTTATATAATAAGTGTGTTGTTATTCCTTTCTTCTAATAAGTTAACTTTTGATGAAAAGAGTGTTGAAATTTTTATGAGAGACCACAGTACCCACCGTTCGCACTGCGCAAACCCAAACACACCAAAGATTTTTGTATGGGCGAAAAAAGATCCTTAACTATGGTGTTGCGCGGTGCGAAAAAAAGCGATTAGTGTGAAAATTTTGAGAGTCTGTTCTGGTGCTGGGCGTACCGATTGGGCTTTTTGATTGAAGAAAATTAAAACAGTCACAAGAATAGCGACACCAGAACACCAGGAGGGTATATGGTCATGTGAGCAGATCATACCGCATTGGGAACACAGTAGGAAAGGTAAACAAACCATACATATCATAGGTATGTTCGATACATCAATGTTGTGCCAGGGTCCATCACGAACGATTGGATAACTGTTAGGTGGAAAATACAAAGCTACAACTATGGTGACTCCCCCTACTCCACCTCTCCATGAGCATCAGATAAGAAATTCGTTAGTATCAGTCACAAGTTCACTTAGTTTAAGGTACTAACTAAAGCCAAGTGTATCTGTCAAAGTCGCATTGATAGGTGATTCACAAATTGGTAAGACCTCATTAATGGTGAAGTATGTGAATAACACGTTTGACCAAGATTATAAAAAGACATTGGGTGTCAATTTCATGGAAAAGAACATCGAACTTGGAACTACAGATATTAAATTCTCAGTATGGGATCTAGGTGGTGCTAAAGAATTTGAAAATATGATCCAATTGGCAACTGATGGTGCTGTAGCAGTTGTATTCCTTTTTGATCTGACCAAGCCGCAGACGCTGACAAGTGTAAAAGAATGGTACAGACTAGTCAGAGCTCAAAATAAGACAGCTATACCCATGTTGGTGGGTACTAAATATGATTTGTTTTTGGAATTACCAGAAGATTTCCAACAAGAAGTAACTACACAAAGCATGAAATATGCAAAGGCTATGAAATCGAGTATAATATTCACATCATCAAGTGATTCAATCAATGTGCAAAAGGTATTCAAAATTTTGACATGCAAAGCTTTCGACTTACAGATAAGTATACCAGAGATATCTAACATTGGGGAGCCTATACTGCTCCACAAGGATTGAATTAGATATTTGAAGCAATAAAAATACAACATTAGAAAGAAATGATATATAAAAGAACTGACATGTGTAGTTCCTTATTCGGTGGTGATAAGGTCGATGAAGTAATGCAGTGATTTTTCTTTTTTAAAGACAGATGTGATCTCTTCATCTGCAATGTTTAGTTTAATTGCAGAAACTCTTTCAGATTTTGCATCTTCTTGAAGGACAATACCAGCTTCAATTAGTTCATTTAAAACATAAGCAAAGCCCTGTGGTCTAATGATAAAATCTTCATAAAGAATATCTAAGATAGATTTACTTTCAATTATGAAGGTTGATTTATCTTTAGCAGAATTCATTGTAACAATTTGTTTCATTTCATCAATAACATCACCGAGGGAATTTTCAGGTAAACCTGACTTTCTCTTTCTTGTTAATATACCTATTAAAAGTAATTTCCCAACAAAAGATAATTCTGATATAAAGTAGGCAACTGGAGAGTTTGTAGTTTCACTAATTGCTCTATTAATATGTAGAATCTGCACACTCAATTCATTAGAATTTTTACCAGCTGCTTTATAATCTGCTTCAGCTAATTCCACAGCACGACGACATATCTTTAATGCACGTCTAGCATCACCACTGACACTCGCAACTTTTCTAGCAGCAAATTCAATCGCATCCTTTGTTAAAATAACATCGGTACTATCTAAAACTTCAAGTCTTGCGTGTATAATTTTCTTTAGATCATCATGTGTATAACCAGGAAATTGAATTCTTGTTAATCCCATTCTTGAAGCTGATTTATTAGGGAAAGTACGTTCTGGAAGATCCATTGTGTTTGCAACAGCAACAAGAATTAATTTAGATTTCTTATAATTTGGCCAATTAAAGAAATTGTACATGACACTTTGGTTTTTAACTGCAATTTGGTCTAGCTCATCCATAAGGACAACAAGTGGTTGCTTAGTTTTACCATTATTGAAGTATTGATCCAATTCTCTCTGAATATTTGATGCTGAAACTTTCTCATTACTCAACTTTTTCCACAATAATTCATATGATGATTGAGGAGATAAAAGTTTCATACCGTTGATTTCTAGATAATTGAATTGGTTTTCACCAGTCTTGTGAGCCTGTTTGGAAAGTTGTCTTATCACCTCACGAACCGTGGCAGTCTTACCTGTTCCTGGTGTTCCACTAATATAAACAACAGAACCTGTTGAACTTTCAATGGCTGATTCCAAAGTCAAATACAATTGACTGAATTGCTCTTCACGGCATGGTAAAGAAGCTAATGAAGCTTCTGCAGAGGCATTAAGACGTGTTTTGATCTTTTTCAACGCAGGCTCATCATCACTAGCCTTTTTACTGGTATCACCATCCTGTAATCTAGCAAGAGAAGCTGGACCCATAGCACGAGAATTTCTCTTTTTGTACTTTTTAGTTGGTTTAGCACGAGGACCTTTAGGTTTCCGATTTGGTCTGAATTCGTCATCATCAGAGAAAAGATCTTCTTCCTCACTTTCACTTTCACTTTCACTTTCGCTTTCTTCTTCCTTACTTCCTTCCTCACTGTCATCACTATCACTGATTTCGACAAATAGCTTTTTTGAATTCTCAAGAGCTTCAGCGTCCTTGTCACTTTCTTCAAAATCTGATACAACGTGTTCTACAAGTCGACTTCTCTTTGTGTTACCATTGGTTTCATGATCTTGTGTTTCTTTTCTCTTTGGTTGAGAACTTGGTTTTGATTTGGGAGGTTTTGATGGTTTTGGCTTCGGAGCCCTTGGTGTAGTCTCCTTCTTTGGTGAGATAGGCTTTTTCTCGGTATACAATGATTTCACAAAAGAATTTCTCAAAATTTCAACTTCATTGGCAGGATCGTTGGCCATACCTTTCTTGATCTCCTCTATGTCAACATAATCACTATAAATCTTGTAATATGTGTCATAACCTCGACGACATAGGAATGTATTATCTTGGGTTGAATCATCAATGACAATACTGCTGAAATCCCGAGCATTCAGCACATTGGCTTTCTCTATAATATCTTCAACATAGAGTTGGTCTTGGACACTGGTGAGAAAGAGTTCCGAGTCAACAGTACCTTGAGGTTCGTTCTCTACTTCTTCTCTTCTTAAATAGTTTAACCCTCTTAAGACAATGTAATCATCTGTACCAATTTGCGCGTCAACAACCAAACAAACCAATGGCAAACCACCATCTGGGTCATTGACTAAAATTGAGTCACCACCCTTTATAGTCAACCCATCCTCATCTCTTTTTAGTATCAATTTGGAATCGCTTGCAGTGGATCTTCTAGATCTTCTGGCGCCCCCTGTGACCTCTCCTTCATCAAATGAAAAGCTCCAACCGGCGAATTTTGGTTTAGTAGTGGCCATTGTGTCACGCTTAGGGGATTATAGGCAGTTTAATTGAGCACCAAACTATATGAATTGTTCAAAAGTAGTGTATAACGCGCTGGAAGGTAACAACTTTTTTGTTTACATCGCGACTTTGTAGCTGGGGGATTTTCTAGACATGGCCACTACTTTCAAAAAAAAAGGCCCGATCAGGAAACAAAGCTAAATTGGTTTTAAAATAGATGGTTTACAGATCTTGAGAAGAGGACCAAATTAGTGTAGAAGGAGATGAAGTTGGAGCTTGGAAACGCAAAGTCATATGTGAGGGAAACCTTCAGGGACATGGATACGAGATCCAAGGTCACGCAGGCTATCAGACTGTTATCTGCAGTGCTTAGTATTGTCCTGTCAATAGTACTACTTGCTGGTTCATATCACAACCCAAACAACTTCTTTTTGGTGAAACTCAACACTTCTACAATCGATGTTTCCAAGGGATTGTTCTCTGCCCTACAAAATGATTTTTCAAGTAACGAACTACTTGATGACCAGTTTGGTGCAGGTATGACTACATCCGAGATCCTAATTTTAGCAGATTATGCTGAAGAACAGGTCAAGGATGCACCAGATGTCATTAAATCATCATTATACAGTTGGTGCTACACATCATTCAGTTACAGTATCAATGGTAATTTCTTGACTAGTGACGATTTTACTTTCAAGATTTCAAATGCTACTACAACATGTTCACGTCCTGTATCATCATACTTTTTTGACTATAGAAGTTTAATGTCCCAAAGTCACTTTGAAATCATCTTAGAATACGCTTATGGGAACACAGGGACAAACAAAAAGTATATTGATTACTTGGATAAAAGGATTAAGATCGCCCATGCTGCTCCAAAGCTTTTGATATTCACAGCTGTTTCACAGTTTGTTCTATTATTCTTATTAGGTGCTTACTACAGATTCAAAAACAATGGGACAGATATACCCAAGTTGCTGGCACACATCAGTTCAGTACTATCTTTAGTATCTTTTATAACATGTGCTATCGCCTGTATATCCTTGACAGTGATATATTTACAATTCAGAGCAGATATACATAAAGAACTATCGGCATATGGTTTCAGTTTGCATATGGGGATCACTTTTTTCACAATAATGTGGATTATCTTTTGTATGGTTTTGTTATCTATGACATCTTGGGGAGGTCCTACATGGTGTGCACCACCTTCTCCAATAGAAATTGATGATGAAGGTAGTCAAATGGAGATGTTCTTACACAGATCCGTCTCCAGAAGCGAGGAAGATATCGAACTTGACTTTGATTCTAAACCAAAGGCATCCTTGTTTAAAACGAGAAAGCATTCCAAAGGTAAAGTGGTCACTACGGAGTTCAATACAGAGTCGGAGGAACGAACTCCTTCTCCTGATAAATTTTTAACTAATGAAGAGGAAGATCTTCTCAAGTCTAACGACACAATTTTCCGTTCTGGTACATTCAGATACTGATAGGGGTCATCAAGCTAAACCTGGCATTTTATTTAAATCATCATGTATATTTGTTTTGTTTTCGTAAATGTTAAGAGTGTCATTAAATTTCATTTTTGTGTCAGTTGGCAAAACCAAAAGGTTAAAAAGAAGAAAAGAAAAACACTTTTAGTCTGTTAGAGGTGGCGCTTCTCACAAGCTGAAGAGAATTCAGTGACTAGATTCTTCCTATCAAGACGATGGATATCGAAAACCAGAATCAGGAATTAAGAGATGATTGTACCGCTGAGCGGTTTTCATCACCGGCTGGTGTTTCTCCATTTCCATATGGTGTATCACAACCTTCACAGATCAAACCACCAACCATTATAGAGAATGTTATTACAACAGAAATGATAAATCAAGATGAACCGAAGACACCAGATAGGCCAATGATTGTTTATGATGAGAATGACAGCCAATTGAGACCGTCATTCGACTCAAAAGTTACACCAATGGCGAGTGTTTCAAGAAGTTCTTCAAGAAATATCAAAGAAGCAACTAGCAATGATGAAATAGATCACGGAAATGTAATAAGTCAGACAGCTAATCCCTTCAAGCCTGTAACAGCAACAGGATCACTCAGACATGCTTTATTACACCCAAACGATCCTTCTCCAAAAAGCGTCACCTCAGATGCCATGTTATTTGAAGAAAAAGTTGCATACTTGACACATTCATCTCAACAAACTGGCAAAATTCTAACAAAGAATCAATCATTTTTTACTGAAACAGCGAAAGACTTGACACCCGAGATCAATGCTACTGAACTGATATCAAATAGTCTTGATGAAGTGGTGTCTCGAATATATGATGATAATAGTAGGGAACAGGAACAATTAGACGATGCTGATGAAGAAAGTAATAATACACCTCCAGAATTAGAATATGAGAAGGAGAATTTCATCTCTACAGTTCAAAGAAGAAGAAAAGCATTCAAATTTCTAGGGGCAACTGCAGTTTTGATAGTTTTGCTTGCTGCTGGGTTGATTTTCAAATCGTTTCCTCTTTTTACTTGTCATCATAGGGAAGGACTGTGTCTCCCACAATTGACTGTTCAACTTACTGATAAGTCTCTTGCAGCCAAAACGGCTTTAATCACTGTTAAAGAGGCATTAAAAGTATTGACTTATTTGGCGATTGATTTTGGAGATTCTACTAGTGAGTTAGATACACTCAACAGTGGATTTGATACCTATTATCAAGATCTGGTGATTGACACATTCTCTGTTAAGACTCTCTATCAATTAAATTTCTTGGGATACTGCCGTCTTAGTGCAAAGAAAAATTTTTGTATGAAAAGTTATGGATTAGATCTCTTATCTGTATTTGTTAGAGATGCAGGAGTTCAGCTTGGAGAATTGACAAGAACTAATGTTAATATAATGGGTGATAGTTTTGCGATTGCTTATGAATTGGCCATTTCAGGCTTCAATCAATTCACGAATAAGGAGGATCATTCTGTGGAATATATTGACTATGCCATTTTGCTCCAAAAGTTCAGTAAAGGGTTAGGATTTTTAACTGTTTCCCAGTTTGTTGTTGAGTCGATTTTGTTGTTTACAGCTTTGTTATTGATGGATTTGAAGTGTAAGTTTGTATTAAGGAGATTAAACAAGTACAAATGCTATTTCATTAAAAAATGGGTATTGGTTTCTATGATTAGTCTTTCATTCATCAATTTATTCACTTCATTTTTGATTTGCTCACTTACATTTGAATATATTTTGAAGCTCTCAGAGGTTGGTCAACGTGCTGGAATTGCAAATGTGAATAGAGCTTCAGGATTTACGTTGATATGGATATCATTCACTTTCCAGATATTTTCGTGTTGTTTGATTATTTATTTAGCTAATGGGTTTAGAAAAGGATTATTTTAAGAAAATTGGAAGCCATGATTAATCAGTATGAGCCCAATTAGACGAAATTGGTAATTTGGACCTATTTTATGTCTATTTTAAAACACAATGTTGGTTTTTAGACCTGATAATATGTAGTACGTAGGCTTAGTACAAGAATAGAGTGATCTTAGACCCTTGATTCTGAAAATAGCTCTATATTAGTTTTCTTCTATTAGTTATTAAATATTGATGGCACAGTTCAAGGTTTATTATCCAACTAAAATTTAACTTAATGTTCCTGGCTAGGCTTGATGATCGCTTGTGGAAAAATGCTGAGATCGATCTACAGCCTCAATCCAGTCAGGGACCACAAATTACACACAGCGAAGCGCACAAACAACATGAGTAAAGATTGCTGATGATGAGTTCATTTAACAGTTGCTTGAGTGTTAATCTCAGTATGAACTACAAAATAGTACACCATATCTGCTTGTCATGGTAGATTACAATATCTCTCACTTTTTGTAAACACGTTGGCCGGCATTCAAGGTTCTTTTCACAAAGGCACGCGTCTCCGACGTTTTGACTTTATGGAGTAGCACCAAGTGGACTAAGAAACACCCTCAGCCCAGCAGTGGAATGACCCATGATTAATCCCACACAGAGTGGAACACTCTTCCAAGCCCTGACTCCTGAGCCCAAGCTGAGTATCAAGCCTCAAGCCTGTTCTATTTTAAAATTTTGTGTCAAGAGATGTCGGTGATTCAAATAGCCTGCTGCGCCAACGGAAATTGTCGTGGCCCGAGACCAAATGTTTTTAAATAGAAGGCTGGTTGACTAAAATTAGAAGCTGATCCACAGTAAACATGAAACAATGATCTGATAGTATATATATTACTCAGGTCCCATTTACTAATCTGATACTCACTCATTTAACCCATCATCAATCAATCATCAAGTAGTGGTTATCAACACCAGTCGATCAATACTCATCTCATATCAGTCTCATCTCAGATAAGCGCGCGCCCCAGTTCTCATTCATAAATTTACGTATAACAACAACACTACTACTAGTCACAAAATGGTTTCCTGTGTCAGATTTTTCGTTGTACTGATACCGCTTATTTTCTCAATCGCTGCTTTGGTGCTTGGTGCTTTTGCATGTGCTGGTTCTACTAAAGACATGACTCCAGTCGATCAAATTTATATGTTCAGAATGAATATTACAGATATTGATGTATCGTCAGTATTTGGTTCCACTGTTAGTGCTTCAATTTCAGCAAGTGATTTAGGTTTAAGTGATATCTATTCAATCGGTATGTGGGGTTACTGTAAAGGTGATAACGATAATGGTAACTATAATGTCACTTATTGTTCCAAACCAACTCCAATGTTCTTATTCGATCCAGTTTCAATTTTAACAGAAGATTTGAGTACTAGTATTAGTTCTGATGATTTAAACTTACCAGATAAAGTTGAGAGTTATATTAAAACAGCAAAAATTGTTTCTAAAATTATCTTCATTACAACTATAATTGGTGTTATTGCCGCTTTTATTGTTGCTGTTTTAACTTTACTCTCATTCTGTTCTCATTTTGTTTCATGTATTGCTGTGATTGTTTCAATCATCTCATTATTAGCTATAGGTATTGCTGCTGCTGCTTCTACAGGTGCTTATTCAATTGTTAAGAAATACTTCAACGATGGATTAGATGATTATGGTATTAGTGCTACTTTAAGTAATTACAGATTTTATGGTTTGATCTGGGCTGCTTTTGTCGCTGCTTTGATCACTGCTTTCTTCAATTTCTTTGCCATATGTTGTGGTAGAACTGCTTCCAAGAAGAAGGTTGTTGAAGTTGAAAAAGAACCATTCATGGGTTATGAAGAAAGACATGTTGTCTAAATGCAGTAAGATCAATTTCATTTCAATTCATTTTAAATTTCTCAAATCGTCAAAAGCATATAGCTTACACGCTATCCATTTTTATTCATCAACTTATCACCATTTATTATAGGGCTGTTTCATAGGAGTTTTTATATCGTTTTTTCACATTGCACATTCGCTAACGTCTATAGATTTTTTTTAAAGAAGTTATGATCATTCTGAAACTACTGTAGTAATATTTTTCCCTCTTTTAAAAAATGCAAAATTAACTTTTATATTTATATCGTTACAAGGGCATCATCTGGTCTATATACAATCTTCCAGTTCAATGAATTTATCACTTCAGAATTAGGATTTTGTAATGCAACTTCATCCAATATTAAATTAGCATTAAATCCTAACCAAGACCCCCAAATTGTTCTAGCACTAATACCTCCCATCACTGTAGGATTACTATCCAAATCAGCAGTTTCACCAAGTTTAGTCTTCCCCGTTTCATCAAATCTTACTTTCCCTGATAAATTCATCACAAAAGTTCCTGTACCTGGAATGGAATGATAGTCTAATGATGTGATATTGTGTTGAGATGCTGGGAATTTTAACCAGTGTTCCTGGAAAGCCAATTTCCCACCAATAGGATTGGCATTCAGTATCACTGGAGCATTACTTTTAAGTTGTGGTAAGAATTGTGCTTTATATGAGTCTAGGCTCATCTGTGGTGAGAATTGTTTATCCAATGTTTGAAATAGTTCTTTTATAAAACTTTCTAGTTGAGTTCCTTAAAATTTGTTAATATCACTGTGGCGACTTCTTCCACCAATACTCTACTCACCTTGATCCACCATCCTGATAAACTTATATGTGCTATACTATGAATTTATGAACAAACCACTTGTATAACTGAAGTTTAATTAAACTTGAACTGGTTATTATTACATTTTAAAAAAAAAAAAAAGGTTATTCTCTTTGGCTCAAAATGGAAAAAATCAAAACTTGATCCGGTAGAAGCCACACATTTATTTCAGATTCCTTTTTAGGAAATATCCATTTAGGGACATCTCAGAGATATTGAAATACACATAATTTACTTCTTGCTCAGTGAATCGTTGACAAGAACGTGTGACATATAGCGATAGTAATTCATTGTACCTTAAGCGCACTCTTGGCTTGTCGCTCTCTTGGTTGTGCTTTCTGCTTTCCCCGGGTTTTTGCGCTAGCTTGTGTTATAAACCATCTCCTATTAGATATACAGTTTGAGATTAGCATCGCCAATTCGTGATCACATTATTTTAAAGTGAGACTGTCAGTCACTTCTTGTGACCCTTGAGACTTTATGCATAGAACTAACAATGTTAATCATAGCATTGCTTCTGTAAGATATTGTTAAATGACGTAATTATTATTCGTTTTACTGTAAAGTACGAAGGTACCATACTATTCTTCGATCTAGTTTTACGTATACGTTGTAGATCATAGCATACGAGATAACAATTACTAAAAGTATTATATAACCTGACATACCTGCTAGTTTCAAAGCCTCAATGCTCTTCACACAAAATCAGCTCAACATTTTTACAACATGAAAGATTACAATGCCTTTTTGGCGATGATTATATCGCCCATCGCAATCATTTTTGGTATATTCTGCTTAGTTGGTTGTTCTTCAACAAACAATGCATCTACTGGAATCTATCAACTACAACTTGATTTCACAAATGTCAACTTTACAAAATTGATATATCTACCTCATGATGATGGTATTACATCATCATTAACTCTTGAAGATGCAGGTATTAGTCAAATTTATCGAATTGGTCTCAATGGGTTTTGTAGAGGGACAAGAGAGAATGGGAGTATAAAATTTGATTCATGTGTACGAAATTTCTCACCAGATCCAGCTTTAATGCTCGTGAAGGACATAAGAAAACGAGGGGTTGAACCGTTGAGACATTTAAGTATCCTCAGTATCTCATTTCCATACGATGTTGCTGATTTCTCAGAAGAGCCATACAGATCAAACTCACGATCATGCATCTACACAACTATAATAGGAGTTATATTAGCTGGATTTGCAATGGTCTTTTACGTACTTAACGTATCACTGCCTTCTTCTAAACAATTATTCACTTTCGGTGCCATCTTCACTTTACTTTCATTCTTGTGTTTCTTCGTTGCAGCTCTGGTTTCAATAGGGATATTCAATTCAGTTAAAAACAATTTCAATGCTAAATTCCATATATATGGTAAAGCTGATTCATTCTGGGGAATTGATGCTTCTTTGGGGACTGCCTTTTATGTCTTGATATGGTTATCGTTTGGTGTGCAATTTCTATGGAGCATATCTGTTTGGATCATTGGCTGGAGAAATTTAGGAAACAAGGTTCCTCAGTATAAAAGTGAAGACCAAGTTCTGAACAATATGATGGAACCCCATTCCTACATTAAACCGCGTTCCTGAGTTGGTAAAGACTCATCAATGTCAAATTAAGACCTGTTAAATCCGCCAAGTACGTCTATAGATTAAGCGACCTTAGATTTAAAATTAATACACATCAATGAACTTCTTAAGATCACATCCTTTCTCTTATTAAAAGCCTCCAGATTCTACCCAAGAGTGAACATTTCCAAGAGTCATGGCTAATTAAATCGGAGTGTAATTTAGATTAGTTCAGTTTTCAGGGTACTAACGAGCTCGTAAAAAAATGGCTTGGAAATGTCACGACTCACCAAAAAATATTTAAGCCCACTTACCGTTGAATACACATTAGAGGACCCTCAGGCCTCAGCTGCTCAACAGGAAAAACTTAACGGCTGAGTCTTGAAATAGAGCATGATCTTTATGAACTAGAACTTTGGAGTTTGGTACTTATTAAAAGGGGTTCATTTCTACGTTAAAGTAAAGGTTAGAAAAACTACCAAAAACACACAATACTTATGAAACGTTATCTACCCATAATACCAATTTTATGCATCTTAACCTCGTTTATTCTTTTAATAATTTCACTCACTGGGCAAACAACTAAAAGCTCAGTCTCATTGGGTGTTTATACCCTAAAGCTTGACTTTAGAAACCTCAACTTCAGCGAACTTATGCCTACAGATTGGTATGAGGTTGAAGAGCAAGAACTTCAACAGCTTGTCGGTAACTTGACCTTCAATAATTCAGGTCTTGATGAAATATATCTGATAGGGACTCATGGTTATTGTAGTGGTGATTTCAAAGCAGGTGGTGATGGTATTGATGCAAAATATTGTACACCACAAGGTGAGACAGAGTTTTTTGAACCAAGAACCATGATCTTAAAGGCAATAGAAGATGCTAATCAAGATAATGCCTTGAGTACCAACTTGACAATGTATGAGATACAATTACCTCAAGGGGTACCTTCATTCTGGTTCTCAGGTGCTGACCCCATTTATGTTCGACTTATCTTTTATGCTATTTTAGTTGGTGCTATACTCATTGGTCTGGAATTATGTTGTCACATAATATCACTTTTCACCAAGCGCAATAGAAGTGTGAATATATGGCTAGAAACATTAGCGTATCTTTTTTCTTTTGGTGGGATTATTTTAACATTGATTGGTATGGTTGTTAGCAAATCATTAATGGTTGACAGAACTTTGAAATATATGAATGATGAAGAGTATGGTATTGTTGCGACTTTGGGGAACAAGAGGTTCTATATTATGGTTTGGTTTGCAGTAGCTTTAGAGATTCTTCAATTCATAACTATTGCAAATATAATAAGCTGTTGTATGCATAGAATTGCATTCAGACGTGAACCAAAGATAGTTCCTGTGTCTACAGAAGTACCTCACTATTATAGAAGTCCACCATATTGGAGCCCAAATAGAAAGCCAGTTAACAGACCACCAACCTATGGTGGGTTTGCAGATACTAATAACTTTTTGAGAACTCCAGGTGTGAGAGAAGAAAGAGTTAGTCAACTACCTCACCTGGCCACCAATCCAATTCCTGAGGATAATGAAGAACTACCGTCTTATCAAAAAGCAACTGGTCGCCCTTCGACTACTAACCGAGCTCGAGATTCTTCTCGTGATACACATTCCCCAGTATGATTATTCAATAGATGTTTAGTTAGAACCTATTTTGTTTAGTCTATGTCTACTGTAGTAGAGATAGTGAACTCTCACAGTGCACATAGTCATGTCTTTGAGTCAACTCACTCAAGTAAAGCAATCGATCTCTAGTCAATCAAGTCCGTGTATAAGCGATCAGCTTTACTTCGCCAAGGTCATTTCCATTGTAAAGAACATCACGAAATCAAGTTAAAAAATAAATCTACTTGGACCCTTTTTTCAACTGTGTAACACAACTACGTCATTATTAAAACGCAGGCACATTCGAATCTCTCAAGATGCATTTAAATATGTGAATTATTAAATATATTGAATTTTATCAGAGAATGACTTGGTATGGAGAATACTATTTAAGAGGAGATTGAATATAAAAGAGAATCATTCGCTGTATCGATTGAGATCTTTGGGATCTATAATGATTAATTAAACACATATGAGATACATGAGACAGCTCTCTTTACCACAATTCTCCCTAAGTGTCAGTGTAATAACTGTTATAATAGGTGCATTTTTACTCACAAGTTCTGGAAGCGTTAGACCACCATACAGTTCAATATACACCATCAAGTTAGATTTCACAGATACAAACTTTACAAAAGTAATCCCATCAGATCAATTCCAGTACGAAGTTGCGAATTTGACAATTGACAACTCAGGGTTAAGTGATGTTTACATAGTTGGGCTCAAACAATATTGTACCGCTACAAGGCGCTTCAATGGTGGGTTTCATGTGAGACGATGTACAAGCGCTTCTCGTAACACTTATTTTGATCCTTATTCTTTGATTGCAAACCAGATTAGATCGAGTAATAGAGATAATACTTTGAGTACATTGGATAGAGATGACATTAAATTTCCCAAAGGTCTACCAAATTTCCAAAAGAGAGGTGGATTGTCTGTTGACAAAATCTTCATAACCATATTGATAGGTGTGATCTTTTCAGGTGTTTCATTATCAATCAATTTTCTTGCCCTATGCTTCCCGCAATTTGAAAGTTTGATCTCCTGGTTAATCGTGTTTTGCAATTTCATAACAGTGATTTGTTTGATCATTGGTGCTAGCATTGCGACTCAAATGTATGACAAGACAGTGAAAAGTTTCCAGAATGGTTATGAAGAATTTGGTATCGATGCTACAAAGGGGAATAACAGGTTCTATATTCTAGTATGGGTGATTACAGCTATTCAACTTCTTTTCTTGATATTTTTACTTGGGTCAGCTATATTTAAGAATAGATATGTAACTTACAAAGAAGGGAATGCTCACAAAGATTCAGGTACTGGATTCCTGGAAACAAGAGCTCCATTCCGATCAAGATTTGACAATGACAGTGATGCTGATGCTGGAGGAGTTATTCAAAGATATAGCACTGCTGATGTTCAACATCAAATAGGAAACAGAGAATTCAATCAATATGCCCAAAAGACATGGTAGACTGATTGACATGGTCATTATAAATTAAATTCACAATTAGGAAATCACTATCTGTTTCAACTGTATGCCAATTGCAAAGTACCTCATCACTTTCCTATATTGGCTGGAGGATCAATGTGATCTACTAGTCATCATGAAACCCTGCACGAGTACCCTTATCTGAAAACCCCGAGACTCAATTGCTGATTAGATGTATTTTATTTCAACTTAAAGAAAATGATCATCATATAGCCCATCAATGAGAACCATGATTGACTTAAAACATGCTGAACATATTTGAGATTCCATTTAATTTTGGAGATCTACTTACAAGTTCAAAGATCAATTCTGCTGTTCACTCAATGATTTACTTATGGGGGTACATCACCAGACAGTTATGAGCTTCCCATTTAGACTAAACCATATTCATATCTCTAAATCTTTTATAATTTAATTAACTTTATAACAGTTCCACTTCTGTACTTATGATTTAGATAGATAATTTTTAAACCCGATTTTAGATCTCTAAAAAAAAACCCCCGGATTTGGAAATTTTACGAATCGGGAAACCCTAGATCTCTAATTAAACTTCCCGATCGGGAAATTCAATTAAGCCTAATTGGGAAACTTACAGCTGCAAGGAAGTTTCCAATTTGAGCCAGCATAAAAAAAAAATATACCAACCAACCCCATGAACAAGCTAGAAATAGATCAAAATTTGGTAGGATTAGGTGAAAAGCCAGCCTTTTTACACTTGATTTGGAAAGAGCTTCTGATCCGAAAGGAGGTTTTGTGACATGTATAGATCAGATCAGAGGCAGGCCAGTACATGTAGAAATGGAACTGATCTTAAAGTTTCCTGAAAAGAACAAGTTCCCACCATTTTTAGAATTTCAGTATATATATTAAATATAAACCACATTTTCCCTTTATTTATTAATCCTAGTTTTTTCTTAATTTTAAAAGATCTCCTTCAATCAAGCTATATCTATCCACACTCATTTGAATTGATATTCACTCATTCATTTCTATTCCAACTATTTAAAGTCGCTCATTTCAAGAATCTTTAAACTTTTTTTCCATTCATTTTACGTTCCCATTTCAAGAAATCAGTTTCCTAATTAGGCACATTTCATATCTTTTTTCAAATTATCAAATACTTGGTTGTTAAGGTGATTTTAAAATTCCTTACATTTAAACCTTTTCACGAAAAAAAAAAAGCACTGATCCTTTCTTAATATAGATTTGATCTGATCTGAGTTACCATACCAACTCAGAAATCAGACGTATCATCAGGCACAACATCATTATTCAACAGTTGAATTGACTAGTCATCATCATCCTTCTTTTTTTGCAAGAAAAGCAAGCATTAAGAACCTACAGATCTAAAAGTTGCATCCCTGCTTGTTTTAAATCTTAGATCAAACTTGAAGTCGTTACCGTGGTGCCAACCAGCAAAAACATAACATATCAAAACACTTTTGATCAAGTTAAAAATTGCATCAAAAATAAATTTGATAATAAATCAAGTGGAACAATTAAATTAGTTTTTTTTGAACCCTCATTCATTCACTTTCAACCCAGATCAAATTTCATCTTAAGCTGTCAAACTTTTTAGATTATTTTATAACCATCATTTGATTCTTCAACACACACCAGATATACATTCGCTTTTAACCTGGCTTTTCTTTATTGAAAATATGAGTATTATTGCAGCTCATATTAATAACATGTCATCATCCAACTTGTTACATCCGTTAATTCATAATGATACTTCAATTAAAAGAAAGAGATATTTGGAAGATTTAGAACCCCTAGAAGAAAACAAAAGAGCTAGAACTGCACCACCATCACCACCTTTAGCTACAGTTTTCACAAGAAGATCATTATCACCAACACCACCTTCTTCTTCCACTTCGTTCAAACCATTAACTTCATTACCTCTTTCATCACCACCAAAACATCATCATGCATTAGCCACTCCAAAGACTTCACCATTGTCACTTGCTGATCATGCCCTCACAACCAACAACAATGCTAATAAACCACAAGAGCAACAAGAACAATCAACTTTGTTGCCTTCTATTGATTTCAAATATTTGAAACAAAATGATAGATATGGTGGTATTTCAAATCATTCATTAGAATATCCAGATACATGTATTAATGATGATGATTGGAGATTAAATCTTGAACTTTGGATTGAAAAAAATTTCCCAGAAAAGTTTAACAATTTGAAGAATCTTTTACGTTTTGATAAACCAGGATTTGAATTGTTGAATGATGCAATTTTCTTAACAGAATTAAAAGAACAATTAGATAGAGAAACTAGATACAGAAAGCCAAAGTTTACTTCCAAAATCAGCAAGAAGATGTCTTCAACAAAGAGATATTATCAAGAATCATATCATCATTCCAAAAGATTTTATAGTGATCATTCTGATGATGAAGTTTCTCCCCCAGCATTTGCACAAACTCATTATATGGGGTCCAACTCATCTCCAATTGCATTAACATCACAACTTAATAGTGCTGTGAATTTCCCATATGAATCTAATTATACATACAGTTCAGCTGAACATACACCAACTTCACCAACTGCATCCACAAGCACTCAAAGACAACAGCATATTTCACTACCACCAATAAGGACTGATGAATCCAAGTCAATGAGTCAATATCAAGACCAATTCAGATACTCCAAATCTTCTCAGCAACATCCTCATCATCATCCTCATACACCAGCTAGTAGTCATCCACATCACAATTATCAAGCAGCAAGAGATGTTGTGATTGAGACAAACAACTTCATCCATACACAAAACCACAAGGGACCAAACCACACATATACTATCCATCATCATAATCAAAACAAGAGAAAATGTATTTCTTGTGGATCTGATCAATCACCATGTTGGAGACCAAGTTGGTCAACAAGTGCTGGTCAATTGTGTAATTCATGTGGATTGAGATATAAGAAAACTGGTGCTAGATGTATGGAGAAGGATTGTCGTCGTATTCCAGCCAAAGGTGAATGGACAGCCATGAAGAGTAGGGGTAAAGTGGAAATCACTAATGAAGATGGTCATTCCCATTTGGGTTATAAATGTTTGCATTGTGGTGGTGAAGTTGAAGTGAAGGAAAAGGCTTCGAAATAGTGTTGTGTTGCTGCTCACCAACCACCAGAGATCATTAGATCTTTTGAATAATCTGTTTATTTTTTTATCATTTTGGTTTTAATTCTGTGGTTCATAATTTGGCGATTAATTGGGTACTCATTCATATTGTTGTTGTTGTTATTGTTTCTTTTATATATAATCATTTTCAGTTCTGTCACGTCCTAATACTAATTTTTTACACTTTCTTTTCTAGACAATCCACACACAATAAACAGCACATCCAACACTCAAACTCGTAGTATAACCAATATATTAATCCATATTTAAAGTTTTTATAAAGTAAATCAAAACATTAATCAAAATCAAAAAGTTTCCCTTTTGTTACGGACCAGAAATTTTTATCCAAGAGTAATTTTTTTCTTTCTAGCAAACTATTGAAAAAAATTAATCGGTTTCCCATTTTACCATTCTATAAACTATTATTAACTACGTATTAATTAGAGTCGTTATAGATACTATTTAAAGCTATAACCAAGAAGCTGTATCTTTGATAGAATACATCTTCCTTGACTTGCATTCGTTACAAGAAGTTACACACATTTCCTCTTGTTGAGAAAAAAAAATCATTCATAAATATAGTACGGTATAATCTTTAAAGAAGGAGATTATACGTATTATATTTGAACAAATCACAATTCGACACTACAACAGGTTTCATCTTTCCCGAATCAATTTCAAAACGAGAGCTGCCGCCTGAAAGTCCATAACTTTTTGCTGTGTTTATCCCCAGATATACACAGTTCCATTTTTTACTTTTAAAAGCACCACACCAACAACAAATCTTCAAAAAGTCAATCTTTTCCCACTAGGAATTTGTATAAATAGGTTATTTTGCACTTTTGTTCTTCTTTTTCTTGAGTTCTAAAGAAGTACTAAAGTTTATTATCACATTTTAATCTATTCAAACTGACTACTAAAGGAAATAAATCAGTCTTACGTCTGGTTGATAGTGCCAGAAAGACAAGCATTCCAAATTTGGTTGTTTCTTCAAATTCAATTGCAAATTTAAACTCAGCATCAATGTCTACTATTTCCACTACTGTTGTTGAAAATTCAGTTAATTTGTTTCCAAATGAATTAATTAAACATGAACGTATTGTTTCCAATAATGAATCATTAAGATCTAATTCTGTTAATTTTAATTCACTCAAGACTCAAATTCCTCAAGGTCAAGAAATTTCATTAGAGACATTACATTCTGAAAGATTAATTGCAGAAGCTTTAAAACAAGAAATTTCAAATATCAATCATGAAACTTGTGAAGCTGGTGCTGAAGATTCATTTTTTGTTTGTGATTTAGGTAAAATTGAAAGATTGGTTAAGATCTGGAAACAAAATTTACCAAGAATTCATCCATATTATGCTGTTAAATGTAATCCAAATCCAGAAGTTTTAAAATTATTAGCTCAAATGGGTGCTAATTTTGATTGTGCTTCAAAAGGTGAAATTGAACAAGTTTTATCACTTGGTGTTGATCCTTCAAGAATTGTTTATGCACATCCTTGTAAAGTTAGTTCATTTTTAAGATTTGCTGAAAAAAATGATATTAATTTAACAACATTTGATAATGCTGATGAATTATACAAAATTAAAAAATTTCATCCAAATTGTCAATTATTATTAAGAATCATTACAGATGATGAATCAGCTCAATGTAGATTGAGTACTAAATATGGTGCTCCAATGTCTACTGTTTCAAATTTATTAAAATTAGCTCAAGAATTGGAATTAAATATTGTTGGTGTTTCATTCCATGTTGGTTCAGGTGCTAGTGATAATGATTCATTAATTAAAGCAGTTCAAGATGCAAGAGATGTTTTCAATCAAGGTAGATCCATGGGGTTTGACATGAAAACCTTGGATGTTGGTGGTGGATTTTCTTTTGAATCATTTGATCAATCATCAAGAGCTTTAAATTATGCACTTGAAGAATATTTCCCTGAGGAATATGGTTGTAATATCATTGCTGAACCTGGTCGTTATTTTGTTGCTAATGCATTTACTTTGGCTACACATGTTATTGCTAGAAGAGGTGGTGTTTTCGATTCTCAAGGTTCAAATCCAACCATGATTTATATTAATGATGGTGTTTATGGTAATATGAATTGTATTTTATTTGATCATCAAACACCAGAGGCCCATGTTTTAACACATCGTGGAGAATTTTATTATGGGGAGATGGTTCAAGAAAATAAATTTAATGTCTCAATCTGGGGTCCAACTTGTGATGGATTGGATTGTATTTCCAAAGATACATATTTATCTCATAATGTTGTTGTTGGAGATTGGTTATATTTCCCTAATCTAGGTGCCTATACATCAGCAGCTGCTTCACCTTTCAATGGATTCAAAGCAGTGGCCAACACCGTGTACATCAATTCTGAAAGATGATTAATTATACATTCTGTCTATTTAACCCAGAGCGCATTTAATGCCTATTGTAGAATAAAATTTCCCACGTCGGCAGAGTCAATTTTCCAGTGGAGCTCCCACGAAAAAATCCCACGAAAAAGTACCCACAGTTTTGATAAAGGATCAAAGATAAAGCGAAGTATTGATTTTATATAAATAAGTGAGCAATAGATCCATATAACCAACCATCTTCTAAATGTTCAAAGCAGCAACAATGAGTACCAAACCAATTGTGTTAAGATTAGGAACTGTTAGTTATGCTCAAGAAGCATGGAAAGAATTAGAAAAAATAGCTACAGTTATTGTAGCAGATTCATCAAATCGTGAAGAATTCTTTCAGGATTTAAAAGGTAAATATTCAAATGTTCAATATATTACAAGAACTTTTGCATCTGTTAATCAAACTGGATTATTTGATAAAGAATTGATTGATAATTTACCAAAATCAGTTATTTCAATTTCTCATAATGGTGCAGGTTATGATCAAATTGATGCACCAGCTTTAGGACCAAAAAAAATTCAATTATCAAATGTACCAGCATTAGTTGATAATTCAACAGCTGATACTCATGTTTTTTTATTATTAGGAGCATTAAGAAATTTTGGAGAAGGTCATCATAGATTATTAAATGGTGAATTCCCAAAACATCCAAAAGCTGCTGGTGTTGCCGTTGCAAATGATCCAGAAGGTAAAGTTGTTGGTATTTTAGGACTTGGTGGTATTGGACGTAATATTCTCAAGAAATTAAAACCATTTGGATTTGAAAAATTTATTTATCATAATAGAAGAAGATTATCTGAAGATTTAGAAGATGGAGCTGAATATGTTTCATTTGATGAATTATTAAAACAATCAGATATAATTTCAATTAATATTCCATTAAATCCAAAGACAAAACATTTCTTTAATGAAGAAATTTTCCAAAAAGTTAAAAAAGGTGTTATTATTATAAATACTGCAAGAGGTGGAGTTATTGATGAAACTGCATTCATTAAATATTTAAAGAATGGTACAATTAAAGCAGCAGGTCTTGATGTTTTGGAAAATGAACCAAATATTAATCAAGAATTGGTTCAATTACCAAATGTTTTAGCATTACCTCATATGGGTACACATTCTTATGAAACTATTAAAAAAATGGAGGAATTTGTTGTGGAAAATGTTAAAAGTGCAATTGAGACTGGTAAAGTTATTTCCATTGTTCCTGAGTTGGAAGATGTTGATTTCTCTAAATAAATAATTAGTTAAGGGTCGATGGACTTGGAGGAATATTTTTGGTTTAGATATTATATATTCAAATACCTTTTAGAGAATGATAATTGTAGTTGTCTCGGAGTGCTATACTGATCTTCTAGATAAGAATTGATTCTATAGTCTACTCTCCCATTGACTAATCGCTTCCCAATTCTTTCTTCCAGCCAATTAAATCATCTACTAATTCCTTAAAAAGATGTGTCAACAAATATATGAGTCAGTTGTATCTACAAGGGTGTTATTCCAGACTAACACTGCTTTCTAATTCGTTTAGTCCGAATTCGCATTCCCAAAAGAAAGAAAAAAAAGATTTTTTTTTTTTTAATTAATTTTTTTCTGGTTGCGAAATTAGTGACAAAAAAAGTCACTGAAAAGTCTTTAAAAAATTAGTGATTTATATTGGGTAGTAATCAATAAAGAGTATTTCATTTATTTAATTTGGTTTTGATTTATTGGTATTTTAATATTATTATTGGCTATTATCTAATTCTACAAGTGGAATTATTCAAATCATCATCCATTCCTTATCCATAGTACTATATCTCTCCATTGTCTCTCTCCTCCACTATTTTAGATGCCATTATCAAAAGAATCTCAATTTTTACAGATGCCTTCATCACAAGAACAACATGAGATTCATACAATTGGTCATGATAGTTCCATAGAGATAGATTATGAAGCCTTACCGGAAACAGCAACTTTAGGAGCTCAACTTGCAGCTGGTGCATTTGCTGGTATTATGGAACATTCAATAATGTTCCCTGTTGATGCTATCAAGACAAGAATGCAATCATTAAATACACAAACAGTATATACTGGTGTTTTAAATGCAATAACGAGGATAAGTTCCACCGAGGGCTCGTTAGCACTTTGGAAAGGTGTTAATTCAATGGTTTTAGGTGCTGGACCTGCACATGCTGTTTATTTTGGTACTTATGAATTTGTTAAAAAAACATTAATTAAAGATGATCAAAAAGCTGATATAAATCCTTTAAAAACTGCATTTGCTGGTAGTTGTGCCACTGTTGCAGCTGATGCATTAATGAATCCTTTTGATACAATTAAACAAAGAATGCAATTAGGTTCAAGAAATTATTCAATGTCACAAATGGCAAAATATATGTATAAAAATGAAGGTTTTAAAAGTTTTTATTATTCATATCCAACAACAATTAGTATGAATATACCATTTGCAGCATTAAATTTTATGATTTATGAAACTTCAACAAAATTATTAAATCCAGCAAATAATTATGATCCAATAATTCATTGTTTATGTGGTGGTATATCTGGTGCTACAGGTGCTGCATTAACAACTCCTTTAGATTGTGTAAAGACTTTATTACAAATTAGAGGTGAATCAACAAATCCAATAATTAAAAATTCAAATACTTTAATGAAGGCTGCAAAGACAATTTATCAACTTAATGGATGGAATGGATTTTGGAGAGGTTTAAAACCAAGAATTATAACAAATGTTCCTTCTGCTGCTATATCTTGGACTGCATATGAAATGGCTAAACATTTCCTACTTAATGATTTGAAATGAAGAATGTACAAATGTTTTTTTATACATCTAATGACAATTAAAGCTTTTAATTTTTTTTTTATTCTTAGTTGCATATCCTTTTTTTTTTACTCATCAAATGTTTGAAAGGCAAGAATGCCAATGACGTTTTTAATGTTTTGTTGGATGTTTTTTTGTTCTCAACAAGATTCAATTTTTATCAAATGGAGCTCATATATCTCAAGATTTGTTTGTCCCAATCTGTGGTTTGAGTTGTCCTTTTTTCTCATATATAATGAAATGTACATAATCCAATCTCAGCATCAAATACCTATCATTGTATACCCCCTTTTAAGCTTGTATAGCATTGGTCAATGCAATTGCCTTGGCTGCTCTAGCCAATTCTCTAGGTTGTCTAGCTAACTTTTGTGCAACAAATGAGAATAAAACACATGAACCCAAGAATCCTAATAGATTAAAAAACTACAATGTTAATATGGAAGCAATGGAAAACACAAGACACCAGCCAACATACAGCTTTTCTAGAGTATATTTTCTCTTCTTCTTCAGTTCTGAATGATGCAAAGATTCTTCTTATGCTCGGTAGTTTCATTTGGACGTTGTTGAACTGATAGGGCAGGATGAATTAAAGGTAAACAACATCACGTCAATTATGAAAAAATAGATATCAATAATTATCAACTCACAATATTACCCGATGAAATCAAAAAGAAAACAGTGTCCCACTAAAATAATCGGTATCGGGTTCTATGGACGATATCCATAGTCTGTATATTGCACTCAACAGCCCATAACTTTGATAGTTAATGGACCAACTACCCGTGAAGCCTCCCATAACACTCTTTTGAAGTGTTTGATTTCTTATGGCAACACCCTAGCGTTTCCACGCCTGGAATCTCTCAAGAGATTTGGCAGGGAGAGAGCCGCTAGGCCCTTCCCACCAGCTCGGGCAGAGCGAACCACCGAATTTCCCACCTGCACTAGAAGGACTCTCCCTCTGAGCCTGAGCCAGGCTCCTTTCGTGGGCAGGTAAACACAGACTTTAATGGGACAGTGTTGTTCCAAACTGGCCACAGACCGAAATTTGGCACCCTTTGAAAGTGGCAGAATGAATATATCGTCTGCTTTTTCGCGGGCGGTAGGGGCAACATCGTGCGTGTGTGGTGTTTTTGATAGGGGGATTAACTACAAAAGTATAAAAGGTGTTATAAAACTCCATTCAAATCAGCTAGAGAGTTGTCGGTGTGCTGTTGCAGTGGTGGTTAGTTAGCAATGAGAGAAGTGAAATTGTCGGATTATGGCTCTGGATTTGAGTCTGATGAGCTGTTTGATGAGAAACCAAACTATCAACTTCAAAAGAAGAAGAGATTTAATAAATTATATTACATCTTTTCACCAATTTTGTTATTAAGTGTTATTCTGATTTCAATTAATCATTTTACAAAATCCTCTAGTCCAGCCATTCAGGAGACTGTGCATACACCTATCTCTCTTTTACATCCATCTCATAAATTAAAAGTTCAAAATAAAGATGATGATAGCTCAAATGTACCAAAAGGTGATTCAGAAACTTTTGAACTTCAATTACCAATAGTATATCAAAATTTAGTTCATCAACAAATTGTTTTGAATCATTCATTTGCAAATTCTTGGGGATCACCTGCTAGAACTTCATTCACTCCAGATATTAACCCATCTCAATTCAATAAAGTTGTATTCACTCTAAACACAACTGTCAATGGTATTCAATATGATAGATTGGGTCATATTTTCGTTAATAACATTCCAGTCTGGAGAACTTCAACTGCAGAACCTGCTAATAATGTGGTTTTCACAACAACTAGTAAAGATGTGACAAAATATTTATCACTTTTCCAAAATGGTGAAGTTGATTTAGTATTTCAACTTGATAATTTGGTTAATGGTCGTATCAATGGTGTTTTCAACACAACTTTATCAGTTGAATATTATTATGAAGAAGAAGAACCAGAAACAGGTGAACCTTCATCATATTTTGAAGTTACTAATAGACCTGCACAACGTGTAATTCAAATATTTGAACCACAACAAGGTAAAACTCCATTATTATACTATCCAAGTGATAAATTAGAATATACAATTCCTGTCATTAATCAAAATACAACATCTTTAAAATTGGAATTATTCATTTCAGGTAATGCTGCCGAGGAATTTTGGTATTCAAATGTCTTAGATCCTTATACAAACAAATTTGCAAGTCAAGGTCATAGTTTATTAGGTCGTGGTCCAGTACGTGTTGTTAATATCTATTTGAATGGTGTCAAGGTCAGCTCAGTTACACCACAAGATATCATTTATTCTGGTGGTATTTCTCCAGCTTTATGGATACCAATCATTGGTATTGGTGCATTTGATGTTAAAGCATTAGAAATTGATTTAAGTGCTTATTTACCAGTATTATGGAAAGATGGAGCTAAATTGGAAATTGAAGTTACAAATGGTGAAGAGGGAGGTAGTGTTTTACAAAATTGGATCACAGCTGCAACTATATTAAGTTGGGAATCATCAGAAATTGAATCTGCATTTGGTGAAGTGGAAAATATTGAAAATACAACTTCTTATAAACCTTTCGTTATCTCAACATCTGCTTCAAACTTGTTCCAAACTGTTCAATCCCAAGACACTGCTTCTATCTATAGTAATTTGACTTTTAATTTGTTTAATGGTACACAACTTCCAGTGCAATTGTTTAGTGAATCCAAAACTTCATCAGTTAATTTCCAAGCTTATGAACAATATGGTGATTATCAATTTGTTACAGCTCTCAATGCTAACGACTATGTCACTGAAATCATTTATGAAGGAGAAGTCGTAGGTAAATTAGAGAAGAAAAACGTATACCCACTTGTTATTGGTATTCTCACAGAACCTATTGTTGATAACGAAGTTCTTTACCAAGCAAATGTCACACATGCACTACAAACAAATATCAAAGTGGATGATGAAAGTGTCTTCAAAGTGAAATCTGTTCAAAATGGTACCTCTCTATTCACATTATCTCCTAATGGTAGCTCAGGTTTTGGTAGTACTGATCAAAAATTCCGTGCTGTACTAAGCTCACCATTCCCAGAATTAAACATTAAAGAAGAAGCAAGAGCTGTCAATGGAACTGTTGTTTTCAGATCTGAAGATGATAATGTTGCTACAACTGATACAGATGATAACTCTTGTGATGTTTCATACGCTCAACCAATCTTTGATGAAATCAATACTCTTGTTCAACAAGGAGCTCTCGACTCAGATACTGCAGGTGCATTGACTAATGGAATTTACAATGATTGTCAAAGTCGCCAGGTTATTGTTAGTAACTTGAGAGAACAGAGTACCTACCACGGGAAAGCTCTTCCAAACATCTGTTCCACCGACCGTTCTTGGTTCCAGCCATTATGAAAGAGTCTGAATTTTTTTTTATATAGAATGTAATTTTTGTGTTATAATTAACAATTAACGTTATTGGGAAGACAATATTGTACCTAAGCTCAGCTACCGCGAATTTCCTGGAGACCGCGAGTACTCCGAAGACCTTTTGGAAAAAAAACTACACTTGACACTTTACACTGTGAACATAGACATCGAAATCACCTAAACCACAAATAGACTTTAAAGATGTTTAGCCGATTAACTGTAAAGAGCTATATCCAGGCACCATGCAGAAGATCAATGTCAACCAAACCTTCACTTCGAGATATTATAGCACAACGTCTAAGGAACAGTTCTATTTCAAATGATCAAACTAAAGAAAGATTCCAAGGTCCTAGAAATGGTTTCCAAAATCGTACACCTGGGAACAATCAACCTTTCCAAAGAAATCGTCCTAATGATAGAAATAGATCATCGCAAGGTAATAGATTCAATGGTCCAGGTAGAAGAGATCAGAAAGGTGGTTCATCGTACAAAAGGCCAGATCCATCAAAACCAGTCATTCCTAAATGGGAATATGGTACTGATTTAGAGAAGCAATATATGAATGATTTATTGCAAACTATATACAAGATTAATGAGAATGGTCGTGTTTCATATGTTGCACCATCTGGTGATATTGAATATGCTACTGTGTTGAAATATGTGGATACAGTTCCCGAGAATCAAGTCTTGGGAATCGTTGATGTTCAAGAAAAACTTGGTGAAAAAGTTGCCTTTTTAAAATTATTTGAAAGAAAAGTAAAATTACAAGAATTTTCAAATAAATTAGCTGAAGAAAAGACAAAATTATTTGGTAGAACAAGAAAAAATAAAAGAGATTCAACTTTGAAAAGTATTAAAGTTTCATGGGAAATTTCTCAAAAAGATTTAGATAATCAAAAAACTAATGAAATTTTGGGACATTTGAAAAAAGGTTATAAATTACGTTTAGTTATTGGACAAAAAGATTTAATTGGACGTAGAAATTTCAATTTTGATAAAGAACAAACTGAAGCAGATGAAGCAGCTGAAGAAGAAGATGATATATTTAGTGAAAATGATCTTTTAGAAGTAAAACAATTAAAGGAATTGGTCCCTTATGAAGAAAGAAGAAGAACTAAAGTGTTGGAACAAATTAAATCAGTGTTTGATGAACTTGCAAAAATAGAAGTCAAAGGAGATATTAGACATAAGATACTTATACATGCAGAACCTCTTGTGAAAGAGGCTCCAAAAAAGGAAGAAAAACAGTCCCTTAAAGAGCAAAAGAAAGCTGAAAGAAGATTGAAGGAACAACTACGTCAAGAAAAGAAAAAGGCAAAGATGGAGAGCAAAAAAAATCAAGTTAGCACCCTTCTAGAAGGCGATGATCAAATTGTATGATTGAATGACAAAAAACAACTTATATATATGCTGTGGAAACACCAGTTTGTACATAGTTTCACGATTAGATATCATAAATGATAACCTCTCCTGTAAGTTTATTATTATCATTAATTGAAGATTGAAATCCATAATACGGTGCTCCAATTGCAAGTTTACCATTCATAGAAGCTAATGATTCTCCAAACCCAATGTAACTTTTACCAGGGTTTCTGGCAACAATTGTTTTAACCTCTATATGTTCCCTTTGCGAGTTTAAAACTTCACCAAGACTAATACGGAAAACAGCTCCATAGTCAAGATATCTTGGGGCAGATATATAAAGTTTCTCATCTTGTACAACAGCAGTGTATCCAAATTTTGCATATGAGTGTCTAGATGCTGTAACAAGTGTTAACCTTGTAACAAATTTTACGTCATCATCCACAATCTTGTATACAAATAAAGCACCACATCCTGTACATGAACCTTCTGTATAAGCATGTGCACTGATGATTAGATATTCAGTGTCATCATAAGTACCAGTCAAAATGAGATTTGATCCAAATCTAAACGATTCTTTAGAAGGTTTTCTCTCCACTAAGAGACCATCAACTTGTTCAAAAAATATACTGTGTTTGAGATCTCCAGATTTTGAGAGTGCTAAAACCACACCTGGTCCATTTGCAGTCGTGAATATAAAATTGTTGCTAATAGCTGTTCTAGCACCAAATTGTTCATACCCACCATCAAGTCTGTAGAGTCTTGGTAAGTGTAAATTTTGGTATTCGAGAGCATGAATATCAAATTCTTGCCCAAAACGGGTATTCAAAAGAAGAAGGGAAAGTCTTTTCCCAGATAATATGTGGATAACGCCTCGTTGTGGGACCCCATCATCATCACTATAAGGAGAGCATATTATTAAATCCAAGATTGAGTCGCCATCAAAATCATATGTCTCTATAGTAGCACCTTCTTGTTTCACACCGCTCGATCCATAACGACTTTGAGCTGTGAAGTCAGTAATGGTCAAAACTCTTGAATTCCCAGAATATAAGTAAATTGATGAAGTCCCAGGTTCTGAAACAGCAAGAAATTCTTGATCAAGAAGTTTATACTTTACCACAGCTGATCCAAACCTTTTTGGTATTTGGAAAGTCTCAGATGTGACTGACAAAATACTTGATGTTATATTATTCGAGCTTAAAGTCTGTATTTCTTCTAGTGGTATAACGTAGACAGATCCAGACTGCTCCTCATTCGGTGCACCAACTGCAATGGCTGGTTTGTTGTCTAGAAGTCCCTCGCTAATAGCAATGGAACTCCCAAAATTTGATAATGGAGTGAAAGGCGTGAGAAAAGTTCCTTGGGATATTTGTAGCTCTCGTTCGCTGATAATATTAGCGCTCCTAATAACAGCACCGCATAAACTCCAGGGGTCTTTTGGAGTACCATTTTCGAACCAGTTATTGAGATTGGGTAGACACTTTAGTATCGAAGTTGTGATTTCATGAAGTCCTCCGAGATAGTATGATTCAAGCACATCATCAAGCAAAGGAGACTTTTTACGATAGACATCCCCAGCAGGTCCAGAGACAGCAAGTTCAGCCTTAAGTGCTGTTTTCCCACTAGCAATACAATAACGAACCGTAGATTTTGAAATTGGTATATCAACCTTCTGGAAAATATTTATAATGTCATCGAGAGGATACCACCATCTCGAAAGATATAGAGACAAATCGTCCACTTTGCTCAAATGGATCAAGTCAGCTCCTGTGTCCAAAAAGGAATGAGCGCTGCTAATGTCTTGGTCAAAGTCCATCACTGCTAGCATTTTTAACAATCCTTGATTAAGTCGTATTGAGTGCCATGAAGAATCAGCAATCTGATGAGCAAATACACCATATAAAAAAGCCTTGAGTCTAAGCTTCTCCGAGACTGTGCCTACTTCTTCAAAAGTGAGATACTTTTCTCTGTAATAATCGACAGCGTGGGAAAGGTATGGGGGCCAATGAGCATATTCGCTTGCATTTGGATTGTTACCACAGTTGTAGAAAGCATCTGGGAAGAATGCGCCCGCAAGAACGTATTCAGGATACTCCTTGACATCTTCTGGTAAAAAATGAAAGACTCTAGATGCTAATGTGAGATGAATTCTGCGAATAAGTGTTAGTAGAGCTTCGAAAGCAAAACGGTTTGTTCTATAGGTACTAACGCAACTCCACTGGCTAACGCAAGCCGAAAGACACAGAACACAGCAGCGAGCGCCCTGAAGAGAAACATGTGGTTGATCGTTGGTCAGGCTGTTTATTCCATCAGTTCAAATTCACAGTAGCTCATATGACTCGGTTATAGCATTGATTTCTAGCGCTAATTGAAGCTTTAATATTGTAGTTTAAGGTACCAAGCAGTTTATACAGAACCGGTTTTCAAAGCTCGGATCTCCAGGAGACAGGCGCATGTAACTTAACAAAAACATTACAAAGATGACTTGAGAAATGTTGGGTTTTAAATGATTTAGACCCAGTTTCGAAGCGGATAGAGTCTAGTATTTCACTGTGAATGACGATGGTTGACCCATTGCTGCCTCAGTAAGTTGTGAATGTTGAGTTTTAGTCGTAAGGAGAATACTAACAGACTTGAGTGTGATCATTCTAATCTGTGGAATAGGAAGCTTAGTCTCCATTCTGATATCCATAGTTGGGATATATCTTCAATTCACCAACTACAGAAAGCCATATGAGCAAAGGTTGATTGTACGAATACAGCTTATGGTTCCCCTATATGCAATAACATGTTTTATATCACTTCGATGGTTCCCAGTCTCGAAATTTGTTGAGCCCATAAGAGAGATCTACGAAGCCTTTGTGATATATACATTCTTTTCATTACTCACACATCTCTTGGGCGGTGAAAGAAAGATAGTTGTTTTGGCTTCAGGAAGACAGCCCGTCAAGCACCCCTGGCCTTTTTCTACAATATTGCCGCCAATTGATATTTCGGATCCATTCACATTACTTACTATCAAAAGGGGAATTTTACAATATGTTTGGTTGAAACCAATAATTTGTGGATTGACAGCCATCACAGAAGCTTTTGGTCTCTATAAATCCGAATCTAATGGTCTTTTGAATCCATACTTTCTCATCAACTTCATATATAACGTTAGTGTTTCAGTATCATTATATGACCTTGCTCTATTTTGGAAATGTCTCTATGGTGATTTGAGACCATTTAATCCTTGGGGAAAGTTTTTATGTGTCAAGCTTATTATCTTTGCAAGTTATTGGCAAGGTGTCATGTTGGGACTTCTAAGTTGGTTTGGAGTATTAAAAAATGAAAACTCTGATTCCAATAACACATTAGGATTCGCCATTCAAAATGCTTTGCTATGCATTGAATTGATTGGATTTGCAATAGGACACTGGAAATCATTTTCATATACGGAATACGATGCTAAAACACTCCCAGGTTGTGGAAGACTAACATTATCCGCAGCCATTAAGGATACGTTTGGCATAGGCGATTTGGTCTACGATTTCAAGGCAACATTCTCAGGAGAGTCATATGACTACAGACAATTTGATTCTGTTGAGGCATTGATTGCGCATCCATCTTCACGATCAAGAATGGCTAGATTTAACGAGGGACTAAGGTACACAGATTCAGGAAAACAAAAGTATTGGCTACCTAATGCCAAAAATGCTGCTATTGCGGGAAGTTCTGCTCCTCATCTGAAGACGCCCTTACTTGCAAAAAACAGATCAAATTCAATTACATCATCCCATGCTTCAATAAGAGGGCTCTATCCAAACTCTGTTCTGACTGTTGATTCTAAAAATGAGGAAGAAGCTATTGCATCAGTGTACAACTACAATACTATACAGGAAGAACATGAAACTCCTGATAATGAATTTGAAGAGGATGAACGTTTATTTGCAGATGCAAAGATTAATTGTCCTTTTGGAGATAAGAATTATCCAGTGATTTCTGATGCAGAAGCTTACAAGCATTCACGAGCATTGCAAAGATTGAGAGAAGAAGCTATGGCTAGGCAAAGTATTGAAAGCACTCGATCTTATTGAAGAAGCTGAGATAATTATGCTAGATTTATTTTGGTTTTGTTTATGTGTTTAGGCGTTCATTTATGGGAGTTACGAGCTTATGGGGTTTATAATGTAGTCCATTTAACGATTCCACTAAGTAATCTCTCCAATATTTCTACTATATTGATTATGTAATTTGGGAACCCATTTAGAAAATTGAAGAATTTACGACATGAAGATGTCAAAAACTATTCATTAAAAATCTCCTCACTACTGACAATACATAGACCTATAAAATGGATGATGCTGAGTTAAATGCCATTAGGGCTGCTCGTATGCAAGAGCTTCAAAGAAATGCTGGCCAAAGCAGCAGTAATGAGCGTGAATCACCGTGAGTATTTCGTGTTTGACTAAACATGAATCTAAATCTAACTATTTTTACATAGAGAAGCTCAAGGACTTTCGGCTGCTTTAGATCAAGTGCTTGAGCCTGAAGCTAGAGCAAGATTATCAAGAGTGAATTTAGTGAGACCTGATAGAGCTAAAGCTGTTGAACAATATATCGTGAGACTAGTACAAACTGGACAAGTTAGAAGAAAGCTAGGTGAAGAAGATATAGTGGAAATATTAAATGGTGTTGCCAGAGATCAACAAAAACAAAATGAGACCAAGATAGTAGTATGTATTTATCATTAAGAGTTCTGATCTGACTTTTGTACTAACAATTTTTTCAAAGTTCTCCAGAAAACAAACTGCTAATGATAGTGAAGACGATGATGACTTTTTTGATTAGAATAGAACATAAAGTGATTTATCTTGAAGTAACCATTTGTAAACTGATCTTATACTCTCCTATTTCATAAGTGATGATTATATTATAATAACCATCTCGTAGTTGGTGATCTCTGCGAAAGGAACTTCTTAGGATGGAAGGCAGATGCCACTAATTATCTTTTTTGATTCCCGACATAATGAGACCAGGAATTTTGCTTCCCTCACAATCAAAAGTTATAAGATGAGTATACTATACACATATCCTCAAATATATCTTTATTTAACCGCCCTTTCGACCTTCCTAATGCGCTACTTCTAAACGTGAAAGTTATTGATGTAAAAGAATACCTGTGAATCAACTTTCCTAATTGGGAGTTTGACCTTTCTCATTTGGCAGATAATTCTGATACAAAGAGGTATCTAGCTTATTTATACAGTATGTTGATTTAGTTCTTTGTGGACTGAATGATTCAGAAGATTTCTAGCCGCTGATTGGATCCAGTTCCGTCACGATAGACCCCATTTTAGAGTTGATGGCTATTCTTTTACAGTGAGTAAAAACGTTAGATTAGCTAAAATCATTATCAGACTGCTTTATTTTTCACAATCGATGTCCTTTTTCTTCATCTTGATCGGCTTCTTTCCCTTTTGGGACTGTCCAAGCGGTTAACAATGGTTGAGGCCCATGATTACGACTGGCTCTAACTGATTAGATTGACTTATAAATAGAGACTAATATGTCCTCATCATTCTCCATTAAGGAAAGGTCATACCTATAATCAACTACAACTAGAAATATGGCTCCATTACATCCATTTGATCCAATAACTGAAGCTGAAATAAGATTAACCACCAAGTTGATTAAAGACTTGAATGGTGATGCTTATGTGCATTTCACTCAACTTGATAGATTAGATCCTCCAAAGAAAGATGCTTTGAAATACTTGGATATAGAAAGATACGGTGGTGGTGAATTACCAGAAATCCCAAGAAAGTCATATGTTTATTATTACAAAAATGACAAGATGCCATTATACAAAGCTTTGGTCAATATGACTTATGGTCATGTTATTACAAATCAAGAAATTGGTGATGGTCAAGTTGGTCCTTTGTTACCAGAAGATTTATTAGATGTTGAACTCACTCTATTAGAACATCCAGCTACTCAAGCTGAAATCAAAAAACTAAGATTACCAGATCATATTAAAGTCTGTTGTGATACTTGGATGTACGGTACCGATAGTGATGATGTCGATATTCCATTAATTCAAGGTTACTGTTACTTGAAAGTTGATCATCCAGATGCTAATCATTATTCTATCCCACTTGCTTTCTCTCCAGTTTTCGAATTATTGACAAGAAAATTCGTCAGAATGGATTATTTACCAGCTGGTTTTGATGAAAAAACTATTGGTACTCAACCTTGGAAGGAAGTTCCAGCTGTTGAATACCATCCTGAATTAAATGGTGAAAAAGTTTTAAGAGATATCAAACCATTGATTGTTCAACAACCAGAAGGTGCTTCTTTCACTATTGAAGGTAGTAAAATAAAATGGCAAGGTTGGGAATTCAGAGTTGCAACAAATGTTAGAGAAGGTGTTGTATTATATGATGTTCATTTCAAAGGTCGTTCATTATTCTATAGAATTGCCTTGAACGAAATGACAGTTCCATATGGTGATCCAAGAGCTCCATTCCATCGTAAACAAGCTTTTGATTTAGGTGATTGCGGTTTCGGTGCTAACGCTAATCAATTATCCTTAGGTTGTGATTGTCTTGGTGTTATCAAATATTTGGATACTTTAAGAATCAACAGAGAAGGTGAACCAATCTTGATGAATAACACTGTTTGTATTCATGAACAAGATTATGGTATTTTATTCAAACATGTTAACTACAGAACTGGTAACTCAATTGTCACTAGAAGAAGAGAATTTGTTATTCAAACCATTGCTACTGTTGGTAACTATGAATATATCATCAACTTTGTTTTCGATCAAGTTGGAGCAATCACTGTTCAAATCAGAGCTACAGGTATTTTATCAACTATGCCAATTGAAGAAGGTGTTGTTGTTCCATGGGGTACAAATGTTGGTCCAGGTGTTATGGCTGCTTATCACCAACATTTACTTTCATTCAGATTTGATTGTAGACTTGATGGTGATCAAAACACAGCTTGTTATGATGATTATGTTCCAATGGAGGAAAATACTTCATTGAATCCATATAATGTTGGTTATGTTGGTAAGAGAACTATTTTGGATAAATCTGGTTATATTGATCAATCTCCATTCACCAACAGAATCTATAAAGTCATTAATGAAAATGTTATCAACAAAGTTACTCAAAAACCAGTTGCTTATAAATTTGAAATGCCAGCTAAACAAATGATGATAGCTTCACCGCAATCTTACAACACAAAGAGAGCTACTTATGCTACTAAACAATTCTGGGTCACTAAATATCATGATGATCAATTATATGCTGCTGGTGAATTGACTAACCAAAGTCGTACGGATACTGGTTTATCCAAATGGGCTAATGGTGAAGAATCTGTTAGAAATACTAATGTTGTTGTTTGGCCAACTTTAGCATTAACACATCCTCCAAGTACGGAACAATTCCCAGTTATGCCATCAGATTTCATGCAATTCCAAGTTTCTCCAGCTTCATTCTTTGAAAAGAATCCAGCTCTTGATGTTCCACTTGCAGTTAATTCATTTAACAAATCTAAATATTATGATGAAGCTCCACAACCAAATGCTTCTTGTTGCAAAACCACTCTATGATATTCATTTCTTTTAAAAACTTTATATATATATATATACAACTCTAGTTAATACAAAAAAAAAATAAGATATAATATAATACTCTGTAAGTTTAAATAGACGAAGTTGATATCGAATCACTTTTTCGTGTTTAAGTGCGAGTTTGCTTCCCAATTAGGAGATCCAAAACACATGTGTTGCGCCAACCGTTTTAACAATCACAAAATGTTATTTGTAGTAAAGTAAATAGACGAGACTTGTGTTTTTATTATAAAACCACGAATAATCTTTGATACAATTGAAGTTCAATTCATCAATTACATATCGTTGGAAACTTAAACATGTTATCATTATTCAGAAAGCAAACATTACAACCAGTCTCTTTATTAAGAGCTTCATTCTCCACTAACTTGACCGCGTTTAAAAAGGCAGAAGACAAAACCGCCACTAAATCAAAGAAATCTGGTCGTAAGTATTAATTGATGAATTTTTATTGAGTTTAAAATTCAGTTCGTCTACTCTATATTAAAGGAATAAATTACTAAACATTGTTTATTAGATGGAATTCCAAAGCCTTTGAGTTCTTATATCATCTTTTCTAATGACTATCGTAAACAACATGCTTCAGAGATAAAATCATTATCTTTCCAAGAACAATCAGCTTTTTTGGCAGAAAAATGGAAAGAATTAAGTGAATCTGCTAAAGAGCCTTTTAAAGTTCAACAAGCTGAACTAAGAGAAGCTTATAATGAAAAAGTTAAAGCTTATAAGGCTACTCTTCCTAAAAGACCAGTCACTCCTTATATTAGATTTGCCTTATCTATTAGGGAATCTTTGGAAGCAAGCAATCCAGATGCATCATTTATTGATATTGCCCGTTTATCTGGTCAGAAATGGAAAAGTTTAACAGATGCTGAAAAGAAACCATACTTTGATGCTTGGAACGCTGAGAAAGAAGCTTTAAAAGCTAAAAGCATTTAAGGTATTATCATTAATTGACCACCCATTGTAAAAGTTGCTCAACAAGGTTATTCTGAGAGCTGTGTTTTTATACTATGTTATACTATTTGATTTGTTTATAATCACCTTTGTGTGTGTGTTTTTTTTTAATTAATTTTGAAGATACTGAAAATTACGAATAGATATATTAATTATATATGTCTATTGCGAATAAAATATTATTTCTATTAAATTAATTTAACTCCTTATAATTAACCCACGTAAAATCCTATAAAACAATTTTCCAACATTCTTTCAAAATTTACCCATGCATGATATTTATTAAATAATGCAGTTCCATCTTTACCAGCGCATTTCATTATTTCCTCTACACCACCCGGATGAAACTTCACATAAGGAGTGATGTTATAAACTTTCCCCTTTAAAACAGTCCAACAATCATTTTGTTGTTTATGTAATTTTAAAGCATCTTTATTAACTTTCAAGGGAAATTCATGAGGTTCAATACCTCTTAAATTTTTACCACTTGAATTTAAATGAGCCCAATCTAATGGAGAACACCCAGGTTCTAAAGCGACTTTCCTCCTCGAACCAGCTCTTTGTGCAGAATTAAGACTAGGAAAAGAAGCCTTTTGTGGAGCTACTAAATTAATTTGAGATCTTGCTTGTTGTTGAGTTGATTGTGGTGGGATAACTGGGATTCTCCTTATGTTTGCAGCTGAAGATGGTTGTGTATGAGAGTTCCTCTGTGCTTGTAGTCGTTCCTGTATTGGGTTTGTGGGTATTCTAAATTTATTTGGATCCATTATTTCTCAGATGTTGTATTGTTTAATAATTCAAGTGATTTGGTTTGATAGATTTTTTTTAACTATGGGCGAGAAACCGTTTGCACTGTGGGTGTACCAACTATAGGCACTAAGTAAATATGAATAAACTAGTATTTAATCACTCTTTAGTATAAATTAACAGATCTCTTGACTCTTTCAACAATCTCTTGATCATATTCTTGGTTAGTACTTTATACACTTATTAACTACTCTTCTCTATATAATACCTCTACATCCAAACACCTTAATTATGAATTAATTATTAATGACATCATAATAAATTCGCCCCTCGTTAAACAAAATTCCCGTAATAAAATTAATTGTAAATCACTTTAATAAACATTTTTAATCACTTGACAAGAAACGGTAATTGCTATACTTAATTATATACGATTACTACTAATTAGTCAACATTTGTAGCTGTCAATTTCTATCGCTAAAGTCATTTAATCCGATTTAATTAACATTCCTAATCGAGTAACAAATTTCTATTAAAAAAAGTTGGAGAAGTAAATTTGAACTAGTGTTTTGATTTTTTGCTTGAAATTTAAAAAAACACAACAACTTTCACACTTTTTATATAAGGAATTTTATCCTACAAACAAAACTAATCAGAATAATATAATTCAACCCACAGCGCTTAAATTCATACACCCATATTTAGAACATCTCGTATATCCTCAATTTGATATCTCAATTAAATCAATCACAGCTGCTTATAAAAGATTCGGTTTCATATAAAATAAAAGGAGTTCAAAAGTCCGCCGTTAATCTAACCTAGCTATTCACATTTACAAACAACCATCAATTTTGCTACAGAAGTAAATAGCTAGGAATATAGTAACACCTACAATTCCCTTCAAACCCTTTCATGTCATTTGTTAATCAACTAATAACTTTTACAAATAGAGCATTCAATCAAAATAATCAAATCAACTCCATTTCAAAAGAAGAATATTTAACTAGAATATCATCTAATTCAATTCATTACCTCTATTTGAAATACTGGAAATTAACATCTGATTCTCAAAAGCAGCGTATGCTCATTACTGTATCAGTTTCTTTATTATCACTTTATATTATATCCCCATCAATCACTTATCTTTTCAAATCTCAAGAGCAAAAAGACAAAATGTTTAGTTCAAAAAGACAAGATAAATATACAACGGGGTTGATAAATACGAGAAATGACTGTTTTGCAAATTCATCAATTCAAGCCTTTGCGGCTTTACCAGGCTTAGATGTTTACCTTAATGATATTATAAAACAACACAAGTTGTTATCAAAATTACCGATTAGCGAAGAAGCTGGTGAAATACCAAAATTACCACTTCATGATGCTTTAGCAATAATAGTTAAAGAATTACAAGAACCAATTACAACAGAACATTATGTTTCTGTATGGCCTTTTTTACAAGTTATTGAAAAAATCTTTAATTCCAAAATTTCAGCAAATCAAAATGATGCTCAAGAATTAGTTCAATTAATATTGGAAACTTTAGATAATGAAAATACAAAGTTTAAAAAATTTGTGAAAAAAAATGGTTTGAATTTTGTTATACCTGAATTACCTTTTAATGGTTTATTAGGTGATCAATTGACTTGTTTATCTTGTTTAAATTCTTCAAAACCAAGTTTCCATCCATTTGCTGTTCTCTCTTTAGCTGTTCCACAAGCAAATGCAACTACTTTAAACAAAATGCTGAAAGAATATGAAGTTGAAACAATTAATGGTTATAACTGTTTAAGATGTAAAATTAAGGCAATTTTAAAAGTTGAACAAGAAAAAAATACAAATCCAACCCCTGAAACTTTGGAACTAATATCTAAATTAAAACAAAATGAACAAAATATTAGTATAAATGATGATTTATCTGAAGATTTGGATAAATTTGTGAACAATTATAAATTCCGTGGATTTGATACTGAAACATTAAAATCCACTATTGTCAAGAAAACTTTGGTGATTAAAGCTCCACGTCTATTAACAATACATTTATCAAGATCAATGTTTACAGGTACTATGGTTACAAGAAATAGTTGCAGAGTTTGTTATGAAGATCATTTAGCTCTGGATTTAGATGAAGGTTTAGCAAAAGCTTATCATAAGAAGCAAAAATTGGCAAAGAAAATCAAGAAGGGATATGTACCATCATTGAACGAACAAGATGAGAAAGAAGAAGATGATGAAGATGATGCTGATGACGATGATGATGATGACGATGATGATGGTCTCGAAGGTTATGATGAAGACAGATATGAACCTCAACAATTGGCTAGAATTCATTCAAAGGTTTTAACACAACATGAAGAAGATGCTACATATACTCAAGTTGATGAAGAACAAAGTGAAAGTACAAATCATGATGAATTTTCTCAAAATTCACAAAGTCAATCTGATAACACATCACCAAATTCTGATGAAGAAGGAGCTGAAGATGATGATGATGATGATGATGATGATGATTCAACAAGTGATGAAGATGGTGAACTTAATGCTGCTAAAGAAAGTGCCAAATATAGACTTCGTGCTGTCATTAGACATCATGGTACACACAATGCAGGTCATTATGAATGTTATCGTCATAAACCTGCTCTTGTTAAGGATACATTAAATGATACAGTCATTAATGCCTCACCAACTATTAATTTTGGTGAAGATGTTCCAGAAGTTCAATCCAAGACATCAGAATCTTCACCATTAGCACCTACAGATGAAACTTTAGAAGCTCCATTCTCACCAGCTTCTTCTGTTAATGGAGATGGTGGTGTTCAAAGATCAAGATCTACAAGATTAAGAAAATTAAGTGAAAGAATTTCAAATCGTCCAAGTGTTCCAACATCTCCTCAGACTAATGATGAAAGTTTATCAAGATCTTCAATTGATGATGATTTTGAAGATGATTCTTCACATTTCTCCAGATTTAGAAATAGAATTGGTAGTATTGTTTCACGTCGTCCATCAATCAGTATATCAAATTCAAATTCAGCTTCACGTCGTGGTTCAATAGCTGGTCTTGCTACACCAACGTCTGTTAGTAACAGTCAAGCAAGTACAGCTGCAGTTAGTGCTGAAGTTCAAGAAGATTTCCAAAATTTCCATTTAAATGGAGAATTTTCAGGTCGAGCTCAAAAGAAGAGATTTAAAAAAATTCCAACTGTTGCCAAGTATCCATTTTGGAGAATTTCAGATACAAAAGTTGCAGAAGTTAAAAAAGAAGACGTTTTAAGAGAAACTCAAGCAGTTTATATGATTTATTATGAAAAGGTTTAGATTTCCGCTGCTAGAGATTTTGCATTCATTTTTTTATGGTGAATTTACCAATTTTTGATACCCCTGCAAAAAGCATGTTTTTTACTTTTACAGATAGAATACTTACACCAAATTAACAGAATTGAAATCGTCTTCATCCATGTTTATAATAATATGTCTGTTAAATAATTATATATAATGTTAAATAATATTGTTGAAATAATCATTTACAATTAGTATAAGTTTGATCTAAAAATTAATTAATTAAAAACTTTATCATTACACACACACACACACATTAAAAAATATACATAACTAGATAATTTAATTGATCACAACAACTAAATCACCAGCTTCAACCATATCACCATTGACATGAACAACTTTTAAAACTTTACCAGCTTTTGGAGAATTGACAACCATTTCAGTTTTCATTGCTTCAACAACAACTAAACCTTGACCTTCTTCAACAACATCACCAACTTTAACTAAAGGTTTCCAGAATCTACCATTATATTCAGAATAAACTAATTCAGCATCTTCTGGGAATTTTTCTTCTTCATCATTTTTAGATCCACCACTTTTAGCTAATTCTTCATTTGCAACTTGAATTAATTTTGCAAATTCTGCAGCTTTTTCACCTTTTTGATTTTGTTCAAATTTTTTAATTGAATCAATATTTTTTTCAATCCATTTTAAATATTCACCATGATCAAAAACACTTTCTTCAATTTGAACTTTAAATTGTCCATGTTTTGCGTCTTCTGTAAATTTATCTAATTCTTCTTCTGAAACTGGATAAAATTCAACTTGATCAAATGGAGTTAATAACCATGGATGTTCAGTACTATGAGCACCTAATTTTAATTTATCCCAAATTGGAATAGTACGACCAACTAATTGATAACCACCTGGTGAATCCATGGCATAAATACACATGTACATACCACCAATACCAACAACACCATTAGCAGTATAAGTTCTTGATGGATTATATTTGGTACCCAAGAATCTTTGACGAGGATCTAATGGAACAGCACATGGAGCACCCAAGAAAACATCACCAAGACCTAAAACTAAGAATCTAGCACTGTATAACATATTTTTAACGTCATCACGAGTTATATCGTTAACATCAGCAATAAAATCAACATTATTTGGTAACCATGGAGCTTCAGAACGAATTGTTTCTTGATAACGAGTAACACAATCTAAAGTTTTCTTATCTTCAAAAGCCATTGGTAATTTGAAAACTTTTGATTTAATTTTCCATTTATTTTCAAATAAAATTTCACGTTCATAAGCAATCAAAGTTTCAATTAATTGAGATTGTGAAATTAAATAACCATCAAATTCAATTAAAACTGATCTAACACCTTGTGACATTTCAACAATACCAACAGTATGATGAGTTTCAACCATTTCAATCAAATGGTTAACTCTGTATGAAATGTTCAAATCCATAATATCACCATATTCTATCAAGATGTAACGATCACCAGCTTGACGATAAACAGCAGTTGGTGCATTAGCATATGCTTTGAATTCAGCAATGACTGGGTTTTCTGGTTTAGATAAAGCAAATTCATTGATTGAAGGATAACCACCAGTGAAAGTTTCAATAGTTTTATCTTGTTTTGATTTCAATTCTCTTGCAGATTCATATGAAACTGGAACAAATTGAATTAAATCACCTGGTTTAACTTGACCAATCTTCCACATTTCAGAATCAGTAACAACGGCTTGACAAACGAAACCACCTAATGAAGGACCATCACAAGTTAAAATAACTGGTTCATCACCTGTGAAATTGATAGCACCTAATGAGTAAACATAATCATGTTGATTTGAAGGATGAAGACCAGCTTCGCCACCATCTAATCTAGCCCATTTTGGTTTTGGACCAATTAATCTAACACCAAATCTATTAGAATTGTAATGAACTTTCCATTTTTCAGAAAAGAATTCTTCAACTGATTCTTGTTTGAAGAAATCTGGAGAACCATGAGGACCACAAGTAACACCAACAGTCCATTCTTTAGCTTCAAATGATGGAATTAATTCTTGAGGTAAAACAACTGGTTCAGATTCTGGGGCTGGTAAAGTATTACTTTTCAAGTATGGTTGACCCAAGAATAAAACATCACCAAGTTTCAAAACTCTACCATTGTAACCACCCATGTTACCTAAGGCAAAAGTAGATCTAGAACCCAAATATTCACTAACATCAACACCACCTCTAACAGCCAAATAAGCTCTGCAACCTTTAGTGAGTTTACCAATAGCTAACTTGTCACCTCTTCTAACATGAACTGGTTCCCATTGGTTGACAACATCAGAATTGACTTTAACTTCAACTTCACCACCAGTAACAGCAATAATGGCATCAGTGTGGAATTGCAAAGTTGGACCACTCAAAGTTACTTCAATAGCAGGTGAGGCATTAGCATTACCAACAATCTTGTTAGCCAATCTGAAAGAATAGTTATCCATTGGACCTGATGGTGGAACACCAATTCTCCAGTATCCAGTTCTACCAGGATAATCTTGAACAGTTGTGTAAGCACCTGGTGATAAGATTTCAAAAGCATTAGCTCTGTAATCATATGAATCCAAGATCTTGGTGTGCATTTTAGCTTCTTCAAACATTTTGGAGTTTGCAACAGATCTTAAATAATCCAAGTTTGTAATACAACCATAGACTGTAGTTTCATCCAAAGCTTTTTGTAACAATCTTAAGGCATCAGCACGATCTTTACCATGAACAATAATTTTGGCTAATGTTGGATCATATTCAGCTGAGACAACAGTACCCTTTTGAACCCAAGTATCAACTCTAGCCCATTCTGGGAAAGCAACATCAGTCAATTGACCTGGAGATGGTCTGAAATCTTTAACAGGATTTTCAGCATACAATCTAGCTTCCATAGAAGCACCAGTGACTTCAATTTTTTGGGTCTTGAAATCTGGAGCTTGGTTAGCAGCAATCTTAACCATCCATTCAACAAGATCCAAACCTGTAACTGATTCAGTAATTGGATGTTCAACTTGTAAACGAGCATTGACTTCTAAGAAAAAGAATTCATCTCTTTTTTCTTCATAAATAAATTCAACAGTACCAGCACATTTATAGTTCATGGAACTACCTAATTGTTCAGCTGCTTTTCTCATTGCTTGTCTAGTAGTTTCTGGTAAATTTGGAGCTGGAGTTTCTTCAATAATCTTTTGGTTACGACGTTGTAAAGAACAGTCACGTTCACCAAGAGCAATAGCTTGACCAAAACCATCACCAAACATTTGAATTTCAACATGTCTAGCATTTTCAACAAATCTTTCCAAGAAAACACCAGAATCACCAAAATAAGCTTTACCTTGATGTTGAACAGTTTCAAAAGAGTTTGGTAAATCATCCAATAAATCAACTTTTTGTAAACCAATACCACCACCACCGGCAGTAGATTTCAACATGACTTTGACAGAAGTTTCAGGATCATTTGAAAGACCTAATTTCTTAGCAAATTCAATAGCTTCATTGACATCTGAGATCAAACCTGAGCCTGGGACTAAAGGAACACCAGCTTTTTCTGCAATTTCTCTAGCTGAATGTTTTAAACCCAATTTTCTAATAGAATCACCAGAAGGACCAACAAAAACAATACCTTCTTGTTCACATCTATCAGCAAACTCAGCATTTTCTGATAAGAAACCATAACCTGGGATAATAGCTTCTGCTTTGGAATCCTTAGCAGCTTTAATGACTTTATCAATTGAGATGTAAGTTTCAGCTGCACTTGAACCATGTAATGGGATTGCTAAATCAGAGTCCAAAACATGTTGAGAGTATTGATCTGGGTCAGAGTAGATAGAAACAGCTTTAATGCCCATCTTCTTTAAGGTTTTAATGATACGAACAGCAATTTCACCTCTGTTTGCAACCAAAATAGTGTTGAAAGGCTTTTTCAATTTTGATTCTTCAGCAGCTGAAGCAGTGATGTAGTTTTTCCAACCACCAAAACTTGTGATATCTTTGGTACCCTTTTGAGTGTAACCAAATTCTTCACAAATGAAAGATTTAACCCATTCACCATCTTCTAATTCAACTGATCCAATACCTAAAGGTTCTGGAACCATTGCGATGAAATCACCAAAGTTTTCAAGAGGAACTGAATAAACTTCTAATTGAATTTGTTCACCAAATTCAGTGACTCTTCTTAAACCTGGTTTGGCAACTGGACCAACTTTTGGAAGAGCATAAAGTCTATAGTTCTTTGAAGTCTTGATAGGTTTCAATAAGGTAGCATTAACTTTTTCTAATTGCCAGTGAAGAGCCATACCTTTCAAATGAGCACCAACAACAGCCAATTTAATTGATTTAGTTAAATCTGGCTTTGGAACTTCTAATTCATCACCTAATAATGATTTAGCATCTGTGGCACCTAATTTTCTAGATTCTGGAGTGAATGCAATTCTCAAATAACGGTTTGCAAGATCCAATAAGGCATAATCAGTGAATTTTTGACCAATTAAAGTGATACCTTGAGGTAAACCATCAGATCTAAAACCAGCTGGGATAGCTAAAGCAGCCAAATCAGCCAAGTTGACAAAGTTAGTCCAAGTACCTTGGTATGAGTTAACCAAGACAGGTTCTTTTTCCAAATCAGCCATTGTTGGGTTTAATGGACATGTTGGAACAGCCAAAACATCAATATCTGCTAATAATTGACGAACTTTTTGTAGAATACCTTGTCTTTTGTATTCATATTTAAAAGCATCAGAAGCATCGAATTTTGTAGCAGTTTTGATGATACCAATAACAGTTGGATCTAAAGTATCTTTTGGAGGATCAGTAGCTAAGAAATCCTTGGTAGCAGCATATCTTTCAGCAACCCAAGCACCTTCATAAAGACATTTTGCTAAATCTAAAAGATCGGTGAAATCAATCTTGACGATTTCTGCACCAGTTTTTGCCAAATTTTCAATTGCAGCTTCATAAAGTTTTGGATTTTCTTGTTCACCATACCATGGTAATGTTTCTGGAATAGCGATTTTTGGAGTCTTGCTGAATTTTTGTAATGGATTAGCTGGAAGGGCTCTTGAATATTCATCATTGTTTAAATCAGGTTTAGCCATGACTTGGAAAGCAGTTTGAGCATCACCTAAAGTTAATGAAAAGATTGAGACTGTATCTAATGATTTACAAGCTGGAACAACACCAGAGCATGAGAAAACACCTAAAGATGGTTTCAACCCAATCAAATTGTTTAAAGCAGCTGGAACTCTACCAGAACCTGCAGTATCAGTACCTAATGAAACTGGAACGATACCTCTAGCAACGATATTTGCTGAACCAGCACTTGAACCACCAGAAACGTGTTTATCACTGAAGGCACATGGTGTTTTCCCATAAGGTGATCTGACACCAACTAAACCTGTAGCAAATTGATCCAAGTTAGTTTTACCTAAGATGATGGCACCTTGTTCTTTCAATAATCTAACCACAGTGGAATCTTTTTCTGGTGTATAAGCAAAAGAAGGACAAGCAGCTGTTGTTTCAAATCCTTTTGCGTCGATATTGTCCTTAACAGCGATTGGAACACCATAAAGAGAAAGATTCTCCTTGTGAAGTCTCGACTGTAGTATTTTCCATTGATGTTTTAAATTATCTTCTGAGGCTAATGAAATCCAAGCTGGATCTTCTGGAGCGCTTTTTTGAGACTTCAAAAGCTCCAGTAGCTTGTCTAATGAATCATCTGGAGTAGCTTGGTGATGGAAATCTATCCAATCCTTGATTGTCCAACCTATAGTAGACATCTTGTATATATAGTAGTAGTATTAATCTTTAGCGCGCTATAACAAATAGTAACAAGTGTGTGATGTGTGTGTGATTCTTGTGTTGTAAAAGCGATAGCACTAGCTAAACGATCTATATGGAGAGAAAGAAGAGAGTAGGTAGCTCATCAGGGATCAACGAGATGAGAGGTGTGTATGTTTATATATAAAGCTTGTGGATGTATGTATCTCTAATCTGTAAATCAACTAACCAATGATTGAAGCTGATAATGAAGACCTGCTAATGTCAGCAACACCGTTAAGCTGATGGTTGACACACTCAAAGCCTTTTTTTCCACCGCCGGCGTGTAATTAAATTATTTATTATTGTGTGTCTTGTTGAGGGCCGTTTCCAGGCGAAAAAATAAAAATTAATTGGGAGGAAATCTGTTGCCGGCGGTGGGCGAAAATTAATTTTTGGTGCCAGGCAGGTAAGCCTCGGGGGCCCAACCACTAGGCACACAGGAGAGACGTCCTAGGCAGAGAGAGCTAGACGGGCTTTAGGAGATGGGTAGAATTGATGAGGATACTTGTACTGTGTTTTGTAAGAGCTTCAAATGTATAAGAGCTATAATATACCAACTACGTTATCAGATAATCTTTTATCAAGGGTTCATTTCTAACAACTTTACCCCAAAGATACCTTCTATAACTAGGTGCCCACTATAAGAATTCCGTTTCCTGATGAGTCGCTGGCCCTACCTATTCGAGATCCTGATAACGGGCCCTACCAGAAATTTGATCTAAAAAAATTTTTTGCCATACGTTTCGTCTGTCGCCGAAATTTCAACAATCGCTAATGCTCAACTTTAGAGGCATTATTGGCATGTAGTACTTTAACAAAGAAGTTGACGTTATATAACTTACAGAAAGATGTACCCAATCGATTAACTTCTTGACAAATCAGATTCTTTGAAACTATTCTCACGTCACCATAATTGTTAACTGCACCGTCGTAGATTCAACTCTGGCATCTACTTTTATACCGTACCTTGATCTACAACGGCTCAACCAGAGCTAGTGGGCACTGGTCTTCATTATTTCAATAAACAAAACTATCTATAAGGCACAAAATTTCAAGAGTATAAGACGCTCTTGGTGGGAAATAAGTTTATTTCCTTAACTCTACAAACTTATCAATACAACTATTCATCTTCATTGGCTAGCAATGTTCCAAGGGTACCAAGCCTATGTCTCGAAACTCCGTGTACTCCACTTGAGCTATTTTGGAAACTATTTTTCTAGCTCTGACAAGTCTTCGAGTGACTTTAATAACCAAGCATCTTGTTTAATCTAGAGAAAATGATTCCTATAATAAAAATCCTGATTGTGTCACAAACCATTTGGAATTGTCAGTTGATTTGGCTCACTGAATTTGACACATCCATACAAGACTTCACAAATAACCTCTTCTTATCACCAATTAATCTCATTCCACCTCCAAAGTTTGCTACATAACTTCGGGTTTATAGTATATACTATCATTATCTAGACACGAAATAGCAGTTGGGTGGACTTCTGTTCCGGGTCTGTGCGCTTGTTAGGAACTCACAGAAGCATTGAATGTTCGGTCAAGTCCTTGCTTTCATTCTAAAATTAACTACACTTGGCCCATTCAGAATACTTATATACCCTTCCCGGGTATCTATTGATCATTAGTGTTGAAGTACTAGAGGTTAGCTCACTGAGTATTTAATCGTATGGGTTTACAAACTTTCAGTATTTTACTATCAAACGTATTCCAGTGATGAAAGTCAATGTAAGTCCGCACTGACGAGGGAGATTACAGCCGCTATTTGTTCACCTCAAAGCGGACTCGGGTATCCTAAACTCTTCTAAAGTACTTGACTCGGTTCTATTGAAAGTACCTTTCAAATCTATGTCCGTTCTTTAATATTAAACAATAAGGTGCTTAACGGTAAATGGTGGAATTAAATAATTTTCGCGACATATAATTAGGGCCGGATTATATTCCCAAAACGGTAATATAGTCCTAAAACGGACATAACTGCCGTGCACCGTAGTTAAAGCGAAAATTTTCAAAACTGACCTTGATGACTTTACACAGTTCTTGACTATGACATTTTAATTACTAAGAACATTTTTGTTATTTAAAAAAGAATTATTTATTTGAAAACTTTACACTCATCAATAGTTTTTTGAGTTCTCATTAGGATTAATACTTACTAAACGGCTGAACTCTCACTCAATTACACTAAACCATCTGTGAAAGATCTTAAGTTTAATTTGGTATTGGGCGCAAATTTTATTTAACCGGTTCAACATCAAATTATCAACAGGTGTTTCTTATTTAAAGGATCAAGGGTAAAAAATTTATTTCAATCACCTTTATTCAGTTAATCAAATATTCAACATCATATCATGAGTTCAAGTACAGCTACTTCACTCAGTAACGTTAGTCTTACAGATCGTTCTCCAACACCTCAGGCTTTTGCGGGTGAAATCGAGGAGAGTAATGATATAAATCAACTACATAAAGTACACACTATTTCATCAGTTAATGTACCAGAAGATGGTCTAATAGCCAACATTAAGAAAACATTTACGCGTCAATCAGAAATAGGTGATAATGATTATGATGAATTCACTGAAAAAAATATTTATGGTGAAGATTTAGATAGTTCTGAAATTAATTTAAAAAGAACACAAACTAAAGCCACGATTATAAATACTTTAGAAGAACGTGCAGCTCAAGAATATCAATATACTCAAGATCCAGATATTGAATCAAATACAGGGAAATCTCAAAAGACAAAATCCATTTATGATAAAGTTGATCGTGAAGAAGCACTCCCCACATTAAATGATGGTACAGAATTTCAAAAAATTGATCCTGAATTAGTAACATGGGATGGTGATGATGATCCACAAAATCCTAGAAATTGGTCAAGTTCTAAAAAATGGGTAAGTATAGCATGTGTTGCTTTATATACTTTATTATCACCATTTGCATCAACAATGTTATCACCAGCAGTTTCATCAATTTCTTCAGATTTTGGTAATACAAATGTTACAATTTCTGCATTAATGGTTTCTATTTATATTCTTGCATGGGCACTTTTCCCACCTTTCATTGCACCATTATCAGAAATGTATGGTAGAAAAATTGTTCTTGATGTATCAGTTTGGGTATTATTTGCGTTTAATCTTGGTTGTGCATTAAGTAAAAATACTACACAAATGTGTATTTTCAGATTATTAGCAGGTATTGGAGGTTGTGCACCAATTTGTGTTGGTAGTGGTACTATTTCAGATACTATGGATGTTGAACAAAGAGGTAAAGCTATGAGTTTTTATAGTTTAGGGCCAACTTTAGGACCATGTTTATCAGCATTAATTAGTGGTTATATTGTTCAATATGCAGATTGGCGTTGGTGTTTTTGGGTATTATGTATTTTAAATGCAGTTATTGGACTTTTTGGAAATTTTTTCTTAAGAGAAACTTATGCACCAACTTTGCTTAATAGAAAAGCTGCAAAATTAAGAAAATTAACAGGTAATCAAAATTTACATAGTATTTATGAAATTGCCACTGGTGAAACAACATTTGATAAATTTTATGTTAATTTAAGCAGACCTTTAACATTATTATGTACACATCCTATGGTTTTTGGATTAGGTACTTTTATGGCAATTGCTTATGGTTGTTTGTACATTTTAATTGTTACATTCCCAACAGTTTGGAGTGAAGTTTATGGGTTTTCAAAAGGTTCAACTGGGTTAATGTATTTATCATTTTTAATTGGTTATCTGATTGGAATTGTTTTTTTCCAATATAGTGCCACTTGGTTATTACATAAATTAATTGCTAGAAATAATGGAGTTTCTAAACCTGAATTTAGATTACCATTTTTATTAGTTAGTGGTGTAACCTTACCAGTTGGATTATTTTGGTATGGATGGGGTGCTGAAAAAAAATTACATTTTATGTTCCCAGCAGTTGGTGCTGCAATTTTTGGATTTGGTTTAATTGCAGTTTTCTATTGTATTCAAAATTATTTGATTGATATGAATCCAAGATTTGCAGCTAGTTCCATTGCAGCAGCTTCAATATTCAGATCATTTTTAGGTTTTGCATTCCCATTATTTGCACCTGAAATGTTTAATAGTGTTGGTTATGGATGGGGTTGTTCAATCTTTGGCTTTATTGCATTAGCTACTGGGATTCCTTTCCCATTATTTGTTGTTTTATATGGTGAAAAATTAAGAATCTGGGCTAATAAGAGAACTGAAAGAGCCCAAGCTAAAAGAGATGCAAAGAATTTGGCAAGATTGAAAAGAATGCAAGCCACACAGTTGGCTCAAAGTGAGGCCAAGGATGCTACTTCACAATCATCTTAAAAAGACGTTGAGGTAAATTAATCATTAAGCATATATAGTAGTTTTAACTTTTAAATAAAAATCAAACTAACATGAAACTCACACGTGTAGAAAACATTTGGTCAACATTCATGCACGAGTAATAAGATTAATTAATTAGTAGATCTGAAATCTTGTGTCATACGGCAAGTCGCAAAAGTCGCAAGACCAATAAAATTTGTGGGTACTTAATCATTGGCGCTTATAAGTCTTGTGATTCTAGAACATTCAACCTATGATAAGCGTTTAATCGCTTATCAAAAATCCCAGATGTTCCGTATTGTTAGTGTGCATCCCCGATTGTTCTCTTAATAAAGTATAATTATTTTGACACAACCCCAGGAAAACCAAGTCAATATTAGATTCAATAGATAGCGAACAATCAGGACACTCTTAAACTAATGTCTAAACATTGGTTAGGATAATATATATAATTGATAATTGACTTATCATGTCTATTCTATCCAAAAACCATATCCTCGGTATGCCAACAAAAGTTGAGAAACCTTTATCAAATAAGTTCAAGAAGCCAAGAGGTTCATAATTAACAACGTGGGTACCTATTCCAGCCACCATGAACCGAGCAACTTACTAAATGATTGTACAATAATGATCTACCTTACGATAATACACAGATATACACTCCATCTCTCTCTCTACCCTCACCCACCTTCTCCCCTTTCCCTGTCTAATTAATGGTTTCATATCATCAAAAGATCGTATGACAGAAAGTCGGTTCACTCTATTTACTGTGTGTCCCCTACAGCTCATGTGACCAGGGCACGCATTGCTTTTTTCTCTTTGCTGTGGGCCCAACCGCACGAAATTCATCATCACCGCACAAAAAAGTTATTCTTGGTATCAGACAATCTTCTCAATCAAGTGGTTTAGCAGAGCAATCGGTGAGGGAAAGCTAAGCGATAGTTACTCTTGTTATAATTAATATATATAACGTATAAAGTGTATCAAGTTGTAGATCTCCAAGAGTCACATATCAGTTATAAAGGTACCCTTTTAACGTCAATTTCCCTCCGCTAAATGGGAACCTCATCATGCACCTGGGGCTCTTTTCTCTTTTCCTGGAATTTGGGTGGTGTCTGGTTTGCGACACAGACGTATATACATTATGCATATTTAGTTCTCGGTTTTTAAATATTATGCTGCTTTTGTTATCAAAGTAAGCTGAGCATTTATGGAGAAATTTAACCACTGCTTATAAAATGTGTGATAATCTATAAAATGACAAGACTTTTCTAAATCAAACAGCTTGTTGGGAAAACTATATAAGCAACCTTTATTCCCCCTTTTGATTATTCTTGATGATGAAAGGTATATTATAAATTACTTTATATTAGTTCTTAGTTTACAGTCTTTAATAATAAACATCAATACTTCAAATTGATACATCTATTATTGCTCTAAGAAAGATATTATCAGCTAGATTAAAACATTTGTATTATGTCTAGCTTCGATGAAAGAAAATTGAATAACACTGCTACTATTGGTACATCTCATTCAGATTCCAGCTCCCTTCAAGATTATGATGCCTATAGACAAACTATAGATACTACTGAAAGATATTTCAGAACTTCAATTCATGAAGGTTTAACTGACTCAACCGCTGAGGCGCTATTAAAAGAACATGGTGAAAACACTTTGGGTGATGATCAAAAGATCAGTTTACCTAAAATTATAATCCATCAAACATGTAATGCCATGATTTTAGTTTTGATCATTTCTATGGCCATCACTTTAGGTATTAAAGATTGGATTTCAGGTGGTGTCATTGCATTCGTTGTTGGGATTAATGTTGGTATTGGGTCCTTCCAAGAGTTTAAAGCTTCCAAAACAATGAATTCATTGAAATCTTTATCTTCTCCAACTGCAAGAGTCTTGAGAAATGCTGAATTGAAAACTATTCCAACTAAGTTTGTTGTTCCAGGTGATATTGTTAGTGTTAAAGTTGGTGATACTATTCCAGCTGATTTAAGAATTGTTGATTGTCTTAATTTTGAAACTGATGAAGCATTATTAACTGGTGAATCATTACCAGTTGCTAAAGAATTTGAACTCGTTTATGATCAAGTTGTTGGTGTTGGTGATCGTTTAAATATGGCTTATTCTTCATCTGTTGTTACAAAAGGTCGTGCTACTGGTATCGCTGTCAAGACTGGTTTACATACTGAAATTGGTGAAATTGCTCAATCACTAAAGAATCAAAAGAGAAAATTAAACCCAGATGATGGTAGTTCTGCTTGGAAAAATTTCTTGGTTTTTACCAAAGATGCTATTGGTTCATTCTTGGGTACTACTGTTGGTACTCCATTACATAGAAAATTATCAAAATTAGCTATTGGTTTATTTGTTGTTGCTGTTATTTTTGCTATTATTGTTATGGCTACACAAAAATTTGTTGTTTCTGGTGAAGTTGCAATTTATGCTATTTGTGTTGCAGTTTCCATGATTCCATCTTCTTTGGTTGTTGTTTTAACTATTACCATGTCTGTTGGTGCCAAAATTATGGTTAAAAGACATGTTATTATTAGAAAATTGGATTCTTTAGAAGCTTTAGGTTCTATTAATGATATTTGTTCAGATAAAACTGGTACTTTAACTCAAGGTAAAATGATTGTTAAGGCTGTTTGGGTTCCATCTGCTGGTACTTATAATTTAACTAATACTAATGATCCATTAGATCCAACTATTGGTACTTTGAAATTCCGCAGTAAATCACCAGTTGAATCTTCTGAAGATGAAAAGGAAAATCATGAAGTTGGTAAAGAGGATGAACCTGTTCAACATGATAATGAATTTTATAAAAAATGGTTATTATGTTCCACTTTAGCTAATATTGCAACTGTTTTCAAAGATGAACATGGTGATTGGAAAGCTCATGGTGATCCAACTGAAATTGCTATTCAAGTGTTTGCACATCGTAATAACGTTCCAAGATCTCAATTAACAAAAGGTGAAGATGCTCAATATGTTCATTTAAATGAATTTCCATTCGATTCATCAATTAAAAAAATGAGTGCTATCTATTCTGAATCCGGTAATGAAAAGGAAAATTTGGTTTTCACTAAAGGTGCTGTTGAAAGAGTTTTACAATCCTGTGTTAATTGGTATGTTGATGGCCAATTGAAGGAATTAACTGAAGATGATAAGGCTACAATTGAAAAAAATATGAATGTTTTATCTGCTGAAGGTTTAAGAGTTTTATCATTTGCTACAAAAACCATTCCAAAAGATCATGATATCAAGACTCGTGAAACTATTGAATCTGATTTAACATTTTTAGGTTTAGTTGGTATTTATGATCCACCAAGATTAGAATCTTTAGGTGCTGTTAAAAAATGTCACAAGGCTGGTATTAATGTTCATATGTTGACTGGTGATCATCCAGGTACTGCCAAAACAATTGCTCAAGAAGTTGGTATCTTGCCACATAATTTATATCATTATGCTCAAGATGTTGTTGAAAGTATGGTTATGACTGCTCAACAATTTGATGATTTATCAGATGATCAAATTGATCAATTACCTGTTTTACCATTAGTTATTGCTCGTTGTTCTCCAAAGACTAAAGTTCGTATGATTGAAGCCTTACATCGTCGTAAGAAGTTTTGTGCTATGACTGGTGATGGTGTTAATGATTCTCCAAGTTTGAAAAAAGCCGATGTTGGTATTGCTATGGGTATTGCTGGTTCTGATGTTGCTAAAGATGCTAGTGATATTGTTTTAAGTGATGATAACTTTGCATCCATTATTAATGGTATTGAAGAAGGTAGAAGAATGAATGATAATATCCAAAAATTTGTTTTACAATTATTGGCTGAAAATGTTGCTCAAGCTTTATATTTAATGATTGGTTTAGTTTTTAAAGATTCAAATGGATTATCTGTTTTCCCATTATCACCAGTTGAAGTTTTATGGATTATTGTTGTGACCTCATGTTTCCCAGCTATGGGTTTAGGTGTTGAAAAAGCTCAACCAGATATCATGCAAAAAGATCCAAAACCTTCAAGAGAATCTGTGTTTTCATGGGAAATGCTTGTTGATTTATTTGTCTATGGTGTTTGGATGGCTATTTGTTGTTTATGTTGTTTTATCATTTGTATCTATTATGAAGGTGATGGTGCGTTAGGTGTTGATTGTAATAAAGATTATAGTGATGCTTGTTATTATGTTTTTAGATCAAGATCTGCTTCATTTGCTACAATGACTTGGTGTGCATTAATTTTAGCATGGGAAGTTATTGATATGAGAAGATCATTATTTGTAATGCAACCAGAAACTGAAACACCATATACTCAAGTTTTCAGAGATTTATGGAGTAATCAATTTTTATTCTGGTCAGTTATTGGAGGATTTGTTTCAGTTTTCCCAGTTGTTTATATTCCAGTTATTAATAAGATTGTTTTCTTACATGCACCAATTGGTTCTGAATGGGGAATTGCAGCTGCCATGACTGTTGCATTCTGGATTGGTTGTGAAATTTATAAATTTTTCAAAAGATTATATTTCAAGAAACAAATTGTTCATAATCCAGAATATGATTTGGAGAAGAAGAATCCATTTGAAAAATATGCAAGTTTTTCAAGAGCTGCCACTATGCAAGTTTAAATAAAGCTATTTCCACTTTTTCAAATATAATAGATTACATTTTGCATTACAGTTTCATATCAGACATTAAATTATTCGTCATTTTAACATATTTTCAGTTCTTTTCTACTTCTCTTACAGGTTGAGACTAGTTTGCAGATGGGGAAATATTTTTTAAACTCACATTGTGGTTTAGTCAAAGGGGATCATATTGTAATTTAAATTTTTAAACAATACTATATACATATATATATTTAACTATAGATTTTATTAATGCATTATTACATTGAACATTATTTATCATCATCCTGTAGATATTCCACTACACTTGTATCAAATTCCACAGGATTATCTAAAAAGACATTATGACCAGCATTATCAATAATTGAAAAACTTGCCAAATCATTACCTAATTCTAAAACAGCTGATAAACCTGCACCAACATTCATCCAATCATGTTTCCCATACATGAAATAAACAGGTGTTTTAAATTCATCTAAATTATCTAATATTGGACTTAATGCTAAAATTTGTCTATTTAAAACAATTTTCAATGCCTGGTATGAATTATTTTTTTGATAAAATAAATTTATAACATATTTTAAAAATAATTTAACTTGTTCTTCATTTTTAGGATTTGCACCTCTACTAAATCTTATACTAAGATATCTTGAAATTATTCTTATCCCCAAAGGTCCCATAATTTTCGTCAAAGTGAATCCATATCTTGATACAATTGGTGGTATGAATGGAGGTCTATAATAATGAGGTGAACTTGAATCATTAATAACAACCCCCCGGTGTTGATTATTATGTATGGAAAATATATTTCGTTCAACACCACCTGGAGATACTAATACTAATTTCTTGACATGTTGTGGATATTTTTGTGCATATTTAAATGAAAGATAACCTCCAAATGAATGGGCAATTATATTTATTTTATCAACTCCATGAGAAATTCTCCATGATTCAAGAGATTCTATATAATAATTTTCCACTTTTTTAATAGATTTTGAATTTCGTAGTATATCTTGTTCAATTGAATATTCTAATTCACCATTTTTTAATTCTTTTAATTTCACCACAGCACTCGTAGGTTCAACATCTAATGGTTTTTTATCTGAAAGTCCTATATCTGGTAAATCTATAGCATATAATTTTTGGAAATGATTTGATAAATTTTCAAAATTTCGATGATAAAAGATCCCACTTGCAGCATGACCATGAATCATTAAAGTTGGAGTCTTGATCTTTGCATCTGGGTTCAATAGTCGTATTTCACTTAATCCAGCAACTTTCTCAGTTGATACTTTCACCTTCTTATTAAATTTAAGTGTCTTGAGTAATAAATCTTGATATTTTTGTAAAGTTTCTGTAGGATTTGATATTAACCATTTAAAGAATAAAGATGTTGATTTCCCAAACCCCAAATCATATTTATTTGGAGGCACCGAGGTGATTTTTTGAACAAGGGTCTTTTTACTGGCCCATAGGATTGTAGAGGTCGAGAAAGACCTCTGTATTATTGAATATCTCAGCATTAATTCATCATTAATGTAGCTGTTGATGGTTTAAAGATATCGGTTAAGTTGACTTTTTTGGACAATTTCGCGGGAAAAGATATACCGAGATCACTACTAAATATCAATCTATAACTCTATGTATTCTATCAATCTAAGTGGATCTATGTAAGTGACTTGCACTTGCTTGGTTTGTAGCAAAGACCAGAGTCTCAGCAATGACTGTGTTTTGACGTCTAGTTGTAGTGTAAACGATCAAATCTGAAATATCTTTGGCAACTAAAGGTTCAGTACCTTCATAAACTTTTGCAGCTTTTGCTTCATCACCAAAGAATCTTGTTTTAGAGAATTCAGTTTCAACATTACCTGGATCAATTTCAATGATTCTTATTTTGGTATCGATTAATTCTTTTCTTAAAGAATGTGAAAAAGATCTAAGAGCAGCTTTAGTGGCACAATAAATACCACCACCTGGATATGGATCTCTACCTGCAATAGAACCTAATTGAACAATATCACCTGAATTTCTCTCTTTCATACCTGGTAAAACAGCTTGTGTGACTGCAATCATACCAATAACATTAGTTTGGAACATTGTGTCGATATCAACTTGTCTTATGGTTCCAATTTTATCAACACCTTGAGCTTTACCAGCGTTATTGATTAAGATGTCAATTTTTGAGAATTCAATTGGTAATTCTTTAAAGAATTTATCAATATCTTCAATTTGTGAGACATCTAATTGTGCGATATAAATTTTGATATCAGAATATTTTGATTCTAAATCTTTTTTCAATGATTGTAATTTTTCTAATCTTCTAGCTGTGAGTATTAATTTAATTTGACCATTTGAAGCTTCAGCATATTCAATTGCAGTAGCTTCACCAATACCAGCAGAAGCACCTGTGATTAGGATGACTTTATCTTGTAATCTTTTAGCAGCGTCTGGACCAAACGACATGATTGTGGTGTGGTTTAAGAGTTGGATGTACTAAGGAATGATTCTATGTATATATATATATATATATATCCATCCAACGTTGGAAGAACGGGTCGCGCCAGCCGCAATGATTAGAATCGACAATATCTTATCAGTAAACCGAGTCTTTGATCTTGAACGAGACTCTGATCAAGTGCCGGCGGGACTTGTGATTAATGTATATATTTATATATATTATATTAAGTGTATATATATTCAATTGTGTTGATTGATTGATTGTTGATTTATTATGTGTCTTGATTCATTAATTAAATAACGTTTAGCTAGTTGATTTAGTGTCTCAACAGACTCTTTAATAACTATGCTATTATATACTCTTTTAACCATAACACAAGACAATGAATGAATGAGTTATAGTTATGGAGTATGAGCTATCCATTAACAACACCATCACCTCTTATAATACTATCCTTATAACTTATTCTCTTGTTTAAAGAGGTGTCCATTCTTCGAGCCCTGCATATAAAGGCTCTCCGGGGTGTAATTAATTGTAGAGGAATGAAATATCAATTAGTCTAGATTCTAGAACCATAAGATCTAGTCTAATGATATTCTCCTTCAATGCGAATACCAATAATACAATAATATATACACTTAATACAACAACCATTAATATTGTATTGTCTCGTCAAGTCTCGGGAGTTAAATTGAGCCAATGAGGTTGCTTTTTTTACCAATTGATTCTTATTTAAATTATACCTACTTTACATAATAATTAAAATAACAATAATACACAACAATACACTAAACACATCCTTAATTACATATTATAAACCTATATAATTCAATTATAACAATAGACTAGTCACTAGACCATAAATTTCCCATAGTAAAACCTATTCAAATCGCGCTCTATTAAAAATTTCTACTATAATAATTTTTTTTTTCAATAATGGGCAACAAAAACAGTAAAAAAAACTTGTAAACATAAAATAAACCTGAGATTTCCTTGGACCTTTTTGTTATAACTTGAATTTAATTAAGGATTTATTTGAAGTTATAAAGAATATCATCTGGATCATCTGTTGACCAAACTCATTGGAGAAGTTTCACTCAATTTAGAACGCTCACAGATCCCAATATAAAGCTGGAAAGCTAATAATATACTACTACAACCCATTTAAATTAAGCAAGTTCTATAAGCTGGAATATACACAAAGTCAATAGAAACGCCCCCCAATTAATGGAGTAAAGATAAAGAGAACAACAATACATCAATTTCTCTGAATTCATCTTTAACCAAAATCATACAACACATTTATTCAAAGAAAGCTCAATCCCGGCCCATCCTATCATCACAGTTGTCACAATCGATGAACTTATAACAATGTCTAATAAAGAATCACCAGAAGATCAAGAAAAAAGGCTCAGAAAGCTTTTTAAACAAATAGATATATATGGTACAGGTAAAGTTGATCTTCCCACATTAACTGATGCTTTTAATAAATCAGATCATCCATTAAAACATGCACAAGATGCCATTGAAACTTTATTTAAATCTTTAGATTCAAATAAAGATAATGTGATAGATTATGAAGAATTTAAATCATATATCTTAAAGGCGGAATTACAAATACAAGAAGGTTTTGCCAAATTAGATAAAGATAAAGATGGTAGAATTGGTACTCATGATTTAAATACTTATCTTAAATTAAATAAAGATGAAAATTTAAGAGATTTTCAAAATTTTATTAAATTATTACAAGATGATAATTCAAAATCAAGTTATATTACTTATGATCAATGGAGAAACTTTCTTTTATTTGTACCAAGATTAAATGGTTCAAGATTAAGAACCGCATATGAATTTTTATTAAATAATGATGTTGATTTAAATTCTGAAGGTGATGTTACTGTTTCTAATGAAATATTGAAAGGTTTGGGGTTTTTCCTTGCAGGTGGATTAAGTGGTGTTGTTTCAAGAACTTGTACTGCACCTTTTGATCGTATAAAAGTTTTTTTAATTGCAAGAACTGATCTTTCATCAACAATTTTACATAAAACTCATTTAGCAAAGGGAACAATTGGAGAAATACCCTTGGATAAAATAAAATCTCCATTAATAAAAGCTGCAACTACTTTATATAGACAAGGTGGATTAAGAGCATTTTATGTTGGTAATGGATTAAATGTTGCAAAAGTTTTCCCTGAATCTGCAATGAAATTTGGTTCTTTTGAAGGTGCAAAAAAATTAATGGCTCAATTGGAAGGTGTTAATGATACTGCTGATTTATCAAGAGTTTCAACTTATATAGCTGGTGGGTTAGGTGGTGTTGTTTCACAATTTACAGTTTATCCAATTGATACTTTAAAATATAGAGTTCAATGTGCTCCACTTGATCATAAATTTCATGGAAATCAATTACTTTTCGAAACTGCAAAACAAATGTATAAAGAAGGTGGTTTAAAATTATTTTATAGAGGTGTTTTCGTTGGTGTTACTGGTATTTTCCCCTATGCTGCTCTTGATCTTGGTACTTTTTCTGCTTTGAAGAAATGGTATATTAATAGAGAGGCAACAATTAAAAATTGTTCACCAGATGATATTCGTATGAGTAATTTAATTGTTTTACCAATGGGTGCATTTTCAGGTACTGTTGGTGCTACTGTTGTTTATCCAATTAATTTATTAAGAACAAGATTACAAGCCCAGGGAACTTTTGCACATCCTTATAGATATAATGGATTTAAAGATGTATTGAAACAAACAATACAAAGAGAAGGATATCCTGGTTTATTTAAAGGTTTAGTTCCAAATTTAGCAAAAGTTTGTCCTGCTGTTTCAATAAGTTATTTAATGTATGAAAATTTGAAAAGAATTTTAGCACTTGAATAATCAATCGATCAATTCACATTAATTCTATAAAAGAATAAAAAATTATAGGTCCAATATCAACATTCCTCAAAGGTATTAATTTCACATTTTTTTCATTATCATTAGCATAGTTGTTGTCATCACCATAATCAATATTCATATTTGTTTTCTCGTTATTATCATTATCATTATCTAAAACCCAATTTGAACTCAATGCAATATCTTGAGTCTCAAGAACTATAGTATAGCTTAATTTATGATCTGCTGCATTATTCGTCTTGGGTAGTTTTCTTATCTTTGTAAGAAGTGAATATAAATATGCTCGAAATTCATCATATACTGTTTTCCATGATAAATCTTGAAATCCATTAATTCTATATATTGTTAGTTCAATAACCTTTGGGGAGACTAGTTCCAAAAACTTACTGTTTATCATAATAATCAGTTGCAGTATGTAAAAATTCAAAAAGATTTAAACTATATCTTTCTATAGTCTCTTCAGTATCTTTTTCAAACAAAATTAATGAAATTAATTTAATTTTTTTCTATATTTATTAGTTATAAAGTCTCATTTTAATTCCAAGTAATACTTACAAAACATAAATCATCCATTATATCTTCAATCAATTCATTATTCCAATTAATAACATCTGGATGTCTATTAAAAGGACATTGTAAATTAAAAGAATTTCTTAATTCATAAGATTCTTCTGGATATAATTCTCGTTCTTTTGTAATTATATTAATCCATGTTATAAGAAATTGTTGGAATGTGAAATAAAGATTATTAGGAGTTAATGGTAATGAACCATCCGATTTCTTTTTGGGTATAATTTTGGTCATATTAAAAAGATGAATATTTAAGTAAATATATTTATGTGTCTAAGCAAAAGATGCTTTTTCTATCGCGATTTCAAAACACGATGGCGCGTACTTTAAAAAGAATATAAACAAAAACTATTGATTTATATTCAATTTGAGCTATTCAAATGTCCAGAATCAGTAGTATTGGTAAAGAAGATGTCCATAGAATCACTTCTGGTCAAGTCATTGTGGATCTTTCTACAGCTGTGAAGGAATTGGTTGAAAATAGTTTAGATGCTAATTCTAAAACAATTGAAATTACATTTAAAAATTATGGTATTGATTCAATTGAAGTTAGTGATGATGGAGATGGTATTGATGAACAAGATTTTGATAGAATAGCCTTGAAACATTACACTTCAAAATTATCAACTTTTGAAGATGTGGCAAAAGTGAAAACTTTAGGATTTAGAGGTGAAGCAATGAGTTCATTATGTGCAATATCAAATGTAAAAATTACAACAACAAAGAAAGCTCCAAAGGCTACAATTCTTGAATTTGCACATTCAGGAGAACTTTTAAATAAATCAATATGCTCTAGTTCAAAAGGAACTTCAATTATAATTACAGATCTTTTTAATAATTTACCAGTAAGGAGAAAAGATTTTATTAAAAATTCCAAAAAAGAATTTTCTAAATGTTTATCACTTTTACAATCTTATGCATTAATATCTATAAATGTTAAAATATTGGTTTATAATTTAACACCAAAGGGGAAAAAAAATGTTGTACTAAGTTCTCAAGGTAATTCATCAATGAAGAATAATATTATAAATGTATTTGGTTCAAATGGATTATATGGTTTAATTCCAATTGATCTTACATTAGACCTAAATAAACATAAATCAAGGTTAAAAGTATTTGATCATTCTTTGGATTATACAATTAAAGTATCTGGTTATATATCAAAATGTTCATTTGGATTTGGTAGATCTGCTAATGATAGACAATTATTTTTCATAAATAATAGACCAGTTCTATTACAACCATTTGCTAAGGCAATTAATGAAGTTTATAAAAGTTATAATCATATTCAAAGTCCAGTAATATTATTAAATTTGGAATTAGATCCTCAATTTTTAGATGTGAATGTGACACCAGATAAAAGAACAATTTTAATTCATAATGAATATCACGTTTTGGACAAATTGAGAGAAGCATTGATTGAATTTTATGATTCTCAAGATTTAAGTTTGACTAGAAATACTCAATCTCAAAGAATTTTAGGTGATTTAAGAAGTTCATCTTCTCATCAAGAGGATGATGATGATGATGAAATTCCTGCACCTTCTTCTTTAAATACATCAAGTTTTGCATACACCCAATCAGAAGTTAAACCAGTATTTGATGAAGAAGAAATTGCAATTTCTAGTAAAAGAAAATTATTGGATGAAGAAGATATTCCACAAAAGAAAAGTAAAACTGACAAAAACGAACTTTTCGTTGATGAAGATCCTGATGAAGAAGAGAAATTGACAGAAATTAACGATGATCCAGTGGAGGAAAATAGAGATTCTTCCATTTTGGATGTTGAAGACATTGAAGATGAAGAGGAAATTTTACAAGACCCACCATCAAACGCCACAAAGACTGGTAAATCTTTACTTTCGTCATTCAGACACAATTCCAGGGCAAATTCAAAAATATCAGATCCTCCATCCGTATTGAAAAACTTGTCATCTTTTAGAAATGGTGAACCACCTCAACCTAAAGTCAAACAATCAACATTAGAACCAGTTCTTATTAAAATTGGTGATGAGGAGATTGTACAAGAGGCATATATCAAAAAGAATGGGAAATTAACTTTTAAAGAATGTCATTGTGGTAGTTTAGATCATACTAATGAAACTCATGGTGAAATTTTTGATGATGAGGGACACTCTGATGAAAGTGATCTTGAAGTCTATAAGTCAGATGATGAGGAAGATGAGGGTGGGGCCAGTGAGAATAGATCCAAGGATGATTCTATAAATGACAAATTTGAAATAATAGAATCAAAATCTCAAATCCTGGATGATCATAAATCTGAAAAGTTTTCAGACTCAAATGATGAGTCGGTCCACGAAGATGACGAGATATACGAAGAAATTGATGAAGAGGAAGAAAAGCCAAACATTGGTTCTGTATCATTTAAAAAGGAATTTAATGATAAATTTTTATTAACTGCTGAGAGACAAAAACAAGTTGCAAGAAACTATGAAATTGAGCTGAATTATAAAAATAACCCTCCAAATTTGATTACTTCTTCAGATCATATTGATGAATCTTTGAAAAAAATCTCAATTGATAATATTGATGATCAAGAAGAATCAGAAAATAAACTTACATTAACAGTTTCAAAGAAAGATTTCCAAATTATGAAAATTATTGGACAATTTAATCTTGGATTCATATTAGTTATTAGAGAAAATGATAACAAACAAGATTTATTTATTGTTGATCAACATGCATCTGATGAAAAATATAATTTTGAAACTTTACAAAAAATTACTGTTTTCGATAGTCAACCATTAGTTGTACCTAAATTTATCGAACTTAATGCATTAGATGAACTTGTTGTTATGGATCATAAAGAAGTATTTGCTAAAAATGGATTCAAATTTGAAATAGATGAAGAAGGAGAACCAGGTGCTAGAATAAAATTAGTTTCATTACCAATTTCTAAAAAAACAGTATTTGATGAATCTGATTTTAATGAATTAATTCATCTGGTTAAAGAAAATCAAGGTAATACTGATTCAGTAAGATGTTCAAAAATTAGATCAATGTTTGCAATGAGAGCATGTCGGAAAAGTATTATGGTTGGTAGAGCTTTAACAATGAAAACTATGACAAAAGTTGTTAGAAATTTAGGTGAACTTGATAAACCTTGGGTAAGTATTAGATAAAAACTTCTGTAAGATTTTACTAACATTCAATTTAGAATTGTCCACATGGACGTCCAACAATGCGTCATTTAATGGAATTAGAACAATGGAAACCTTTTGATGAAGATTATAGAATTTAATGACAATATTTATTACGATTCAGTCTAATTTCTTTAATTCGTAAATTCTTTTTAATATTTATATACAACGTGATTCCATCCCTATTTTACATGCAATTGGTTTTTTATAATAATTGACCAAAAAAATTCTTAAAAGCTGAGAAAGCACCTATTTGATTTTGAGAACGAGTTGAAGTTGAATAATTTCTTCTATCAAGTCTATTTAATTTCTTAGCAGTCTTTGCATTATTTCTAGTACCTTGACCATGAACAGGCAAACCCATAGCATGTCTAATACCTTGATAAGAACCAATACGTCTTTTTAATTGAATATTTTCACGCATAATAGCTCTAGCATTACCTTCTATCGTAAGTTCAGATAATTCTTTAGTTATACCCAATATTTGTTGTTCTGAAAGTTGATGCATTCTCATCCATGGATAAAGACCCAATTTTGAGCAAATTTTACCAGCATGTACTCTTCCTAATCCATAAAATTTCGCTGCTAAACCAACCTATAATTAAAAATAGTTAATAAATTGATCAAGAGATTATTGTAAAATGAGATTAAATTAAATCCCAAATCCCAACGGAAAATACTTACATGAACAGGTTGTTTGCCCCTGAAGGACTTACCCATAATATGCACGGCCATAGTGAGTGATAATTAATGAGAAACAAAGATGCAATAAATGTCCTAACCTCCAGGTTGGTATCTGATATTGGTTCTGTTATTTTCAGTCAAAGTTCTTTGATGAAAAAAAAAGAGTGGTGTCCGGATGTTAAAAAATGATGGTTTGAGCACTTGACTAATAGATAGAAATCATATTAAAACTATTTAATTACAAAAAGAATATAATTAGTATAACACATTTATAATAATAAAACACCGTATCCTAAATTCACAAAGTTCTAAATTAAAAAATTAAAATCCAACAAATAAAACAACAATCAATTAAAAACAGTTCTTAAAATTGTAAACCATACTTCTCCCTTTCTAAATCTAACCTCAAGATTAGCAATACCCTTAACAATGCAATCATCGAAATAAAACTTGCAACTCCAATAGGAACCACTGCAAATACAGTGATATTGTAATAATCAACACTTCTGGGTTTTTTATCATTTTTTAAATCCAAATTACTAGTAACGAAATTTTGAACAATGTAAAAAACAGTTAAAATACAAGATATTAAAATCCATGTATGAAGTGAATAAAGCCCATCGGGACTAAGAATTGCAAGCATACCCTGTTCAATCGTTATCAATAACATTGAAAGAGCTAAAACTCTTAATATAGCTGCACCTGTTTGATAAGTCACAATCCATCTAACCATTAAACCATCAATAACTGAAAATGATAAGTAGGCAGCAACAATACACCAAATACCTGCAATGAAATGTTCTGAAGAGCTTGGTCTAGTGAGGATTGATAATGCTTGACTTTCGTAATCTTGATGGTCTAAAGTATGATGAAATTTAAAACTTTGACGAAAGCATTTAAAGGCATTATATAAAGGTGGAAGCAACACAAAATCACGACATATAGCTAGGGCAAAGTGTTGTTTTGCGTTCAAGAAATTGAGACCTAATACTTTCAGGCTCTGTCTTTCATGAGTTCCTGGACGTTCTTGAGTTGTAACAGTAGTGACTTCCTCTTGAACTGAATTACTTCTAGAAACATTCACTGATCTATAATTTTGATTAATTTGCTGGTCATGATTCATAATTTCTTCGTATGATGGTACTTCTTCATCTGGTGGTGGATTATTGATAACTTCTGTAGCCATAGCAGCTAAACTTATATAAGACCCAGCGTTATAACTATTCTGAAATAAATCTCTTGCCAAACTTGAAGATGAATTTGAAACAGACATTCTCTGATAGTCTGGATACTCAACAGCTGTAGGTGACGGCGTTCTTGGAGGACGGTCAGCATAGCCATTATCGTCTCTTTCACCTCTTCTCCTTGTTATATTAGACATATTGGGTACCCGGTAAAAGTTCCGTCTCTGGATAGGTTACTCTTGTACGAGTGGACTAGCAGCTGGATATTTGGGTTTCTTTTAGCTTATATCTTAAAGTACTTCGTACTCGAGATAAAGGAATATATTGCTATCAAGATAGATAAAAGCCCAACTGTCGTATTCAAAGATGTCCCAGTAAATCTTTTTAAATCAACTTTGGTAATGGTACACCACTAATTAATTAATAAATAAGCCACTATTATTCGTGAATGCCCCTGTTCGTAAAGAATATGTAGAGTTCAATCACCAAATGTGATTAAATATTGTTTCTATTGTTGTAAAATCGTTGTTATTGTTCTCTGCAATTCACTTTTTTCTGTTCCTGAGAATTGACTTTGTCCCTTTTGATGTAATTGATAAATAATTTTTTTTTTTTTTTTGTTTTTCTTTCAAAGAGAAAAAAAAGATTCAGCTTAATGGACAGAAGCGGACAATGATGAAATAATAATAATAATTTGACATGAATGTTTAAATAAATAGTGAATCTTGTAGTTTTATAGGGGAAAATGATATTCTACAAGTTGTAAATATAATGAGGAAAGTTAGAAAGAATTATGTATTTTACAAAGTATGAAACTTAACAAGACTATATGAAAAGAAATGAACAAATCCCAAATGCCATGAGGTTCACAATCAAGGTCTGATACAATTATAAAACCAGACCAAGTCACCAAAAATACTAATATCAAAAACAACAACAACAACAAGAATAGTCTGTAATCAAAATTAAAAAAAAAAGAAAAAAGCAAGAAATGCTTAATACATAAAATGAAAGGGGCTAATTGTGAAAACTTTTAATTAATTCCACAAAAAGCATGCTATCGTATTTATAACATCATGAGTACCTACCAAAACTTGTACCATGGTCTTTGTAATTTCTTACTTAGGGCTTTATAGTGTTCCATTTCATTCCAACAATCTCTACCCCAATCACATCCAGCCATATTAACCACAAAATCACGATCTTTTTCATTGTAGAAATATCTTGGATCATTTGATTGTTCAGAACAAGCACCTGGAGGGAATGCATTGATTGATCTTAATGGTAAAAATCCAACACGTTCTCTTATCCATGGTTGTGAACTATAAAGTGTCTCTAATGCATCTTGTTCTTTATGTTCCCATGTCATATGCATTTGTTCATAAAACACAGGATCCCACCATATATCTAATAAAGCATCAGACCATTGTGACTTTCTCATGATGAAAGAACCTAAATTAAACCCACCACAATCTTGTGTGATTAGCATATCAATAGGTTGAGAATAATCAACAAATGGTACATCACTTTTCAATTGTAATGGATTAAAATCTGATAATTGTCTATAAGTTAAGTTTTCCAATTTGTTGAAAATATGTTCTTCTAATGAAAGTTGTGGTTCCATAATATAAGTATGTAAATCCAACCACCAAAACCATTCAGCATTTGGATATTGTCTCATAGCTTGTTTCATGATATCAACTTTTTCCCAACTTTCTCTCCATTCATGACTATATCTTCTCTTGACTGTGAGATCTTTTATTGTCAAGTCATAACCATGTCTTTGCGCGTAGTCCTTCTTGTTTGCAATGGATGATCTTTCAATTGACCATTCTTGAGCTCCTTTCCATTTTAAAACACCACCACCTTCATTGGCAGCTAATATAATAACCACTTTTGGATCTGTTAATCTCCAATGTGGTACAAGTGGGAAATTAGTGAAAAATGAAAGAACAACTAAAGATATCAACAATATCAATAATTTTCTATATTTGACAACGAGGGACTTAAAAGTAGCGAACGTTGGTCCATTTGATTTTGGGGCGTACCTTAAATTGGACTCTATATCTTTATCAACGTACACCATAATGCAATAAGGAGTGTCCTTTTTATCCTATTTCCAATCTTTTGTGGTTTCAATTGGAGCCTTTTCTTCACCCGATCAAGTTTTTTTCCTCTCTTTAATGATAATGTCTCAGTTCAGAACAAAAAAAAAACTATTTCTTATTTGGGAATGCTAATGAGTAGTATTGAGATTGATTTATTTTGCTCAGTCTTTTCTCAACTGGAATGATTTATGCGAGACTTGTAGATATGGAAAAAGGGAATGGAAATTAGCTTGAATTTCAAAATAACAGGAACTAAAATCTTGGTTCATTTACATTTTTCGAATCATGTTTATTTTTGAAAATTTGGACATACGAAATCGAATTCCGGTAAACAAAAAGCACGCGTTTAGTGGTGTGGAATTCCGAGGGTATTTGGTATTAATTAAATTAACTAAAATATTCGCTGTTTATATTGGTATAAATAGCTTAAATATTTGTTATAATAATGTTCTGTATCTTAATAATTGACAGATGTATTTTTTTCCCTTTAAATCAATATTTTTAGAAATATAATATTTTTTCAAAAATTTTGGAGTCTACAATTCTTGTAGTTTATTTCAATTTTGTATTATTTTTACACAACGAAAAAAAAACTAATAATTTTAAACTGAAAATAATATTATTATAATCTTCAGGATTATCGCAACTTGGGAATATATTTTATTTTCCATTTAATAGTGTTAAAGTATTAAAAAATATCAAAAATAGGTCTAAAATGATTACGTAAGCCGGGTATAAGCCGGTTGTTCAACGGAAAAATTGATTATAAAAATCCGATGTAGTGTAACGGCTAGCACGGTTCGCTTTCACCGAGCAGACCGGGGTTCGACTCCCCGCATCGGAATTTTTTTGGTTTTCCACCAAAATTTTTTTTTTACCACTACTTTCTTCAATTTAATCCAGTTTAATTCGATATAGAAGGCATATAACTGTTCTTACATCCCTTCCAAGTGATTGTCTGTTTCTTGCTAAAACGAAAGAGTTCAATTGAGCAAGGTACCTTGTGTGTTATGATATGGCTGTTAATGTGGCTTGATAGTAGATACGCTTATTTTTTTTTCTAGGAGATACTTCCAAATGGAGGATGATGCCCGATCAGTTAAATTAGGTTATCATTGATAGTTGAACAATCAAATTTATATATTTTAGACTCTATTTTTCAGATTACTCATTATAAAAAATCTTGGTGAAAAGTTAAAGCTGGGCTCTGAAACATTGTTATAAACAACTAAAATGGTTTCAATAGCTGAACATCTCGGAGTTTATACTATCTTGAAGGCTCCAAGAGATATTCACATCATTTTAATAGCGAGATGCGCAAGATTGGCAGCCTTTGGTGCTATTAGTTTGATATTGGTACAATTCTTGAGATCAAAAGGTATAAATGAGACTGAGATTGGGATACTGCTGACGCTTACTTTGATTGGAGATCTCATATTTTCATTCTTATTAGCTTTGGTATCTGACTCATTAGGCAGAAGGAAAATTCTATTACTATCTTCACTGCTTATAGTTGTGACAGGTTCGGGATTATATTACTTTAGAAACATTTTTGTGATTGCATTGATCATGATTATTGGTATTGTTACTCCTTCTGGAGGAGAAGTTGGCCCGTTTAGATCAATTGAGCAGTCAGCAATTTCAAGTCTCACAAGATACGAAGACAGATCAGATATTTTCTCATGGTATACTTTTACCGGAGGATTTTCCGCAGGTATTGGATCACTTGCAATTGGGTTTCTCGTTGGTGAAGATAACTATGAGATTAGTTTTCTTTTTTACAGTGTAATAGGTGTGCTTCTTTTAGTGTTAAATTTGATGCTTTCTTCAGAAATTGAAATTGAGAATGATATCACTTTGAAAGCACAACAGTCATTAGAATCAGAAGGTTTATTAAGTGACGGTGATGAAATAGAGGAACCAATAAACAAAGAAGAAGCAAGATCTCTATTATGGAGATTTGTCCCAAGATTTTCACCAGAATCTTTAAAAAAATTATTATTACTCACATTTTTGATATGTCTTGACTCATTGGGAATGGCACTGAGTACCAAAGCATGGACAGTGTATTACTTTACAGTTAGATACGCTTTAAGCTCTTCTTCTTTGGGAGTGATATTTGGGATAGCTTCGATAGGTGGGGCTCTGATGGCTCTGGTGGGAACATACTTTTGCAAAAAATATGGACCTATCAGAACAATGGTCACTGTACACTCAACAGCATCAGTTATGCTGATTATGATGGCATTACCGATTGGAATGAGAAAGATGGTTATGTTGTTCCTAGTTAGAGCTTTGATTCGAACAATGGACCTCCCATCAAAACATGTTTTCATCTCTGCTGCTGTTCAACCACAAGAGAGAACTGCTGCAATTGGATTTATAAATGCAAGCAAGACATTAGTTAATACATTTGGCCCTGTCATCAGTGGTGTTCTGGCTGCTCATGATAAAATGTGGTTGTGTTTCCTCATTGCCGGGATAATGAGACTATCCTACGATGTGGGTCTCTATATCAACTTCTGGGACTTCAAAGACGATGGAAACCACTAATAAATTATAAAGAATAAACGTTTAGTTATTGAAAATTTAATCGTTATTATAGTAGTGCCCATTACCAAAAAATCCGTCGTCACGGCAACAAAGTTTACAGATTTTGGAAATTAAAACACGATCGAATTGTAAACAAAAAACAATTTAAAGTAGCTATACATCACATTTATAACTAGGGAGCTTTTTTTTTGATCCAATAAGACTCTCTTCGTTTGAACATTTGGGTAATAGCATAGTGAGCAGGAAGTTGGATATGCTCCCCTATAGTGCAGATACGTTGTATTCTATTATTAGTACCAACGATAATGGTAAGTTTATCGTGTTAATTGATCTATTGCTTCAGATACTAACTTCTACTTATAGACTTCGAAAACAAGGTCAAGGTCCTCACGGAATTGAAAGCACATATCAAGCGAGAATTCGTTGATTTAACCGAGGTACCAAGATACTTTGAAAGTTTGAAATTGGCAAACAAATCTGGTGATTATAAACTATCTTCTATTGCCTTTTCTACAATTTGCCATCTCATCAAAAGAGTTGGCATGCAAGATCCTCATATACTTCGAAACGTTTCAAAAATTGTTCTTCCTATACTGGTGAATAGACTCTTGGATCCAAAACCAAACTTCAGAAGCCAAGCTAAGAAATCGTTGGAGACTTTTTGGCTTGCAACTCCAACCATTGTTGAGGCATACTTGAAGGATTCAGCCTTAATACATTCAAATCAAAATATAAGGTCAGAATCCATTGTCTTTATATCTGATCTAATAGACTTGAATAAGCATTTCAATTTTACTCAATTTCTTCCGAACTTGGTAAATTTACTACGGGATGATTCAATTGATGTTCTGAAAAATACGGAAGTTCTGTTGATCAAATACTACATATTGAATAAAAGCAAATCACATGAGTTGGTTAAAGAGTTCAAAAATCAAAAGATTGACCAGAAAGCTGCAATAAGCGTCTTAAAAGAAGTGGATCTTGTTGCTGCTAATTCATACGCTTCTGAAATCAGAGCCCAAGCTACAACTTCGAGATCAACAATTGATTCTTTTAATAACTTAGCAAAATCAAGAGGTCCAAGAATCGCTATTGATAGTAAGAAAATCAAAAACAAACCACTGGCATCATCCGAAGAATTATCAGATATACTCGGGAAAGTTCCTACTGCCAAATTAGACGAAACAATTCAACCGAAGATGGTAATGTCAGCTCAAGAATTACAACGAGAAGTTGAATCATTACTTCCACCTTTTAACGGGAAAGAAACAGAATTCAATTGGGGTAATAGAGAGAAAAACATCATTAAGTTTAGGGCATTAATTATTGGAAATGCTGAAAAATATCCTGATGCCTTAGTGCAAGCTACAAGGGCACTTTCAGAAGGAATATCAAAATCAATTACTTCTTTGAGAACAACTCTTTCATCAAATGGGTGTCAGCTAGTTAAAGAGATTTCTTTTCATTTAACCAAGCATATTGACCCAATTGCAGAACAATTATTTCTTCCTTTAGCTTCAGTTACATCTGCGACCAAGAAAATCGCATCTCTGAACGCATTTGGATCACTCTGCATACTACTTGCTAATACAAGCTACAGTAATAGGCTATTTAATCAATGTTATGCACTTTATCAAGATAAAAGTGTGCAACCTCGTTTATACTCATCAACTTTTTTACAAATATTCATAACCAAACATGCCAACAGACTTGATCAACAAAATTTAGATAATGTACACAAATGGGTGTTTAAAGGGGTATCAGATCCAAATATTACTGTACGAGAATCCATGAGAACGACATTTTGGGTTTTATACAGAAAGTTTCCGCAACTTGGAGAAAACATTATATCAAAACATGATTTGAGTGTCAAAAAGGCTTTAGAGAGATCAAAACCATCTGATATCACAGCACCTCAAACTATACCTACCCGATCATCGATTTTGGCAAATGAGAGAAAGAGACCATCAGTCAGAGAATTTGTTGCCTCAAAACAAAGAGAAAGAAGATCTACTTCTGATTCATCAACTTTGAATTACCAGTCAAGGGAAAACTCAGAGCTGGCTCCAGAAATTCCAAATGGTATCTCCAATGATATGGGTAAACCGAATAGAATAGGGGTCCCGCAGAGAGTCAGAGTGTCTAGCTCAGGAAAATCTCAAATGTTACCTCGTCAGTTGTCAAAAGGTGCTAGATCTTCCTCCCTTAACTCACATCTTCAAGCAGACAATAAAGCTCCTGAAGATTCTTCTGAAGCTCAAACTGGATCCAAGGTGAATGAGGATAATGGCTTGCCTGATAAGATGGAAACCATGAGAAAACTTTTGAGATCTCCACTTACCAGAGAACGTATTGAAGGCATTCACCTATTAGGAACTAGCCTCACCAATGGAATCAAATCTACAGGATTATCTTCAATTTTGACCAATTTGATTGTCTTGGATAGTATTTTGGTTAAACCTTTACTTAAAATTCCAGAGTTTTACGATTTGATTGATATCACATTGCTGATAAAGGTTTTAGCTGTCAATAAGGAAAACATAACCATCTTGCAACAAAAGTTTAATAGCGAAGAAATTATAAAGGCATTAAATGCAGTGATAAAATCCTTAGAAACACTTCAATTTGATAATGCCCCATCAACCATGTTCCATATTAAATATAAAAACACAATATTGGATTTTTCAGTTATACACCTTTATCAATTTGTTTCAGCCGATGATTTTGCCTCAAATGACGATATGTTACAAGATATTTGTCGTTCAATATTCCCATTATCGATAAGTGACTACCCAAGATATGATGAATTGGTAGTTCAGTTATATGAATTAAATGGGGAATTATTTGAAACAACTCTGAATAACAGCAGTGCTTATATAAAGTCTAAGATACATATTATATTGAAAGACTTTAAAGAAAACGTTGAAGAGAAACAAGAAGTTACTGAATTTGGGTTAGGCGAAATGACAATGATCAATCCTTTGAATAAGAAACCTACAGATCCTACAACATCAATAAAGCCAGGTTTCGGTACAGATATGACGATGATAATGCCTACTTTTAAAGCCCCAATAGAAAAAGAAAACACGGTTGAAGAGAAAGATTTGGAAGTGGATGATTTAACTGACAAAAAAGTGGACTATATGAGTGATATTTTTGGTAAGAGTGCAAACAAAGAGATTCTCGAAGGGGAGCAACAAATCAAAAGAGAAAGCTTTATTTCAAATAAAAGTACTGAAAACACTGAGAGAGTTAGCACAACTATTGAAAATAAACCAGAGCTGAAAGATCAAAGTGGTAAAGAAGAAGAAATTGATGATAGAGATGAAGATGGTGATGTTGAGATAAAGTCTGAACCAATTGAAGGGTCACCGTTCCTGGAAAACCCTGAAGAGAATGATGAATTGGTGCAGAATGTTCAAATCGAGGAACCACACCAAGAAAATGGTATAGTGGACAAGGTTGAAACTCAATTAGATAATGATGGTGATACTCATATCCATAGCGATGAAGCTACAAGAAACATCACAGATAAAATTAGTGGAATTCATATTTCACCTCAAAAGAAGATGAATTCTACAAACCTTGAATCAATTTCTCAAATAATTACTCAGACAGATCCATTCTTTAATAAAATGAAAAGACATATTAAAATTTTCCAAGATGAAGCTCCTAAAGAACAAACTGCAAAGAAACTTACAGATTTTGAACTTTCAAGGTTTGGATTGATGTGTTCTTATGAAAGAGCCGATAATGAAGATCAATTGATCAGTAGTATATTGGAGACTGTAAAGAAGTTTGATGAGGATAATGTCGGACAAGAAGAGATGGATAATTTAATCAAATGTTTACATAAGGCTATCAATAAGGAAGAGGTTCTTGATTGGATGAAGAATACTGGATTTAAACCAATATTGTTGAGTATGATAAAGTATTTCAATACAAGTGTTAATATAACAAAGCAAATGTGTTTTAAAGGGTTGATTATATTCAAAGAGATGATAATATTGGGCTCATTAATGACAGATGTGATATCTTTAACAGAAACAGTGGCAATATGGAACATTTTAGTAATGGTTGTTGAAAATTTGAAGTCTTTTAAAAACGAAATTTACATTGCTGCTGATGAACTAGTTGACGAAATTTTAGAATTGAACATCATAAATAGTAAGAGCACCATTAGAAACAGCTGCTATAGTATATTGAAAGAAGCTGATATCAACAATGTCCCGGTGATTTCATTTCTCATGATGACCATCATTAAATGTATTGAGCATGAGATGCTATCCTTGGATCAAATCAAAGAGGTTGATGATGTGGTATTCAGATATTTGTCAAGTGACGAAGTTGAAGTCAGAAGACTAACAATAATTACATATTCTAAATGTAAGAATAAACTGCAATTGATTGATTCCAATTCCAATCAAAAAAATATCAATGGGAAATTGAAACTGGATATTGATTCTGCATCAGACACAAAAGATAATGAAGCATTAAACCATCTATTTGATAAATTGAGCATGTCACAACAAAGATTAGTTGACTATTATTGTGATTGTTGAAAAAATTGTAATGATACATGAAAATTGTTTTAATATAGAACTTTAGTAGTTTATGTTCGTTTCCTGAAAATAGTATTTTGGTTAAAAGAAGATCCAGGTCTCCTTGTAGTGCTACTTGCAGTCTCACCTCTAAGACCAACTGAAGGCGTAGCTCCTATCTTTATATGAGCTGAAAGTCTTTGCGCCATTTGAGAAGTTGAAGCACGGTTTCTTGTAATTCTGTTTTGAGATTCAGTATTTTTGGTAACAGCAGATTTCCTACTGTTCATTAAAGTGTTCGTAGGAGGTACAAAACTCTCTGTAGTTTTCAAGTTCATAGATGAATTGAATGAATCGTTTGATAGAACTCTATGACTTGAATGAGAATTTGGAAAACTTATTCCATTTGAACCTTGTCGCATATTTTGTGAATTTTTACTCAAAACAGCTCTTATAGGTGAATTATTCAATATATCTGTAGATTCAGCCACTCTTCCTTTTGTTAAGTCAAATGATTTATTGACATTTCCTGTTGATCCAGACGGGACAACTCTTTGAGTTGAGCTTTGCTTGATTTGATTTACAAATGACGCTGTAATAACCTTTCTCTGATCTAGTCTTGGTAGACTATCAATTGAATCATTGGCTGTTAAATCTATTGTCTCAGGTCTCAGGTTATGTCTTTCTTGAATTCGACTATTTGACCTCATATTCAACAAGTAATTATCATTTTCCAATTGCTTGATCTTGCTTTTCACCTATTAGAAATTTTGTACAGGCACAAGTTTGATATAATATACATACTTTTCCATGGCATCTATTTGTGCAACTTTTTCTTTAGCTAGTAATAAAAGACTCTTTTGCTTATTGATCTTTTGAACAAGACGTTCAATCAATTGAGACTGGTTACTGATCTTATCAACCAATGCACAATATTGGAACTGAGCAGTTGCAAAGAACTGCTCTATCTGATTGGGGAAAGGTGTAAAGAAGGGCTGTATCTCATTTGGTAGCTATCATTTGTTAGTCCTAAGATCAAAAGATTAAATGAGATGTAACTCACTTTACTGTCAATTTTGACTAACGAAACAAAGTCATGGTTGCACACTGGACACTTTATCTTTAGGTTTTCCAAATTGGCAGAGACATCGTTACCTAATGGTTAGTATCAGAGGCTTGTTAATGAATAATTAGTTGTTTAAAGGTGTTCAAAAGGTACCTTTTGTAGCGTGTTCACGACAGATTATATGTGCACAAGATGTCAAATAGAGCTCTTGACTCTGCTGGCCCTGAGGATGGGCATGGCATAGACTGCATGAAACGAATGGCTGACTGAGATCCATATCTTTTGATAACAGCGGCTGAGTGTTTTCTTCAATAGATTGTTGAATAGATCAAAAGATTATAATCAAGTTGATCTATAAAATTAACCGCTGAGGAAATGGAAAAAAAAACATCACCAAGCAGCAATTGACTCTTATAAATGGCACCCAGCAACTACATTTATTACTATATTGATCCTTCTAATTAGTCAAGAATACTATTCAATCTATTCCAATAAAGAGTCACCGGGCGGTTGTCTCCAGCACAGGCATTGTCTTGCTTCAATTCACATCTCCACGAACAAATTTATTCACGGCTTCCGCCAGCAAAATTAAAGTTAGAAGGAGCAAACTCTGCCTAACCGCTGGACAGAGAGCCCACCAAAGAGCCCATGAGAGCCTACCAAGGAGCCTACCAAGGAGCCTATACCACTGAACTCAAGAACCCACTGACCTTCACAAAGAGATACTCCCATTAAACAACCATTAAAACCACATTTTAAACCCAATATTAAACCAAATAACTCATCAAGCCAATAGCCCCCACGTAATCTCGGATTACCAAATACACGCTGCTCGAATCTCTGGGGGTGTCCTTCTCTGCCAAATGACTACGGCATTCTCAGCTCCACCGATTACGCTCAATTTTTTTTTATAAGCTGTGTGATCAAAACCCGGAACGAGTCTCGCTCAGATCATGGCCGACAATAGGAATAGTGAAAAAAATTAATGAGTAACTATTTAACCATTCTGATATCTCTTTCAAAATTGGGTGGTACCTTAAACTTGTAATACCAATATTCATTCCAATAAAATGTTACGTTTTGCTGCAACTAGATCTTCTTTAAGATCTTCAATCTTGAGTCAAAATGGCTACCGTTCCTTCTCAATGTCATCAATTGCTTTAGCTGATAAAATCAAAGTTAAGACTCCAATTGTTGAATTAGATGGTGATGAAATGACAAGAATCATTTGGCAAAAAATTAAAGATAAATTAATCTTACCATATGTTGATGTTGATCTTAAATACTACGATTTAGGAATCGAAAGTAGAGATAAAACTAATGATCAAATCACTATTGATTCTGCTAATGCTATCAAAGAATATGGTGTGGGTATTAAATGTGCTACAATCACTCCAGATGAAGCTCGTGTTAAAGAATTTAACTTGAAAAAAATGTGGAGATCTCCAAATGGTACAATTAGAAACATCTTGGGTGGTACTGTCTTTAGAGAACCAATTGTTATTCCAAGAATCCCAAGATTAGTTCCAGGTTGGGAAAAACCAATCATCATTGGTAGACATGCTCATGGTGATCAATACAAAGCTACTGATCTTGTTGTTCCAGGTGCTGGTAAATTAGAATTAGTTTATAAACCAGCTGATGGTTCTGATGCTCAAACTTTAGAAGTTTATGACTATAAAGGTGCTGGTGTTGGTTTAGCTATGTACAACACTGATGAATCAATTGAAGGATTTGCCCATTCTTCTTTCAAATTGGCTATTGCTAAACAATTAAACTTGTTCTTATCAACCAAAAACACAATTTTGAAGAAATATGATGGTAGATTCAAAGATATTTTCCAAAAAATTTATGATGAACAATATAAAGCTAAATTCGAAGAAATAGGAATTTACTACGAACACCGTTTGATCGATGATATGGTTGCTCAAATGGTTAAATCAAAAGGTGGTTTCATCATGGCTTTGAAAAACTACGATGGTGATGTTCAATCAGATATCGTTGCTCAAGGTTTTGGTTCATTAGGTTTAATGACTTCTGTTTTAGTTACTCCAGATGGTAAGGCTTTTGAAAGTGAAGCTGCCCACGGTACAGTCACTAGACATTTTAGACAACACCAACAAGGTAAAGAAACTTCAACCAACTCAATTGCTTCAATCTTTGCATGGACTAGAGGTTTAGCTCAAAGAGGTAGATTAGATAACACTGAAGATGTTGTTAAATTTGCTGAATTGTTAGAAAAGGCAACTTTAGATACTGTTCAAGTTGATGGTATCATGACTAAGGATTTGGCCATTGCTACTGGTAGAAGTGATAGAGAAAGCTATGTCACAACTAATGAATTCTTGGATGCTGTTGAAAAACGTTTAAAGAATCAAGTTGATGCTAAATTATAAAAAAACTTCAACTAAGGAGTAGTTTTTGAATAAGTCATGATAAAATCTAACATTGAGAATTGTTGATTTTTTAAAAATGACAAACTACATCAATCATATCATACATATTTATATATTTTGTTCTGTTCTAAATTTTTTTTTCACTTTGACATTTTTAATAAACTGGGGATAAAGCAAAAGGGAAATGCTGGTCATAAAGTCAATTATTCTTGTAGTAGTAGTAGTAGTAGTAGTAGTAGTAGTCATTATCTTATTCTGTTCATAAGCTCTAATCTTTATTCACTATTGGTTGAACATTTGGGTGTTCTGGTGGTGGTTCCTGTGACTCTAAATATTCCCATAGATATTGAAGACCATAATATGTGGCAAATGTTACAGCAAGAACCTTTACTAAAGGCCCTCCAAAATCTTTATAAAAGGCAGCCTGTAGTTATTATTGTTAGCTATCAGTCAATTGAACTGGTTTCAGGAAACGATACTCACATGTGGCGATATTGGCTTCTCTACTGACTTCTTTGCTTCTGGTGCTTTTTCTTGCGAACTGTTTAATCTAATGCTTGAAGTCGAAAGAAGTCTTCTATGGCTTATTTGCGACGTCTGTTTTAAAACTAAATTCCTCAACATAGTGGCTCAATATTCTTTCAATTGAAATACTCTGATAACTTTGACGAAGGTGAGTACTTCAAGTTGTTCCATACAATAAATTTGACACTTTTGGCCGGGGCGCTATTAATTCTTCACTAAATCCTCGCGAACGGAATCTATAAAACAGTTTACAAGAATATATATTACTCTCTATTTATTATATTTACAAGAATCTATTCTAATTTTGTCGAAGTATTTAATGCCTTGTACTCCTTCTCCAATGCTCTCACAGTTCTCCATAATAAATTTCTTTCAGAATCGTTGGCATCACCACATGCTGCCCATCTTATTCTTCCTTCTTGATCCAAGACATAAATAAATCCTGAAAATGAATTTATGAATTGAATGCTCTCTCTAATATTAATATCCAAACCTTTCTTTGGAACTATAAAGTATTTGTCCATTCTTGATTTATGCAGAGTCTTTCTGATTCCAGATTTAGACATTTTCACAAATAAAGCTTTCAAAGCATTTTCGGTGACATTAATATCCACAATTTGAGAATTAGGATATGATTCAAGAAAAGTTTCATATCCTTCGGGCGTCAAATAGTTTTTATCTGGATATGAGAAATAAGATTGTGATTTTTCCTCACCAACTTTTGATGAAAACATTCTAACAACTGAGATCTTACCTTTCAATGTTGATGATGTTCCCTTTACCTTGGAACTTTGTAGATCTTGACCAGTAAAATTTGGCATGTATAATGATTTTTCAGCTTTCCAATAAGTTGGAGGTGAATGGAAGAGCTTCCCTCTAGTATGACGAAACGTGTAGACATCATACATCCCTGATCTTGCCATTTCTCTCTCTAGAATCTCTTGTCTTTCTTTGTTCTTTACAGGATCCATGAAATCTCTCCATCTCTGTACTATGCCTCTTGGATCTCTGAATGGATTATCAGTATCTTTTGGTTTTGTCTCCACACCTATTGGTTTGTGTAAAGTTTCAACAACATGAGGTTTTGGAGCTGTAGCATTTAACTGACGGTTCAATTTCCCGAAAAAAAATAGCGTTGAAGATGTTGAAAATTGTCTATAGCCTACTGGGGCCCTAAACATCTGTATTGGTAGCATCTCACCAAGACAAAGGATGAGTTAAACGATTTAGTCTCTTTCAGATCAATTGATTCTTGATTTTGGCATCAAATCGACTTGAATTTTTCACGGAAATGGTCAAGGGCCACTCCAACCAGCTCTCTTCGAAATCAAAGTCAAGAGTGAATGATAGAAATAAAGACAGAAATACTACGGAAGAGCCCTTTTGCTCGGGGGGTTCAGTAAAGTGGTGTATATATAAAGAGTAAGCTATATTAAATTTGCAATAAAAGGGTATAAAGAAATCTTGTTTGGACTAATATAAACAGTCAAAAGATATATTATTGAAGTTTTGTCATGAAAGAATCAAAAAAACCAATTGTCGAATAAAAGAAAGTGGAAGTTTGTGTTCATTTTAATGGACGTTGAATCATGCTAATTTATTATAAGATCAAACCAAAAGCGGCAGCACCAATCAAAGCACCAACTGGAGCACCCAAGATAAGACCAGCATCAGTTTGAGTGACAACACTTTCAGTTGATGAAGCTGAAGCTGAAGTTGAGGAAGAAGCAGAAGTGACGACGCTTGAAACAGTTGAAACTGGGTCAACAGAAGCAGCAGCAGATGATGATGATGAGACAACAACTTCACTTGAAGTAGATGATTCAACAGAAGTTGAAGATGATGAAACAACAGCAGATGATGATGGAGCAACACTTGAAGAAGCGACAGATGGTGAAGAGGAAGAAGAAGAAGAAGATGATGAAGAAGAGCTTGAAGATGCTGATGATGATGAAGATGAAGCTGATGAGGATGAAGATGATGATGAGGAATCTGATGATGAGTTGATTGAGGCACCGACAGCTTTACAAGATGATTCAAATGAAGAATAAGCATCACTTGAGTCACCTTGTGGACAAATAGAGTTCAAACATGATTTCAAGCTTGATTCTTCATTTTCACAAACACAACTGATATCATTTAAGGTATCACACTTGCTTGATTTTTTAACAACTTGAGAAGCACAGGCCAATAAACAAGCTGGTGGAGTTGCAACAACTTCAGAAGCTAATAAAGAAAGGATGGCAACAGCAGAGATAGTGAATGAACGCATGACTAATGACTTCTTTTAATGAACGAATGTACAAATAGTTTGAATTCTAGTTGTTGTTTTGAAGTTAGGGAAATGAATTCAATTATATCGAAGAAAAACAATTTCCATATTTGTTTTGTTTTCGATTTCTGATTCTCGATTCCAGATTTTCTATTTTAAGCCCAAAACCTAAAAAAAAACACACTTTAGCGCAAAAAAAGCTTTTCTTTTATAAGGGTTGCCTAGGTGTTTTGAGCACCTGTATTACCTAATTAGGCAATTTTGGAACAGTAGATTACTTTCTTGCAGATCAAATTTGACTTGCTGTAGTGCAAAAGGACCATATTAGGAACATTTTCGGTAGTTTTGGGAAATGTTTCAGGATGCTTCATTACAGAGGATTACGGTATTTGGTATCTTTGCAAAAAACCTGGCTGGTTGAACGGTTTGTTAACCAGTATAAGTCACCATATTAATAGTACTTCCAGCTTCCAGCAAGGGCTGGTTTCTTCTATTAAAGCTGCTCAGTGCTGCTAATCAATCTAACTTACTAAAACCCTGCTTTATTTAAATTCTGGGGAGTGAGTTAAAAGCCTAGATGGCATCATGATAACTTCGTAAAACAATAGGGGCTTTTTCATTCCAAGCCAAACTGGCGAAAAAGGCACAAAACACATTCGCGAAATTTTGAAAAATAGTCGGAAATGGAATAAAATCACATGATATATAGAGACCTAATCCGACCTTATGAGAAGCGGAGCCAAAAACGATTTTGGAAATGACATTTGGTTAAATGAAGTACATTAACTGTGGTTATCTACGAAGAATATCTTCTCATTGTACAACCAAGTTTGAAGTATTATTACACCTCTCTCGCTTTAGATTCAATATAAAAGTGTCTTAGCCGAGGAGTAGTGGAATGAAATTTCTCTTAAATACTCAATACCTAAACAAATCATTATCTACATTTCAAAGAAATTTCGTTCATTCAAGATCACTAGTAAATTGGCATTCACTATCAAAACCACAATTCCACAGAACAATGGCCACTTTTAAATCTTCCAATTCAATTGAAAAGCCTGATTTGGATGACAGAGAATACAAGACTATCAAGCTTAACAATGGTTTAACAGCTCTTTTAATCAGTGATGCAAAGACTGATAAATCCGCCGCCGCTCTTGATGTTAATGTCGGTGCTTTCAGTGATTATGAACATTTACCAGGTTTAGCACATTTCTGTGAACATTTATTATTTATGGGAACCAAAAAATACCCTTCAGAGAATGAATATTCCAGTTATCTTTCAAATCACGGTGGTCACTCTAATGCTTACACGGCTGCCGAAAATACAAATTACTACTTTGAGGTCCATCATCAATACTTGGAAGGTGCATTAGACAGATTCAGTCAATTTTTTATCTCTCCATTATTCGATCCTAGCTGTAAAGACCGTGAAATTAGAGCTGTGGATTCTGAAAATAAAAAGAATCTTCAAAATGATTTATGGAGATTATATCAATTAGAGAAAGCGTTATCTAATCCTGTCCATCCTTTTCATAAATTTTCTACTGGTAACCTTGTTACTTTGGGAGAAGAACCAGAATCCAAGGGAATTGATGTAAGAGAAGAACTTTTAAAATTTTACAAAGAATCATATTCGGCAAACTTGATGAAGCTTGCCATCATAGGCAGAGAAGACTTAGATACACTCGAGAAATGGGTTGTTGAAAGATTCAGCGAAGTTCCAAACTATGATAGACCAATTCCAACATTTGAGGGAAAACCTTTCACTGCAAAGGAATCCAAGAAGTTAATCAAAGCCAAACCTGTTATGTCAAAGAATAAATTGAGCATATCTTTCATTGCTCCAGATCACAATGAGCATTGGGAAGTTCATACACCACACTATTTCAGTCATCTTATCGGCCATGAAGGTAAAGGAAGTTTATTAGCCTACTTGAAGTTGAAAGGATGGGCTAATGGTCTATCAGCAGGTGGTTATACTATATCAAAAGGTTGTGGTCAATTTGGTATTGATGTTGATTTAACTGAAGATGGTTTAGCAAATAATGAAGAAGTCCTCTATGCTGTGTTCCAGTATATCGAATTACTCAGAGTCTCATTACCTCAGAGCTGGATTTATGACGAATTAAGAGACGTTAGTGAAATGAATTTTAGATTTAAACAGAAAACTTCACCATCAGCAACTGTATCAAGATTGGCAAAAGACTTACAAAACGTTTACGTTCCATCTGAATATGTTTTGAGCAAATCTGTTTTAAGAAGATATGACCCAGATCTTATTGTTGAATACGGTAGTTATCTTACTGTTGATAACGCTAGGGTTAACTTGATCTCACAAACTGTTGAAACTGATAAAAAGGAAAAATGGTATGGCACTGATTATTCTGTTGAGGATTTATCAGAAGAACTTGTTGCGAAACTTAAGAAACCAGCTTTGAATGGTCATTTGCATCTTCCAAATCCTAATGAGTTCATTCCAACAAACTTTGATGTTGAGAAAATTGATGATGTTGAGCCACTCAAGAAACCTGCTTTGTTGAAGTCAGATGAAACTTTCAGATTCTGGTATAAAAAAGATGATCAGTTCTGGGTCCCAAAGGCATATATTCAATTGCTGATCAATCTACCAGTGACAGTGGCTACCCCTATCAACAACACTTTAACCAACTTATTTGTGGGATTAGTTGATGATGCTTTGACAGATATCTCATACCAAGCTGAATTAGCTGGGTTAAGTTTTGCTCTACATTCTGGTAAAGAAGGACTAATTTTAGAAGTTAGCGGTTATAACGAAAAAGCACCAGTATTATTGAAAGAAGTTTTACAAAAATTAGTTACTTTTAGACCTACTGAAGACAGATTCAATGTGTTTAAGGAAAAAACATTAAGAAATTTCAAAAATTTTGGTTACAAAGTTCCTTATGGTCAAGTTTCCTCTGTATTTTCTAACGTTTTGAATGAACATGTTTGGGATGTTGAGGAGAAAATTCCTGTTTTGGAGGAGATTACATTTGAAGATTTGTCTAATTTTGTTCCTTTGATCTTTAAACAAGCTTTCATTGAAACTTTGATTGAAGGTAATTTCCATCAGAAGGAAGCTCATGAAATCATTGAAGCAATAGAAACTACAGTCAAGGTTCAACCTTTGACAAAGACACAAAAAATCAAGGCTAGATCATACTGGATTCCAGATAATAAAACTTACAGATATGAAAAAGAGCTTGCAGATGAGAAGAATACCAACAGTTGTATACATTACTTTATTCAAGTTGGTGAATTGTCCAATAGTCCATTACAATGCATCACTGAGTTACTCGCACAATTGGTCAAAGAGCCAGCATTTAACATTCTTCGTACTAAGGAGCAATTAGGTTACGTGGTGTTCAGTGGATTACAAGAAACAAGAACAACTTTTGGTATCAAAGTTATTATTCAAAGTGAAAGAAACGCTGCTTACTTGGAATCTAGAATTGTCAACTTTTTCAAACAATATTATGAAACATTAAAAGAACTCTCTGAAGAAGAATTTGAAAAAAACAAAGAAGCATTGATTGGTAGAAAATCAGAAACTTTGAAGAACTTGAGTCAGGAAAACAATAGATTTTTACGCGCAATCTCAAATGGTTTCTACGATTTCTTGCATAATGAGAAAGAGTGTGAAATTCTCAAGACCATTACCAAACAACAGATGGTTGAGTTTTATGAGCAAAAAATTCTTGGTGATAGCGCCAAACTAATCACTAATTTGCATGCAAAGGCTAATACAGATCATGAAAAAGTTCCAGGTTTCCCAACTGGTGAACTTGTTGAAGATATTGGCCAATTGAGATCATCTCTATATTTGACACCATCAGCTAAACCGGTTGAAGAGTTGAATCGTCAAAATTTTCAACCAAAGTTATAGATAGATAAGCCATACATATTTATAAATTTAACTTACACTAATACAACTATTAAGAACTTTACTGTAGCTCTATTTGAGACTTTATTACGATGAGAATTCACTTCAAAACGTTCATCATGAATCACCTCTCTTTTTACAACCAAATCTACACCAATATAATCTGAATGATTTGAATAAACCATTTATTAATAGCTAAAGATATCTCCTTTCATCGACATTCCGATTTCATCGCCTCAATAAAGAGACACACGATATCCGAACTTCCTATCCAGGACTAAATTAATTTTGATCTGGGAAACGATCATTAAGAGACTGCAATCTCCATAATGGCAATGAAATAACTTGACAATGTTCGTTAATTCATCGTGGCATTGTTTCCGGTTACTTTTTGATTGAAGAAAGGGAAATATAGATAAAGGTAAAATTTTCAACTGAGCTCAATTTTTTAATATAGTGCTCCAAAGCGGTATGGACAGCATATTCGCGAATAATAATACCTTAGGGCAGTTAAAGTTAAAGTGATTGATTATGCTACAACTAATAAAACTTCATTATATGAGATTAAAATGAGACTGTATATCGTAATGCTATTATTGTGTCCACATAACTGATGGCTTTGGCCAGACACGCTTGTAAAGAGACATGGCGACGGTATCTTGTGAAGTGATCTTACCATCAAAATTGGCCTTGAAGTAACCATGAGTACCTAAACTATCCTTAATGAAACCTGATCTACCAGATTTTGTAAATAATGGAACAGCTTTGAAGAATTGGATATCTTCAGGGTTGAAAAACATGTAACGGATAGTGACAACATTTTTGTGAATTTTTAATGGATGACCAGTTAATATGGCTCTCTTTGCTAAGACTCTTTGATGTTCAGCATTTAAGAACGATCCCTTACCAACTAACTCAATCTTCTTTGGAGATTCTGAGGATTGTTTGAAGAAAATGGCTGGAGCATTGGTGAAATTAACTGGAGCAATTGCAGTAGCTATTCCTACTGATTCTTTGTGTAAAAATCTTTCATATTTATGAACATTATTTGGACTGTTTGATCCAGCAGAATATAATGGCTTAATGAGTTGACGTCTTGGACCATATTGAACGACAATAGTATCCTTTGATGGGATTGGCTTTTCATAATCTTCCCATGGAGAGATTGAGAAATTAACAACAGCTAATTTATGTTCATGTTGTAACAATCCGTAAACTATGAATGGAATTTCCTTACAACTTGCAATTTTAGACAAAATAAATTGTGGGGCTTTGATGTATAATTTAACTTTTGAACCAGCTGTTGCTTGTGATTCTTTGATAGAATCCTTCAGTATTTTATTTTTTGTAGCTTTGAAGTTGGAGATACGTAGTAGTCTTCTCCACTCAGATGGTGCTTTTGGATCATATTCATCACAATCCCATACAGAGTTGTGTAAGTTTTTAAGACCCCTATATCTTCTCAATCTTTCTTTTCCTGACTCATTTGGATTCAACTCTAATTCATCTGGGAATTCACGATCCTCTTCTTCCTTTTGACGGTATTCCTCTAGTTGACGATTTTCTTCTTCAGCTGATAGCTCCACAAACATTTCACTTTGAAGATCGGCTGGTTCCGACTGTATATCCTCAACATCCATTTCTTCATCATCTTCTACTAATTCAGGTTCACTTTCTTCATCTTCTATGTCATCATCTTCATCGATATCATCCTCTAGATACCATTTTGCTTGATAATCTGATGTTCCTTCTGGTAATTTAAGCTTTTTTCTTTCCACTTCTGGTGCAGGTAGGAACCCATTATCGTATCTAACAGCTTGTGTATCATATTCATATTCTTCCTCTTCCCAATCGTCCATCTCTACTTCTTGTGGTGCGAGCTCATCCAATGTCTCTTGCTCTTCATCGGCATCGAAAGCTTCAAGATCACCTCTTTGAATTCTCTCTATACGTTCAACTTGGAAATCACCATGACCTGGAATATGAACAAGCCTGTTAGCGTTGAATCCAATACCTCTGACAGTACCTTCAACAGTTAAATAACCTTCTTGTGAATTTTCTGTGTTTGAGTTTTCCCATGAAACTTCATCAGCAACAATCCAACCTCTTGAATCTCTCCAAGTAATTGATTTAGGAAACTTTTGACATAAGGTTCTGATAGCAACTAATGAATCTGAAGCATTTTCAAGATTGTATATCTTTTCCTCTGCTGGAAAGAAATGCTTGAAATAACTTTGTAGAGATTGTTTTAAATCAAGTTGGAACTTTTCCTTTGGTTGAGCAACTGACAAGTTAGTAACGACACCCATTGCGTGACCGATACCTTGTAACTCTAATGCTCTTATAATTTGTTCACCATATTCAGGATCAACTTCTGAAGTACCTGATAAACCAAACACAACGTAATCTGCAACTTTAGCTGCATCAAGAATGGAAATAAAGTTATTGAAGTCTGGTATGATGAACTTAAGGTTTGTTTTGTATTTATTGATTCTTATTGATGTAACAGATGGACCTTGTACCATAGAAGCGTCTTGATCTTCTGATTTGGCAGCATCGATAAGTCTATTAACAATCTCTTCTGAAGTGGTATCTTCTGTCAATGGAATGACTGTGATGATTTTTTCAGCTCCATGAATACCATCAAATAGTTTTCTGGTTTCAGCAGTCTGTGAGATCTTGTTTTCTCTTAATTGTTTGGCCAAGTTCTTACGTTCAAGCTTACTGGAACCTTTCTTTAACTTCTGTGCATTATTCTCCTTCTCGATTTTCCCTTTAAATCTGTTCTTTATGGCTCCTTTTGATGAATGTCTAGACTTGAAAGGTTTGTGACCATTCTTAACAGTTGATCTATGTGAATGACCGGCCATTATCAATAATCTCTGAGTTGGGGTGGTGAATGATCTAACTCTTCATCAAATCAGTGATGTCTACTTATTATACTAGAAAACTTTTTAGATAAAATTTTGGGGCCAGGGCTTCAAAACCAGCTCATCGCATTGATCTCTCAATCATTGAAGAATTAGTCTTATTTATCTCGAAGAATTTATTAGTAAAAGGAAGTCTACCTATAATAAGAGAGAGGGACTGTATTTATGACTCTCAGTTCATCTATAGGTTTCCAATATACAGTATAGGGGTGGGTACTGAGTTCGTACAAGTGTAAAAAGAATTTGGCATCATCCAGTGGGCTCCAATGACAAGATAGGCCATCGAGTAATAACTTTTGCGTGTTTAGATCTACCAAATTCAATATCAACACTGTTATACAAATGATCTTTATAAATAAATCTAGCACACTATCATTTTATAACAACTAAGATCTATCAAAGTTACTATGCTTGAAATATGTGCCAAAACTACTATATTGGTTTACGCACGAGTGTTAGGAGAACAAAGCCCTAATTTATCACACGTGACGCACAAAAAAGCCAAACACCACATTCGTTTTCCTCACACAAAATTTTTGTGACCTTGAAAAATTTTCAAACTTCTGCCATTTTACCACTGTCAATTAGTTTCTCGTAGTAGGCGTTGATTGAATTTTGAAAGTATAGCTCAGGCTATTAACAATACATATAGGATAACACCAACAAAGTCACAGCATTACAAATTAATGTAAGTCAGGATCATGATATGTGGAATCAATAAGAGAAGAGAACTGGATGAACTATTTCAAAGAAAGAGGGGGCCATTTTATCTGAGTGTTAAAGTACCTACAGAAAATTTAATGATCAAGAGACAACTAAATTCAAGGCAAGAGAATCAATATAGAAAGATATATTACCTAGTAAAGATGGATCAGAATATTGCACGAACATTAGTTTAAGATTATGGACAAATTATAGACCTAGCAGAGAAATCTTTTATGAAGAAGAGTATCGCGTAAGCCCATCAAGAAATTTTCACCATGAACTCAGTACCTATTGATTACACAAAATTATCATTTAGAATGGAATACTAACTTAGATATAGCAACATGGCTCACGAAAACGTCTGGTTCTCCCACCCAAGAAACTACGGTAAAGGTTCCCGTCAATGTAGAATCTGTTCATCACACTCAGGTTTAATCAGAAAATACGGTTTAGACATGTGTCGTCAATGTTTCAGAGAAAAAGCTAAGGATGTCGGTTTCAACAAATACCGTTAAGAAAATTAACATTAGTTGCTGCTGCTACATTTATGGTTCATTCTTGTATTAAAAGGTTCTAATATAAAAAGCGTTTTTAGGTAATTCTGTTCTTGTAGACTTGATAGTATATTAGTGGGTCCGGAGTTGTCTCTGCGCGTGCAGTTACCGAATATCCGCCTAGAAATCATTTTTCATAGGCGGAATCTCTGCCTAGCTTCCAGGCAAGCCCTCACTGGAGATTAGAGGGAAGAATTTCTTAAGCCTCAGAAAATGATTTAAACTATTTCTATATATTACTTCTTTATCTTACACTAATTACAGAAAATAGCTATAAAGAAAAACTCAGTTATGGCAACTTCAGCATTCAAGTGCAACTCATGTGCAATCCAGTTCCCAAACTCTGACTCACAGAGATTTCATATGAAAACTGATTGGCATCGTTATAATCTAAAGAGAAGAGTGGCACAATTAGCTCCAGTTGATGCAGTGGTTTTTGCAGAAAAGCTACAACAGTCTAAACAATTCGAAGAAGAACGTGATGAATTTGGGTTTGCTGTGATTAAACCAAAAGAATCGAGAAAACTACATATAAACCAGAGATCTGGTGGTGATATTAGTAGGGGTAGACCATTACAAGTTACTGTGGATGCTGATAGAGGATTGAGTCCTGCAAGTACAGTTGCTACTGAATTTACTAGTTTTTCACTGGGTGATTCAGTTTATAGTCATCCTGGCTCACATACTGATGCTGATAGTGACTTTGAAGAGATAAGTTCACACGCTGGTACTGATCCAAGTTATGTTGCTTCTGAACCGGAAGATGACGACCATGATGAGCATTATGATACAAATTCACATCACGAAGAAGAGCCAATACAACCAACCACAAGTTGTATATATTGTGGTATACCGCACCATGATATAGAGACAAATCTCAATCATATGTTTAGAAGTCATGGTCTTTACATACCAGAAAGAACATATTTGGTGAACTTAAAAGGATTACTGGAATATCTGATCTCTATAATTGTTATAGAGAATGAATGTTTATGCTGTAACTTCCAAGGAAAGAATTTGGAAAGTATCAGAGCTCACATGACTTCTAAAGGACATTGTCGTTTACCATATGAAACTAAAGAAGAAAGGGCAGAATTTGCTAGTTTTTATGATTTTTCATCTATTGATTCCAAACCAGGAAAGTCAAAGACACAGAAAAAGGTGGGATTTAGCGATGTTAATGATAGTGAATACACTGATGTCAATATTGAAAATGAATCTGATGAAGATGATTCTAATAATAATTACACATTGGCAATTATAGATCCTATAGATTCTGAACTTTCATTACCGAACGGGAACCGTTTGGGTCATAGACAGCATAACAGGATTTACAGACAGACTATTAACTTACCAAGAGAACCTTCAGAAGGCCAACTCACTGTTTCTTCTGCTGATAAGAGATTTGCCGCAGGTCCAATAGTTACTAAGGAAGAGAAGGCAATCAGATTAGATGAGAATAAACAAAAGAATGTTCAAATACGCCGTGAAGTGAAGAGAGTTAATTTTCAACCTCATTTCAGAGATCAAATGTTAGGGGGTTAGTTACACAATTTCAATTACATGGAGCATTTTTTCAGCACTTAGAATAAACTTCATAGCATTCTTAAAACAATTATACGTAGCATTTATCTTTCACCTCCGAAACCTTTCAATCCAAATGATCTTCCAGATAATTTTCTGACAGCTAATTTTGGTGCTGATTTGAGCAATGTGCTTTGTGAAGTTGAATCTTTTTCTTCAATTGGATTGGTCTTTTCAGACTGTGGAGTATCAGAGTATTTCGGCAGAGCAGATCTTCCTTTCAGATTTGTTGCACTCTTAAGTCTAGATTGTTCATGATCTTGTTGAATCGATCTGAATTTTCTCAAAAGATCGGACCATTTGATGTTTTTCGATAGTCCAATAGTATCAATTGGTTTAGAATTAGGATTGGAAATTTGTTGAGTGTTTGCCACATTGCTTATCACACTGATACTACTCAATCTATTTTTTAACGTAGCAAATGCTGATGATTGAGGTAATAACATTAAAATACCAAATAGACATTTGTAAAGATATGGATATTTGTCTGGCTCCAAAAGTTGTAGTCTAACCCGTGTGAACACAGGAGATTCTAAAAGTTGAACCAAAATATCAATTTGTACTAAAACATTGACGGTAATTTCAAAATCAACAAATATTTGTAGGACAGAATAAGCAAGTTCATAGGCTTGAGCAAGCAAGCACAATGCCAAAGCAGCTGGTGCATTATGACTCCAAGCTTTGAAAAGTGTTGAGAAAAGCTCCCAATCTTCCTTGTCCTCCAAATTTCTAAGTTGTTTTCTTAATGAAGCAAGCTCAGGAGCTGTAATTAAGTTGTTATTCAAAATTTGAACTATTATGCTAATAAATGTTACGTCTTCCTCTTTTTCCAACACTTTTGATAGCGTTTGATATATTCTTTTAGAGTCCAAAGAGATACACAATTGTCTTAAAATAAAATTACCTCTAGTTTCCAATAATTTTTGGTCTTTTTTAAATAATTTTAAAAGGTCCAACATGAACAAAGAGAAATTATCATCATCACTTTCCAGAGATATTTCTGATAACAATTGCAGGTCTCTATGGATAACTTCCTCACTTGAATCAGATAAGGCTTTCAATAAAGTTGTGAATGTATCATCACTATGATCTAAAATCTGTTTTGGGGACTTCTTATGCAACATTGCAAGCCAATCTAGCGCTGCGATTCTGGTAACTTCATTTTCATTTAAGAACTGTAAAGTTACAGTATTTATTGTGAGACTATAATTTAGTTTTTTCTCATCTTCTGAGTTAAGATGAGTAACTAATTCTAACAATCTGTCATTCACTTCTTTTGAGCTTTCTCTTGAACTTGAGCCTTCTTGATTAGACATTGTGAGTAATAACACAGAAAGGATTTTTGGCAAGTACGGAATGAAACTTGATGATGAAATTTCCAAGAGAGCCTCCAACCATTTTAAAACGACAAGTTGAATTTTCTCTTCAGAAGAATCGAGATGAGAAATCAGAATTTCAATGATTTTTGGATAATCAAGATGGATATCTTGCCCTGGTATATAGAGTTCGCCATCATGTTCTTTCTCCTCCTTTGCATCAGGGTTAGCTTCAGAGTCCTGTCCATCTGGTTCTTCCTCATTCTTGTTTTCCTCATGATTATCCTCATCAGAGGGTAAAGCTGTGGAAGTTTCTTCTTGGTTGGTTTCAGATTCTAGTGCATTATCCGAATCCAAATGAAGTTTTGGTCCCTTCGAGGGAGTTGAAGTTTCAATATTTCCCTCTCCTAAAGTTAGGTCCTCGTCTACTTTTTGAAAAGAGCCATCTTTCTGTATCTTACTCTTCTGTTCCCTCACCAATTTTTGAATTTCTGACACCCTTCTAATTTCGTGCAAGAACACATCAAGCGCAGATTGTGTTATTATCCTAACATCGCTATGTGTATCACTTAAGAATATTATCAGACCGCTTAAGAAAGCTGGAAGGTAAGAAATCAACTCTAAATCAGGCACTGAATTTAAAAGTGTGATCCATGAAACCAGGAAAATTCTTGTGAATGGATTTATAGCATATATTCTTTCCATTAATAATGGAATAAATTTAGGTAAGGAGAATGCTGTTGGCTCTTGTTGTGGTTGTAATTGAAATACCTGACCATTAACATCTTTGACGGTTGTTTGTGTAGCATTCTTGTACATCAAATCAGGATCATTCTGTATGATGCTCACATATGAAGTTGCTTTCTCTGATACAATATCTTTGATAAGTCTATCCAGTAAATCTGCCCCATTTTTCACGGAAGGATCTGAATCAGCAGCTAGTTTACATAGAACGTCAAAAATTTCATTAAAATACAACAATATTTCACCTTTTGAGACTTTTGCAATATTGTACAAACTTTCACAGGCATAATATCTAACCCTAGCATCCTGGTCACCAAAACATGCCAACACAGGGTGAATGATATCTTCGAGATAGATTGCAACCTCATTTTGACCCAAGGCGATAGCAGCAGCAGCTAGCCCGATTAACCCACCATTTCTTGCGTTTGGTTGATGAACAGAATAAGCATACTCTTTTGACAATTGATCAATGATTGCCTTTACCTTATCAGGCTTCTGCTCATCATGCTTTTCTTCAGACTTTCTTTCAGCTAAACATTGTCTGATCTGTCGCTCCAACTCCAGAGCAGCAGCCTTCCTCTTCTCGTACAATCGATCGTTCAAGCCTCTCGCAATATTCTTTTCTATAACACATAATTAGTACGTACTCTTCACTACCAAAAATGATCAAAAACTCACCCATTGTCAAATGCTCAAGGTCAATTGTGATTGTTTAAAGGCTTAAATTCTGTTTACTTTATTTACATATTTACATCGCAAAATATGTGGTCCAAAGCGCCCGGGCTACATAACACACATATCAACATTCCTACTGATAACAATACAATTCATCCTCTAAGAGTCATTTAATCGATTAACTATCTATGATTGCGCACAGTTTTGTTCCAGCTCCTTATCGAGATTATCTGGGATGTCATCACTATCAAAGTTGAAACCAGGAAGACCTGTTTTGCTGAAATCACCAACCAAATCATCTGGAGGATTACCAGAATTCTGCATTTCTTCCAATTTCTGCGATACAAATTCTCTATGTGGTTTACTAGAGTCACTGTAAGACTCCTCTTCAAACTTGTCAACTATACTTTTGACGATGTCTGATTGCTTAGTGTAACGTTCCAGTTCTTCTAATGACAATTTGCTCTTGTTCTGTTCTATCCATTCTGGATATTTCGTGGATAAGTCTTTCAATGGGTCGTACAAGATATCTTTTGAAGCCAATTGATCAAGCATATCAGCTAGTAGCTTTGTTATATCAAAATCTCCACCTTCTCCGGAACCGTCTCCATCCAAGTTCATCTGATTCAGTAGTTCTGCTAAAAGTTGGTCTGGCTGCTCGTCCTTTATCGATTGGTCCACTTTCGCTCCACTTTGCTTGAGTCTATTGAGGGTACTTGATATGGTGTCTTTGAGGTTTGCGTCTTGTTCTATGTCTCCATTAGATGTTTCTGGAGTCTTCTCAGTTAGTGTAGTCATATCTTTGAGTAATGATTCAAACTGCTGCTTAGCCTCTGGCGAGTCCTTCTCCAATTGCTTCAACAGGTCTGCTAGTTGATCTTCCTCACTGGCTCCTTTCTCAGGCCTTGTAGTCTCTTTCAATGTCTCTGCTTCACTAGGCTCACTGGCTGCTGTATTCTTCTCCTTCTCCAGATCATAACCTGGAGGCTTGCTCAATATATCGTCCGCAAAGTCGTCCAAATAGTCATCCAAATCATCCAAATCATCCTCATCAACTTCAACACTATTATTCTTACTCAACTCTTCTTCCTTAGACATTTTCACTATTTATATCAATCAAATTTATTAGTGTCAATTCGTTCTTTGTTAAAGTCAAAAAGTGTCTCTCCAAAAAAATCGACGGCGAGCCGAAAAGAAAAAAAAAACAGAAGTTCTATAACGCGAATATATATTAGAAATATTTCATTTAACCAAGTTTTAACTAATTCAACTAGAAGTTGCAGTAAAAGATGTCTTCCTTATTGAAGAACCGTTTGCAGGAGGAAAGGTAAGTGGCTTTAATGGTAAAGGGTCCATGAATAGAAGTTGTTCAGGTCTTGCAAGATCTCTGTATCTCATACGTGACTGATCACTAACTCATGATATAGAAAACAATGGCGTAAAGACCATCCTTTTGGATTCTATGCTAAACCTATCAAAGCCAGTGATGGATCTATGGATCTTCAAAATTGGGTGGCTGGTATACCAGGTAAAGAAAATACAATTTGGGAGAATGCCACCTTCCCAATAACCCTAAGTTTCCCAAATGACTATCCATCAAAACCTCCAAAAGTCAAATTTCCAGCTGGGTTTTATCATCCAAACGTTTATCCATCAGGTACTATCTGTCTTTCAATATTGAATGAAGAACAAGATTGGAGACCTGGTATCAATTTGAAACAAATTTGTTTGGGTATACAGGAACTATTAGATACTCCAAACCCAGATTCACCAGCTCAAGAACCAGCATGGAGAGCATTTGGTAAAGATAGACCAACATATGAAAAAAAAGTCCTCGAACAAGCTAAAAAATATGCTAAATAGTAGAGCTAGAGTTTGGAGTGGGCTCGTGGGATATTGAAAATATCTAAAGATATCCCCATCAGAGATAATTATATTCACCACTCATAGTCATCATGTATTCTGTTAATGTTTTTCTTTTTCTTTCTTTTATATTTTTAGATGTGTTTACTTGTTCAGGAGTTATGTACTTATAATAAAGGCTTTTAATGGAAATATATTAAATTTATCTATAAACTTCATAATCCTCTTTCTTTCTTTTTATAATCGATGAATCTACCCAAGTTAACGAAAACTTCTTCACCTTTAAGTTTAAGTTCAGGATCAACATTCTTATCAACCAATTTAACAGAATGTTTTATTCTTGGAGTCAAGTCTTGTAAAGCTTGTAAGTAATTACCTTGAACGAAAACTGGTTCATCATAATCAAATTCAGCATCACCATAGATCTCATAAATTAAATCCAAGATTTCAATGACAACTTTTGAGGAAGTAGCTGGTAATGCATCTAGTATTCTAAACAAGAATTGTGAAATTTCAGCATTACGTTCAACATTTCCTTGAAATTGAGCTAATGTACCCAAAAATCCAACAAGTCTTACCAAGTACTCTTCTTTCAAATCTTGATCTAGAGTTTCTTGATTAGCAGCATTATTAAACTCTGTTATAGTGGATGCAATAAATGAATTCTCAATGTTGATTTGTTCATGAACAACAGATACAATAGCCCATAAAACACCAAACGAGCTTATCTTGTCATCAATACTACCTCCTAAATTTTGTGTAATTACTCCCCAGATCTTTGAAGCGACGAGAGACCAATCATCAAGAGCAAGTCTCAATGTGGCAAATAGCCAACTTAGATTATTCAATGCTGTCAATGTTGCTGTCTTAAATTCTTCATATTGTAGTAAATGAATCAACACTTCAGGAACATTATTTAGTAAAAGTGTAAGAAGAGCATCTGTATTATCTCCCTCTAATTCAGGAGCATTATCTCCTTCAGGCATCTTAGCCATTGCAACAATTTCAACAGCAGCTGTTATTAATTCCACTGCTAATGCAATAGCCTGAAGTTCAGCTTTTGCTGTAGCACGTTTTTTAGTATCATCTGCAACTGTAACATTATTAGTATTATCAACTTTTGTTAATAGTGTATTTCTTGCATTCTCTATATTTATACCTTTAACCTCATTTATTATCTTGTCAACAATCTCTGCAATAACTGCATCTTTGTCGGCTATGTTTTCTGATGCTTCAAGTAATTGTAATTTTATACCTTGAATATAAACGTTTGGTAATTTGTTCAAATTAGCTTGTTTTGTGAATGTTTCCAAAATATTGATGTCAATATTCCATGTTTGATTTAAAGCATTGATGAATTCAATAGATTGTGAACTGAAATCATAGATCAGATCAAGTATTGAGTTATATAACGAAACTGAAGTTTTCAAACATTTACTTTCAGTATCAACTCCAAATTCCAGTATAGACTTTATGAACGAAATGACAGGTTCGATCTTGTTTAAAACTTGTTCAAATAAATCATTTGAACCATTTGCAAGTCCCACAACAAGTGCTATTAAATTTTCAATATAGTCAAATAATAACCTAGATTCATTTTTTTGTACTTTTTCTGGATTTTTTTGTAATGATTCAAATGAGCTTTTTGCCTTTTGTAAATTTGACTCAATAGTAATCCAAATATTTTGTCTCCATAGATACATTGCAACATCATAACCTTCTTCAATAACTAAATTTCTTAATAGACCAAATGATTCTACAATGATTTCACTATTTTCATCATTCAAACATTGTTCCATAACAACCTGTAATAATTTCTCTTTTAAAAGCAATGTTCTGAATTTCTCATCGTCACACATAACAGAGATAGTTCCTAAAGCCATAGACTTATCATTTGGTACAGTTGATTTTAACTTTGCAATTAAAGGTAAGATTTTAGAGTCTCTTAAAGTAGCATCTTGTCTTTCATCCTTGCTTTGTTTAGAGATCGGATTAACACGATGTCTTGATGATCTTGATCTCTTCTTTAATTTACCCATCCTGTATAATAACCAGAGCTTATAGTTTATAGATGTTCCTTTAATAACATGTAGTTTTTACTTAGTTAAAGCTGAAAAAAAAAATTCTACGAGATGCCCTTCCGAATCGGGAAATAGCTACTAACTCAGTACATTGGCACAAAGCTTTAAAACTTCATAACGACTCGTCTTATTTTGGTTCTATTTACAATTAATTTGTGTCTATTGGGATTTATTCTGAGTTGCTTGTTCTTCAGATGCCTGTTTATCCGTTATTAGTTCACTAGCAGGTGCGTTTGGGGTTTCTGGTGGTGTGGGTAGGACTAGATCACCATTTTCATCATATTTTGGAATTGGAATATCTTTTCTTATGCTACCATCCATCTGAAGTCTCTCTCTGTATAGTTGAGTTAGTGCCATGGGATCCAAATATGAACAACGACTTATACCTACATCACTATTGGCTCAAAGAACCTGGTACCTAAAATAAGACTGTTAGTAAGTCGAAACAACTTTTGGGTGTGAAGGCTTACTCACCAGTGTACACTCCCACAAAAATTGATAGGGCAATAGCTGAGAAATTAAAAGCGTTTATTCTACCCATTATGCTGCTTTGTAATTAATTTGAAAGGTTGTGATGCTAAGTAAGTCTTTTAATACTGTTGAAAGAGTTAAGATTGAAGGGTTTTTTTTATTTTTTCGCACCAAAGTATTACCAAAAAACCATAACTATGAGTTTGGTGGTGAACATCGTTGGATTTTAGTGAGCTACATTTACTAATCTACGACTTATATCTAGTAGAAACTCTTAGACGCCTATTTCTGTTATATTGAAACTGCTTAATATTGGATAACTTCATAGCTATCGAATGGCTTAGCCAAAAGAAGCTTGAATCCAGAAGCGAATACAACAACCCCATCATGATTTATTGATCCAGAGGACACTTCTAAAGATGGTAATTGTAACTTAAATTGATGCATCTGGTTAGAATTGAGTGCCAAATCGTAAAAAGATGATCTATCGCTCCCAATACCCCCGATTAACGGTTTAGATTTGGAAGAAATATATTTAGACTTCAAGATCCAGCCACCTAGTTGGCTTTCACGACTAGGAACTGTATAGCCTGCACCATTAGTTAAAGTTTCAGGATCATATTCTTTCCACCAGCCGTTCCCAATAACAATGATTTTGTCATTATGGATCAGAACATCGTTTATAACAGGTTGAGCATTCGCAGAATAAGTCAGCGGATAGATTGTATAGAGCCATTTGTTCTTCTTATAGTCCAATATTTTCACTGCATTCCCATTTTCAACGACAATAATCTTGTCTCCATCTTTATCTGTCCAGAATTTTGCTAATGTTGCATTATAGTCCAAATAAAAAGTTCGACTTTCGTTTTTTTCCCAAACAATCAAAGATCTATCATCTGATACTGAAAGAACAGTGCCGTTATCTGAAATATCCAAAGAGCTAATCTCATCTATATGGCCTTTACCATCCTCAGCGCCCAGTCTGGTCTTTGACTCGTTTAGATGATTTATCAAGGTGATGGAATTATCGTCATGAGCAGCAACAATGTATTTACTTGTGAATCTAATTTTTGTCACTAATGAATGAAGAGGTATATTTGTAACTTGGAAGACCCAGTCTTGTTGTAATGCACTTGGTAAGTTTTTAGATATTTGTGCTTCTCTTGGAATAGGCGTCAAAACTGAAATTCCATTATCATGACCATACGCCACAAGATTCCCATTCCAGTCTATTGATGTAGCAGCTGATGGTAGATCATATCTGCCAAAGAGTTAGTACTTTTTCTTTCATAGATCACAATAAAAACATACATTAAGGTATGTGCTTCGTCTTCAGGCTTGAAACCTTCATCGTAGACATTCGGTATCAACAAAACCGGCTTTTCCAGCTCTATGTTATCAGTTTGAGTCATTGTCTCCTAGATTATCAATTGATCGAAATATTAGAACTCAATCAGAAGAGACTTTAAATAAAGATCATTGACTCCAAGTGCTTACTTTTTCTAGTGTAAACAAATTTGAGATTCTCATCTCTTCAAAAAATCGCGAAAATGAAAATTTCTACAACTTGTAAGCTAAAGCTCATTATTCATTACAGAGTTTTTTTATATCTATGCTTCTATACCACTTCTATTGGCGAAATCTTGGTAATACTTGAGCATTTCAGGTGTTATACCCCTTGAAATAGACGAAAGTGCCTTTTCAAAATGTTTCTTTTCAACTTTTTCCGCCAATTGGTTCTCCATTACAGCAGCTAAACCTGCTTCTTGACACAATAAAACAACTTCAGCACCTGAGCATCCTTCGGTACTTTTGGCAATATGTTCTAAATCTATATCATCTTCTGAAATTGCCATTTTAGCTGTGGAGTTCTTCAAGATTTGCAGTCTGGCTTCAAAATCAGGTGGGGCGACATATATATGTCTATCAAGTCTTCCAGGTCTTAACAGTGCTGAATCAATTTCATCTGGTCTATTGGTAGCAGCCACTATCACAACACCTTTCAATTCTTCAACACCATCGATTTCGTTCAATAATGATGTTAAAACATGACTGGCAGCTGACGTTGTAGGACCACCTTCAGATCTATCTGGAGATAATGCATCAATCTCATCAAAGAAAATAATACTTGGAGCAGCAGCCCTAGCTTTTCTGAAGATTTCTCTAATAGCCCTTTCCGACTCACCAACATATTTACTGAAAATTTCAGGACCTTTAACTGCAAGGAAGTTAACACCTGATTCTGTTGCCAGTGCTTTAGCTGTTAAAGTCTTGGAACAACCTGGAGGACCATATAGCAAAACTCCCTTTGGAGCTGAGACACCGAGCTTCTTGAATGTTTCTGCTGCTTCTAATGGTAATTGTACCATTTCTCTAAGCTTAACTTTAAGTTCTTCTTGGCCACCAATGTCTTTCCAGTAGACTTTTGGCATCTCTAAGAAGATTTCTCTCATTGCGCTTGGTCGTATTTCAGGCAACGCCAGCTCAACATCATCTAATGAAACTTTCAAAGAACTGTTAGGAGTAGAGGTTTTCAATCCTCTCTGTATAGTTTTCATAACACATTCTCTACACAATGCCACCAGATCAGCACCAACATAACCGTGAGTTCTAGATGCAATGTTAAAGATGTCTTGCTCAGATAAACTGTGTCTCCTCATTCTTTCAAACTGTAATTTTAAAATGTCATTTCTAGCTTCTACATCAGGAATACCAATTTCAACTTCTTGATCAAATCTTCCTGGTCTTCTCAAAGCAGAGTCAATAGCATTTGGTCTATTTGTAGCTGCAACCACCACCAATCTTCCACTATCCCCCACTCCATCCATCAATGTAAGTAATGTTGCAACAACACGACTTTCGACTTCCCCAGAATCATCGCTGGCACGGCTTGGAGCTAATGAATCAATTTCATCAATAAATATAATAGCTGGCTGATATTTTCTAGCTTCGTTAAATATATCTCTTAAAGCAGACTCTGTCTCACCTAAATATTTCGAGACAATGGAGGGACCATTAATAGTTAAGACATGAGCATTTGTTTCAGCAGCGACAGCTCTTAGAAGCATTGTTTTACCAGTACCTGGAGGACCATGAAGCAAAATCCCCCTAGGTGGTGTGACTCCAAAATCAGAGAATAACGTTGGTTGGTGTAATGGGAGCTCAATTGTGGTTTTTAACAACTCTATTTGTCCCTGAAGACCACCCACTGAGGAGTATGTAGTTGGTGTTGGTAATGAATATTTACGATTTGGTTCGGTTTCTTCTGTGAATATCACTTTAGTGCTACCTCTTTTGAAAAGAGATGGAGGAGAGACAAATCTCTGATAACTCTCATTTGCAGTATCAACATCTTCCAATTTCAATGCTGAAAGATCTGGAAGATCATCTGTTTCTGTGATAATTAATGTTTCAAGTGTCTTTTTATCATCAGCGCTCTCACCAGGAGCTGCAAAGTTCTGGAATCTCATTCCAGGCATTATTACACCAACTTCATCCAAAAGCTTCTCCACTGACTTAACAGCCCTTTCACCAAGCTTTCTGCCTGAGACTGTTCCAATAGTAACGTTGATACAGTAATCTGGCTGGCTAGAGATTTTTGATATCTCTAATCTATCACCAAGCATTATTCCCGATACTGACCTTAGAGTATTTGATACCTGTATCACATTTAAAGGACATCCTTCATCACCAGTGTTGGCAATTGCCAATGCACCAGCCTCCCCTTCTCTGGAAACATGAATAAAAGACCCAGTCAAAATATCACTGGCTTTCAATATTGATGGATGTAAAAACACTTTAGCTGCAGCTTTATTGTTGACATTAGGCGAGGGCCTCACAATAAAAGTTCTAGGAACCTTGGTCTTCGATGACTTTGTCGTTGAGTCGGCATCCTCTGTGCTCTTCTTCTTAGGAGTACTCTTAGTACTTCCAGCCGAGCTCGAGCTAGATTTAGGAGCCATTTCCCTCTATAATAACCACTACTCTTGAGTCTTTCATAGTAAACTATCTCATCTCATCTCAAAATTTTTGGCCCATTAAAAAAAAAAAAATAGAAATATATCTCGGTAAGGACACTCAAAAGTTACATATTTTTCTTATAGTAGTTAAAGAGCCAATGAAAAATTAAACATACTAATACTTTACTCTTTAAGACTGGATTTCAGAATAGAAGAACCTGAAGACTACAAAACCATCGAGGAGTATCACAGGGGATAATGAGGAGCTTCAAATTAAGCGTGATACGGCCAATATGGCAGCTCCAGAGTCGCTCATATCAATCATTAGTACCATTAGCCATACCCAGTACTGTCAGTCTAATACGTGAAGCAGACCGTGAACAAGAACTGAGATCTCGAGAATTACAAGACATTCGGAATGATATATTTCTAAAAGTTGAGCAGAAGCAGAGGTTTGGCTTCCAAGTTAAAGAGAATATACTACGGCTCAACGAATTTTTAACTAATAAGTTTACTTTGAGTGATGAGCTAGCTACACTGGTATTATACCCATCAACTTCTCATAATGTTCAACTCAAACAACAAGGAGGTGACGTTTTGTCTGATACATCTGTTTTTAATTTCATAAGAGTTGGAAGTTCATTAATAGAGTTACAACTCAGCATGCATCTTTTAAGTTTTCAGTTAGAAAATACAGCAGGTAACATTGGAGGACTAAACATTGAAAGATTTGATGAACCAATCCACCAAATTTTGAAGAGTAATAAAGTCCTGGATAGATACTTGAGAACAACTGGTCTGAGTGACCTCATACTTGATAGAAAAAACGAGCAAGCCAAAGACTTGAACACTAAGCAGCTTGTTAGAAGACAGTTATACATGATTGTCGGGCTCTTGTCATTCCATCGTGGTCAGAAGGTCGCAAAGAACTTTATTGAAAAGAGAATAATATATTCTGACAATGGTTTGATGGAACAAGCAATTAAGGTACTGCACAAATGATAGATATTACGAATATTACGATTTACGAATTTTATTAAGATTTAAGTTGATCTACTTTTTGTCATGTAAGAAAAACGATGTATGCATAACTCTAGAGATACAAACTTGCACAGAACACGATATCTCTCTTGATCTTTTCTTGTGCGAATGTCATTTTTGAGTGTAAAGCAGAATCACCGATAATTAAAGCTGCTGACTTCACTTCTCTACAAACTTCATCCAATCTTGTGATGACTCTAACAATGGTACCTTCAGCCTCAACACTTAACTCCATAATCTCTTTGAAAGTCATACCTCTAGCCCATTCATAAACAACGTTCACTAATGCAAATCTTTTTCTTTCAAGGAATTCTTGTTCTTCAGAGGTCAATGTAACTTGATGTTTTGCGTAAACGTCCAACATTTTACTCATGATATCAATGATCCTTTGCTTACCTTTTTCCAATCTTGGTGTGATCTTTGCTTCTTCTTCTTCATTCACACGACCTTCATAAACAAAAGCTGATAACAGTGCAACAATTTCTTCAGGCTCAAAGTCACCCAAAAAGTTATCAAGAACTAATTCGGTAATTACTAATTCCCAGCCTATACTAACCTCACATGCAACTCTACCTTTTAGCACAACATTCAAATTATTGTCAACAAATTCAAGATCTTTCAAAACTTCAAGTCTTTGCTCGTAGTCTGGTAATAGTTCTAGATTTTCATCAGAAATCAAGGCATTTAGAGACTTGATCTTCTCTGAGATTTCATATACTTGGTGAAGCTTTTTGAAACGAGCATTAAAGCCTGGTTCAACAATGGATGGGTTAGATGCAATTTTCTTAACCAAAGCGTCTCTTTCATCAACCAATTCATGTAACTTAAGAGTTGCAAACTTTTGCCAGTTAATCTCCTCTAGTTTATGCTGGAACCTCAGCAAGATGCGTAACTGATCAGTCATAACTTGGATCTCTTCTTGGGAACTTTTTATAATCTCATTTAATTTTGCCTTTAAACTAACCCTGCAGAGCAATTCAAACTTTTCAATTGGAACCTCACGAATATGAATATTACCGTTATATATTATCTTTGTAAAATGTGATGACACAAATCCCTCTATCTGCGACAAGTATGGAATACCAGAAGGTTCTTCATCCTCCACCTTACCAGCATTGAATGTCAAAACTGAAAAAGAAGGAGTCATGGATATTCTGTTTTGCTTCACAATAAAACCAAGTCTAGATATACCTTTGTCATCTTTAAAAACAATCAATCTACCAGGACTAAAATTCTTAGCCAATAAGGGGTGAGAAAGAGCTTCGGTCATGACTTGGGCTGTTACTTCCTGATATCTAATCATATCAGCATGAGCCTGCTGAAGTTCAGAATCATTAGAAATCTCTTCATTTGAACTAGAGAGCTCCTTCAATCTTTCTTCAAGCTCCTTAACCTTTTTCTGATGTTCAGGTAAAAGTGTTTGGGTACTGTTTTCACTAAAAGAATGCTTAATCATCTCTTCCACTCTTAATGCTTCGATTCTTAATAAGTTTAAAATCATGTTATAGGTCAATCTGAACTGAGACACCAATTTTGTTGGTACACCTAAAGTCACATCCTTAAATTTCAATGAACTAATAGGCTC